>CAWVQO010000284.1:0-56000 GCA_963932275.1 Andrena praecox | reverse complement strand
ACCCTATAGTCGTCGGATATTTCGGCGGCCGGCCAACTTTGGCCCGTGGTCGTGGGGACGACCCTATAGTCGTCGGACATGTTGGCGGCAGGTCAACCTAGTCCCGCGGTCGTGGGGACGACCCTATTGTCGTCGGACATGGCGGTGGCGGGCCAATCTAGTCCCGTGGTCGCGGGGACGACCCTACAGTCGTCGGACATTTCGGCGGCAGGCCAACTTTGGCCCGTGGTCGTGGGGACGACCCTATAGTCGTCGGACATGACGGTAGCGGGCCAATCTAGTCCCGAGGTCGTGAGGACGACCCTATAGTCGTCGGACATTTCGGCGGCTGGCCAACTTTGGCCCGTGGTCGTGGGGACGACCCTATAGTCGTCGGACATGTCGGCGGCTGGCCAACATTGGCCCGTGGTCGTGGAGACGACCCAATAGTCGTTGGACATGTCAGCGGCTGGCCAACTTTGCCCCGGTGTCGTGGTGACGACTCTATAGTCGTCGGACATGTCGGCGGCGGGCCAATCTAGTACCGGGGTCGTGGGGACGACCCTATAGTCTTCGGACATGTCGGCGGCTGGCCAACTTTGGCCCGTAGTCGTGGGGACGATCCGATAGTCGCCGGACATGACGGTGGCGGGCCAATCTATTCCCGGTGTCGTGGGGACGACCCTATAGTCGTCGGACATGTCGGCGGCTGGCCAACTTTGGCCCGTAGTCGTGGGGACGATCCGATAGTCACCGGACATGACGGTGGCGGGCCAATCTATTCCCGGAGTCGTGGGGACGACCCTATAGTCGTCGGACATGTCGGTGGCTGGCCAACTTTGGCCCGGTGTCGTGGGGACGACTCTATAGTCGTCGGACATGTCGGCGGCGGGCCAATCTAGTACCGGGGTCGTGGGGACGACACTATAGTCGTCGGACATGTCGGCGGCTGGCCAACTTTGGCCCGTGGTCGTGGGGACGACCCAATAGTCGTTGGACATGTCGGCGGCTGGCCAACTTTGGCCCGTGGTCGTGGGGACGATCCGATAGTCGATGGATATGACGGTGCCGGGCCAATCAAGTCCCGGGGTCGTAGGTACGACCCTATAGTCATCGGACATGTCGGCGATTGGCCATTATTGGCCCGGGGTCGTGGGGACGACCGTATATTCGTCGGACATGACGGTGGCGGGCCAATCTAGTCCCAGGGTCGTGGGGACGACCCTATAATCGTTGGACATGACGGTGGCGGGCCAATCTAGTCCCGGGGTCGTGGGGACGACCCTATAGTCGTCGGACATGTCGGCGGCTGGCCAACTTTGGCCCGTAGTCGTGGGGACGATCCGATAGTCGCCGGACATGACGGTGGCGGGCCAATCTATTCCCGGTGTCGTGGGGACGACCCTATAGTCGTCGGACATGTCGGCGGCTGGCCAACTTTGGCCCGTGGTCGTGGGGACGACCCAATAGTCGTTGGACATGTCGGCGGCTGGCCAATCTAGTCCCGGGGACGTGGGGACGACCCTATAGTCTTCGGACATGTCGGCGGCTGGCCAACTTTGGCCCGTGGTCGTGGGGACGACCCAATAGTCGTCGGACATGTCGGCGGCTGGCCAACTTTGGCCCGTAGTCGTGGGGACGATCCGATAGTCGCCGGACATGACGATGGCGGGCCAATCTATTCCCGGGGTCGTGGGGACGACCCTATAGTCGTCGGACATGTCGGCGGCTGGCCAACTTTGGCCCGGTGTCGTGGGGACGACTCTATAGTCGTTGGACATGTCGGCGGCTGGCCAATCTAGTCCCGGGGACGTGGGGACGACCCTATAGTCTTCGGACATGTCGGCGGCTGGCCAACTTTGGCCCGTGGTCGTGGGGACGACCCAATAGTCGCCGGACATGACGGTGGCGGGCCAATCTATTCCCGGGGTCGTGGGGACGACCCTATAGTCGTCGGACATGTCGGCGGCTGGCCAACTTTGGCCCGGTGTCGTGGGGACGACTCTATAGTCGTCGGACATGTCGGCGGCGGGCCAATCTAGTACCGGGGTCGTGGGGACGACACTATAGTCGTCGGACATGTCGGCGGCTGGCCAACTTTGGCCCATGGTCGTGGGGACGACCCAATAGTCGTTGGACATGTCGGCGGCTGGCCAGCTTTGGCCCGTGGTTGTGGGGACGACCCTATAGTCGTTGGACATGACGGTGGCGGGCCAATCTAGTCCCGGGGCCGTGGGGACGACTCTATAGTCGTCGGACATGTCGGCGGCTGGCCAACTTTGGCCCCTGGTCGTGGGGACGACCCAATAGTGGTCGGACATGTCGGCGGCTGGCCAACCTAGTCCCGAGGTCGTGGGGACGACCCTATAGTCGTCGGACTTGACGGTGGTGGGCCAATCTAGTCCCGGGGTCCTGGGGACGACCCTACAGTCGTCGGACATTTCGGCGGCTTGCCAACTTTGGCCCGGGGTCGTGGGGACGACTCTATAGTCGTCGGACTTGACGGTGGCGGGCCAATCTAGCCCCGGGGCCGTGGGGACGACCCTACAGTCGTCGGACATTTCGGCGGCTTGCCAACTTTGGCCCGGGGTCGTGGGGACGACCCTATAATCGTCGGACATGTCGGCGGGTGGCCAACCTAGTCCCGCGGTCTTGGGGGCGACCCTATAGTCGTCGGACATGTCGGCGGCTGGCCAACTTTGGCCCGTGGTCGCGGGGACGACCCAATAGTCGTTGGACATGTCGGCGGCTGGCCAACTTTGGCCCGTGGTTGTGGGAACGACCCTATAGTCGTTGGACATGACGGTGGCGGGCCAATCTAGTCCCGGGGTCGTGGGGACGACCCTATAGTCGTCGGACAAGACGGCGGCTGGACATCTTTGGCCCGGGGTCGTGGGGACGACCCTATAGTCGTCGGACATGTCGGCGGCTGGCCAACTTTGGCCCGTGGTCGTGGGGACGATCCAATAGTCGTCGGACATGTCGGCGGCTGGCCAACTTTGGCCCGTGGTCGTGGGGACGACCCAATAGTCGTCGGACATGTCGGCGGCTGGCCAACTTTGGCCTGTGGTCGTGGGGACGATCCGATAGTCGTTGGACATGACGGTGGCGGGCCAATCTAGTCCCGGGGTCGTCGGGACGACCCTATAGTCGTCGGACATGTCGGTGGCTGGCCAACTTTCGCCCGGTGTCGTGGGGACGATCCAATAGTCGTCGGACATGTCGGCGGCTGGCCAACTTTGGCCCGTGGTCGTGGGGACGATCCGATAGTCGTTGGACATGACGGTGGCGGGCCAATCTAGTCCCGAGGTAGTCGGGACGACCCTATAGTCGTCGGACATGTCGGCGGCTGGCCAACTTTGGCCCGTGGTCGTGGGGACGACCCAATAGTCGTCGGACATGTCGGCGGCTGGCCAACTTTGGCCCGTGGTCGTGGGGACGATCCGATAGTCGTTGGACATGACGGTGGCGGGCCAATCTAGTCCCGGGGTCGTCGGGACGACCCTATAGTCGTCGGACATGTCGGTGGCTGGCCAACTTTCGCCCGGTGTCGTGGGGACGACTCTATAGTCGTCGGACATGTCGGCGGCTGGCCAACTTTGGCCCGTGGTCGTGGGGACGATCCGATAGTCGTTGGACATGACGGTGGCGGGCCAATCTAGTCCCGAGGTCGTCGGGACGACCCTATAGTCGTCGGACTTGACGGTGGCGGGCCAATCTAGTCCCGGGGTCGTGGGGCGACCCAACAGTCGTCGGACATTTCGGCGGCTTGCCAACTTTGGCCCGGGGTCGTCGGGACGACCCTATAGTCGTCGGACATGTCGGTGGCTGGCCAACTTTCGCCCGGTGTCGTGGGGACCACTCTATAGTCGTCGGACATGTCGGCGGCTGGCCAACTTTGGCCCGTGGTCGTGAGGACGACCCTACAGTCGTCGGACATTTCGGCGGCTTGCCAACTTTGGCCCGGGGTCGTGGGGACGACCCTATAGTCGTCGGACAAGTCGGCAGCGGGCCAAGCTTGTCCCGGGGTCGTGGGGACGACCCTATACTCGTCGGACATGACGGTGGCGGGCCAATCTAGTCCCGAGGTCGTGGGGACGACCCAATAGTGGTCGGACATGTCGGCGGCTGGCCAACTTTGGCCCGTGGTCGTGGGGACGACCCAATAGTCGTTGGACATGTCGGCGGCTGGCCAACTTTGGCCTGGGGTTGTGGGGACGACCCTATAGTCGTTGGACATGACGGTGGTGGGCCAATCTAGTCCCGGGGTCGTGGGGACGACCCTATAGTCGTCGGACATGTCGGCGGCTTGCCAACTTTGGCCCGTGGTCGTGGGGACGACCCAATAGTCGTCGGACATGTCAGCGGCTGGCCAACTTTGGCCCGTGGTCGTGGGGACGATCCGATAGTCGTTGGACATGACGGTGGCGGGCCAATCTAGTCCCGGGGTCGTCGGGACGACCCTATAGTCGTCGGACATGTCGGTGGCTGGCCAACTTTCGCCCGGTGTCGTGGGGACGACTCTATAGTCGTCGGACATGTCGGCGGCTGGCCAACTTTGGCCCGTGGTCGTGGGGACGATCCGATAGTCGTTGGACATGACGGTGGCGGGCCAATCTAGTCCCGAGGTCGTCGGGACGACCCTATAGTCGTCGGACTTGACGGTGGCGGGCCAATCTAGTCCCGGGGTCGTGGGGCGACCCTACAGTCGTCGGACATTTCGGCGGCTTGCCAACTTTGGCCCGGGGTCGTGGGGACGACCCTATAGTCGTCGGACATGTCGGCGGCTGGCCAACCTAGTCCCGAGGACGTGGGGACCACCCTATAGTCGTCGGACTTGACGGTGGCGTACCAATCTAGTCCCGGGGTCGTGGGGACGACCCTACAGTCGTCGGACATTTCGGCGGCTTGCCAACTTTGGCCCGGGGTCGTGGGGACGACCCTATAGTCGTCGGACAAGTCGGCAGCGGGCCAAGCTTGTCCCGGGGTCGTGGGGACGACCCTATACTCGTCGGACATGACGGTGGCGGGCCAATCTAGTCCCGGGGTCGTGGGGACGACCCAATAGTGGTCGGACATGTCGGCGGCTGGCCAACCTAGTCCCGAGGTCGTGGGGACGACCCTATAGTCGTCGGACTTGACGGTGGCGGGCCAATCTAGTCCCAGGGTCGTGGGGACGACCCTATAGTCTTCGGACATGTCGGCGGCTGGCCAACTTTGGCCCGTAGTCGTGGGGACGATCCGATAGTCGCCGGACATGACGGTGGCGGGCCAATCTATTCCCGGGGTCGTGGGGACGACCCTATAGTCGTCGGACATGTCGGCGGCTGGCCAACTTTGGCCCGGTGTCGTGGGGACGACTCTATAGTCGTCGGACATGTCGGCGGCTGGCCAACATTGACCCGTGGTCGTGGGGACGACCCAATAGTCGTTGGACATGTCAGCGGCTGGCCAGCTTTGGCCCGGTGTCGTGGGGACGACTCTATAGTCGTTGGACATGTCGGCGGCTGGCCAATCTAGTCCCGGGGACGTGGGGACGACCCTATAGTCTTCGGACATGTCGGCGGCTGGCCAACTTTGGCCCGGGGTCGTGGGGACGACTCTATAGTCGTTGGACATGTCGGCGGCTGGCCAATCTAGTCCCGGGGACGTGGGGACGACCCTATAGTCGTCGGACATGTCGGCGGCTGGCCAACTTTGGCCCGGTGTCGTGGGGACGACTCTATAGTCGTCGGACATGTCGGCGGCTGGCCAACTTTGGCCCCTGGTCGTGGGGACGACCCAATAGTGGTCGGGCATGTCGGCGGCTGGCCAAGCTTGTCCCGGGGTCGTGGGGACGACCCTATAATCGTCGGACAAGACGGCGGCGGGCCAATCCAGTCCCGGGGTCGTAGAGACGACCCTATAGTCGACGGACATGTCGGCGATTGGCCAACATTGGCCCGGGGTCGTGGGGACGACCCTATAGTCGTCGGACATGTCGGCGGTTGGCCAACTTTGGCCTGTGGTCGTGGGGACGACCCTATAGTCGTTGGACATGACGGTGGCGGGCCAATCTAGTCCCGGGGTCGTGGGGACGACCCTATAGTCGTCGGACAAGACGGCGGCTGGACATCTCTGGCCCGGGGTCGTGGGGACGACCCTATAGTCGTCGGACATGACGGTGGCGGGCCAATCTAGTCCCAGGGTCGTGGGAACGACCCTATAGTCTTCGGACATGTCGGCGGCCGGCCAACTTTGGCCCGTGGTCGTGGGGACGACCCTATAGTCGTCGGAAATAACGATGGCGGGGCAATCTATTCCCGGGGTCGTGGGGACGACCCTGTAGTCGTCGGACATGACGGTGGCGGGCCAATCTAGTCCCGGGGTTATGGGAACGACCCTATAGTCGTCGGACATGTCGGCGGCTGGCCAACTTTGGCCCGTGGTCGTGGGGACGATCCAATAGTCGTCGGACATGTCGGCGGCTGGCCAACTTTGGCCCGTGGTCGTGGGGACGACCCAATAGTCGTCGGACATGTCGGCGGCTGGCCAACTTTGGCCCGTGGTCGTGGGGACGATCCGATAGTCGTTGGACATGACGGTGGCGGGGCAATCTATTCCCGGGGTCGTGGGCACGACCCTGTAGTCGTCGGACATGACGGTGGCGGGCCAATCTAGTCCCGGGGTCATGGGAACGACCCTATAGTCGTCGGATATTTCGGCGGCCGGCCAACTTTGGCCCGTGGTCGTGGGGACGACCCTATAGTCGTCGGACATGTTGGCGGCAGGTCAACCTAGTCCCGCGGTCGTGGGGACGACCCTATTGTCGTCGGACATGGCGGTGGCGGGCCAATCTAGTCCCGTGGTCGCGGGGACGACCCTACAGTCGTCGGACATTTCGGCGGCAGGCCAACTTTGGCCCGTGGTCGTGGGGACGACCCTATAGTCGTCGGACATGACGGTAGCGGGCCAATCTAGTCCCGAGGTCGTGGGGACGACCCTATAGTCGTCGGACATTTCGGCGGCTGGCCAACTTTGGCCCGTGGTCGTGGGGACGACCCTATAGTCGTCGGACATGTCGGCGGCTGGCCAACATTGGCCCGTGGTCGTGGAGACGACCCAATAGTCGTTGGACATGTCAGCGGCTGGCCAACTTTGCCCCGGTGTCGTGGTGACGACTCTATAGTCGTCGGACATGTCGGCGGCGGGCCAATCTAGTACCGGGGTCGTGGGGACGACCCTATAGTCTTCGGACATGTCGGCGGCTGGCCAACTTTGGCCCGTGGTCGTGGGGACGACCCAATAGTCGTCGGACATGTCGGCGGCTGGCCAACTTTGGCCCGTAGTCGTGGGGACGATCCGATAGTCGCCGGACATGACGGTGGCGGGCCAATCTATTCCCGGTGTCGTGGGGACGACCCTATAGTCGTCGGACATGTCGGCGGCTGGCCAACTTTGGCCCGTAGTCGTGGGGACGATCCGATAGTCACCGGACATGACGGTGGCGGGCCAATCTATTCCCGGAGTCGTGGGGACGACCCTATAGTCGTCGGACATGTCGGTGGCTGGCCAACTTTGGCCCGGTGTCGTGGGGACGACTCTATAGTCGTCGGACATGTCGGCGGCGGGCCAATCTAGTACCGGGGTTGTGGGGACGACCCTATAGTCGTTGGACATGACGGTGGCGGGCCAATCTAGTCCCGGGGTCGTGGGGACGACCCTATAGTCGTCAGACAAGACGGCGGCTGGACATCTTTGGCCCGGGGTCGTGGGGACGACCCTATAGTCGTCGGACTTGACGGTGGCGGGCCAATCTAGTCCCAGGGTCGTGGGGACGACCCTATAGTCTTCGGACATGTCGGCGGCTGGCCAACTTTGGCCCGTAGTCGTGGGGACGATCCGATAGTCGCCGGACATGACGGTGGCGGGCCAATCTATTCCCGGGGTCGTGGGGACGACCCTATAGTCGTCGGACATGTCGGCGGCTGGCCAACTTTGGCCCGGTGTCGTGGGGACGACTCTATAGTCGTCGGACATGTCGGCGGCTGGCCAACATTGACCCGTGGTCGTGGGGACGACCCAATAGTCGTTGGACATGTCAGCGGCTGGCCAGCTTTGGCCCGGTGTCGTGGGGACGACTCTATAGTCGTTGGACATGTCGGCGGCTGGCCAATCTAGTCCCGGGGACGTGGGGACGACCCTATAGTCTTCGGACATGTCGGCGGCTGGCCAACTTTGGCCCGGGGTCGTGGGGACGACTCTATAGTCGTTGGACATGTCGGCGGCTGGCCAATCTACTCCCGGGGACGTGGGGACGACCCTATAGTCGTCGGACATGTCGGCGGCTGGCCAACTTTGGCCCGGTGTCGTGGGGACGACTCTATAGTCGCCGGACATGTCGGCGGCTGGCCAACTTTGGCCCCTGGTCGTGGGGACGACCCAATAGTGGTCGGGCATGTCGGCGGCTGGCCAAGCTTGTCCCGCGGTCGTGGGGACGACCCTATAATCGTCGGACAAGACGGCGGCGGGCCAATCCAGTCCCGGGGTCGTAAGGACGACCCTATAGTCGACGGACATGTCGGCGATTGGCCAACATTGGCCCGGGGTCGTGGGGACGACCCTATAGTCGTCGGACATGTCGGCGGTTGGCCAACTTTGGCCTGTGGTCGTGGGGACGACCCTATAGTCGTTGGACATGACGGTGGCGGGCCAATCTAGTCCCGGGGTCGTGGGGACGACCCTATAGTCGTCGGACAAGACGGCGGCTGGACATCTTTGGCCCGGGGTCGTGGGGACGACCCTATAGTCGTCGGACATGACGGTGGCGGGCCAATCTAGTCCCAGGGTCGTGGGAACGACCCTATAGTCTTCGGACATGTCGGCGGCCGGCCAACTTTGGCCCGTGGTCGTGGGGACGACCCTATAGTCGTCGGAAATAACGATGGCGGGGCAATCTATTCCCGGGGTCGTGGGGACGACCCTGTAGTCGTCGGACATGACGGTGGCGGGCCAATCTAGTCCCGGGGTTATGGGAACGACCCTATAGTCGTCGGACATGTCGGCGGCTGGCCAACTTTGGCCCGTGGTCGTGGGGACGATCCAATAGTCGTCGGACATGTCGGCGGCTGGCCAACTTTGGCCCGTGGTCGTGGGGACGACCCAATAGTCGTCGGACATGTCGGCGGCTGGCCAACTTTGGCCCGTGGTCGTGGGGACGATCCGATAGTCGTTGGACATGACGGTGGCGGGCCAATCTAGTCCCGGGGTCGTGGGGACGACCCTATAGTCGTCGGACATGTCGGCGGCTGGCCAACTTTGGCCCGTAGTCGTGGGGACGATCCGATAGTCGCCGGACATGACGGTGGCGGGCCAATCTATTCCCGGGGTCGTGGGAACGACCCTATAGTCGTCGAATATTTCGGCGGCCGGCCAACTTTGGCCCGTGGTCGTGGGGACGACCCTATAGTCGTCGGACATGTTGGCGGCAGGTCAACCTAGTCCCGCGGTCGTGGGGACGACCCTATTGTCGTCGGACATGGCGGTGGCGGGCCAATCTAGTCCCGTGGTCGCGGGGACGACCCTACAGTCGTCGGACATTTCGGCGGCAGGCCAACTTTGGCCCGTGGTCGTGGGGACGACCCTATAGTCGTCGGACATGACGGTAGCGGGCCAATCTAGTCCCGAGGTCGTGGGGACGACCCTATAGTCGTCGGACATTTCGGCGGCTGGCCAACATTGGCCCGTGGTCGTGGGGACGACCCTATAGTCGTCGGACATGTCGGCGGCTGGCCAACATTGGCCCGTGGTCGTGGAGACGACCCAATAGTCGTTGGACATGTCAGCGGCTGGCCAACTTTGCCCCGGTGTCGTGGTGACGACTCTATAGTCGTCGGACATGTCGGCGGCGGGCCAATCTAGTACCGGGGTCGTGGGGACGACCCTATAGTCTTTGGACATGTCGGCGGCTGGCCAACTTTGGCCCGTGGTCGTGGGGACGACCCAATAGTCGTCGGACATGTCGGCGGCTGGCCAACTTTGGCCCGTAGTCGTGGGGACGATCCGATAGTCGCCGGACATGACGGTGGCGGGCCAATCTATTCCCGGTGTCGTGGGGACGACCCTATAGTCGTCGGACATGTCGGCGGCTGGCCAACTTTGGCCCGTAGTCGTGGGGACGATCCGATAGTCACCGGACATGACGGTGGCGGGCCAATCTATTCCCGGAGTCGTGGGGACGACCCTATAGTCGTCGGACATGTCGGTGGCTGGCCAACTTTGGCCCGGTGTCGTGGGGACGACTCTATAGTCGTCGGACATGTCGGCGGCGGGCCAATCTAGTACCGGGGTCGTGGGGACGACACTATAGTCGTCGGACATGTCGGCAGCTGGCCAACTTTGGCCCGTGGTCGTGGGGACGACCCAATAGTCGTTGGACATGTCGGCGGCTGGCCAACTTTGGCCCGTGGTCGTGGGGACGATCCGATAGTCGATGGATATGACGGTGCCGGGCCAATCAAGTCCCGGGGTCGTAGGTACGACCCTATAGTCATCGGCCATGTCGGCGATTGGCCATTATTGGCCCGGGGTCGTGGGGACGACCGTATATTCGTCGGACATGACGGTGGCGGGTCAATCTAGTCCCGGGGTCGTGGGGACGACCCTATAGTCGTTGGATATGACGGTGGCGGGCCAATCTAGTCCCGGGGTCGTGGGGACGACCCTATAGTCGTCGGACATGTCGGCGGCTGGCCAACTTTGGCCCGTAGTCGTGGGGACGATCCGATAGTCGCCGGACATGACGGTGGCGGGCCAATCTATTCCCGGGGTCGTGGGAACGACCCTATAGTCGTCGGACATGTCGGCGGCTGGCCAACTTTGGCCCGTGGTCGTGGGGACGACCCAATAGTCGTTGGACATGTCGGCGGCTGGCCAACTTTGGCCTGGGGTTGTGGGGACGACCCTATAGTCGTTGGACATGACGGTGGCGGGCCAATCTAGTCCCGGGGTCGTGGGGACGACCCTATAGTCGTCGGACAAGACGGCGGCTGGACATCTTTGGCCCGGGGTCGTGGGGACGACTCTATAGTCGTTGGACATGTCGGCGGCTGGCCAATCTAGTCCCGGGGACGTGGGGACGATCCGATAGTCGCCGGACATGACGGTGGCGGGCCAATCTATTCCCGGGGTCGTGGGGACGACCCTATAGTCGTCGGACATGTCGGCGGCTGGCCAACTTTGGCCCGGTGTCGTGGGGACGACTCTATAGTCGTCGGACATGTCGGCGGCGGGCCAATCTAGTACCGGGGTCGTGGGGACGACACTATAGTCGTCGGACATGTCGGCGGCTGGCCAACTTTGGCCCATGGTCGTGGGGACGACCCAATAGTCGTTGGACATGTCGGCGGCTGGCCAGCTTTGGCCCGTGGTTGTGGGGACGACCCTATAGTCGTTGGAGATGACGGTGGCGGGCCAATCTAGTCCCGGGGTCGTGGGGACGACTCTATAGTCGTCGGACATGTCGGCGGCTGGCCAACTTTGGCCCCTGGTCGTGGGAACGACCCAATAGTGGTCGGACATGTCGGCGGCTGGCCAACCTAGTCCCGAGGTCGTGGGGACGACCCTATAGTCTTCGGACTTGACGGTGGTGGGCCAATCTAGTCCCGGGGTCCTGGGGACGACCCTACAGTCGTCGGACATTTCGGCGGCTTGCCAACTTTGGCCCGGGGTCGTGGGGACGACTCTATAGTCGTCGGACTTGACGGTGGCGGGCCAATCTAGCCCCGGGGCCGTGGGGACGACCCTACAGTCGTCGGACATTTCGGCGGCTTGCCAACTTTGGCCCGGGGTCGTGGGGACGACCCTATAATCGTCGGACATGTCGGCGGGTGGCCAACCTAGTCCCGCGGTCTTGGGGGCGACCCTATAGTCGTCGGACATGTCGGCGGCTGGCCAACTTCGGCCCGTGGTTGTGGGAACGACCCTATAGTCGTTGGACATGACGGTGGCGGGCCAATCTAGTCCCGGGGTCGTGGGGACGACCCTATAGTCGTCGGACAAGACGGCGGCTGGACATCTTTGGCCCGGGGTCGTGGGGACGACCCTATAGTCGTCGGACATGTCGGCGGCTGGCCAACTTTGGCCCGTGGTCGTGGGGACGATCCAATAGTCGTCGGACATTTCGGCGGCTGGCCAACTTTGGCCCGTGGTCGTGGGGACGACCCAATAGTCGTCGGACATGTCGGCGGCTGGCCAACTTTGGCCCGTGGTCGTGGGGACGATCCGATAGTCGTTGGACATGACGGTGGCGGGCCAATCTAGTCCCGGGGTCGTCGGGACGACCCTATAGTCGTCGGACATGTCGGTGGCTGGCCAACTTTCGCCCGGTGTCGTGGGGACGACCCAATAGTCGTTGGACATGTCGGCGGCTGGCCAACTTTGGCCCGTGGTTGTGGGAACGACCCTATAGTCGTTGGACATGACGGTGGCGGGCCAATCTAGTCCCGGGGTCGTGGGGACGACCCTATAGTCGTCGGACAAAACGGCGGCTGGACATCTTTGGCCCGGGGTCGTGGGGACGACCCTATAGTCGTCGGACATGTCGGCGGCTGGCCAACTTTGGCCCGTGGTCGTGGGGACGATCCAATAGTCGTCGGACATTTCGGCGGCTGGCCAACTTTGGCCCGTGGTCGTGGGGACGACCCAATAGTCGTCGGACATGTCGGCGGCTGGCCAACTTTGGCCCGTGGTCGTGGGGACGATCCGATAGTCGTTGGACATGACGGTGGCGGGCCAATCTAGTCCCGGGGTCGTCGGGACGACCCTATAGTCGTCGGACATGTCGGTGGCTGGCCAACTTTCGCCCGGTGTCGTGGGGACGACTCTATAGTCGTCGGACATGTCGGCGGCAGGCCAACTTTGGCCCGTGGTCGTGGGGACGATCCGATAGTCGTTGGACATGACGGTGGCGGGCCAATCTAGTCCCGAGGTCGTCGGGACGACCCTATAGTCGTCGGACTTGACGGTGGCGGGCCAATCTAGTCCCGGGGTCGTGGGGCGACCCTACAGTCGTCGGACATTTCGGCGGCTTGCCAACGTTGGCCCGGGGTCGTGGGGACGACCCTATAGCCGTCGGACATGTCGGCGGCTGGCCAACCTAGTCCCGAGGACGTGGGGACGACCCTATAGTCTTCGGACATGTCGGCGGCTGGCCAACTTTGGCCCGTAGTCGTGGGGACGATCCGATAGTCGCCGGAAATAACGATGGCGGGGCAATCTATTCCCGGGGTCGTGGGGACGACCCTGTAGTCGTCGGACATGACGGTGGCGGGCCAATCTAGTCCCGGGGTTATGGGAACGACCCTATAGTCGTCGGACATGTCGGCGGCTGGCCAACTTTGGCCCGTGGTCGTGGGGACGATCCAATAGTCGTCGGACATGTCGGCGGCTGGCCAACTTTGGCCCGTGGTCGTGGGGACGACCCAATAGTCGTCGGACATGTCGGCGGCTGGCCAACTTTGGCCCGTGGTCGTGGGGACGATCCGATAGTCGTTGGACATGACGGTGGCGGGGCAATCTATTCCCGGGGTCGTGGGCACGACCCTGTAGTCGTCGGACATGACGGTGGCGGGCCAATCTAGTCCCGGGGTCATGGGAACGACCCTATAGTCGTCGGATATTTCGGCGGCCGGCCAACTTTGGCCCGTGGTCGTGGGGACGACCCTATAGTCGTCGGACATGTTGGCGGCAGGTCAACCTAGTCCCGCGGTCGTGGGGACGACCCTATTGTCGTCGGACATGGCGGTGGCGGGCCAATCTAGTCCCGTGGTCGCGGGGACGACCCTACAGTCGTCGGACATTTCGGCGGCTGGCCAACTTTGGCCCGTGGTCGTGGGGACGACCCTATAGTCGTCGGACATGTCGGCGGCTGTCCAACTTTGGCCCGGTGTCGTGGGGACGACTCTATAGTCGTCGGACATGTCGGCGGCTGGCCAATCTAGTCCCGGGGTCATGGGAACGACCCTATAGTCGTCGGACATGTCGGCGGCTGGCCAACTTTGGCCCGTGGTCGTGGGGACGACCCAATAGTCGTTGGACATGTCGGCGGCTGGCCAACTTTGGCCTGTGGTTGTGGGGACGACCCTATAGTCGTTGGACATGACGGTGGCGGGCCAATCTAGTCCCGGGGTCGTGGGGACGACCCTATAGTCGTCGGACAAGACGGCGGCTGGACATCTTTCGCCCGGGGTCGTGGGGACGACCCTATAGTCGTCGGACAAGACAGCGGCTGGACATCTTTCGCCCGGGGTCGTGGGGACGACCCTACAGTGGTTGGACAAGTCGGCGGCTGGCCAACCTAGTCCGGGGGTCGTGGGGACGACCCTATAGTCGTCGGACAAGTCGACGGCGGGCCAACCTAGTCCCGGGGTCATGGGGAAGACCCTATAGTCGTCGGATATGTCGGCGGCTGTCCAACTTTGGTCCGTGGTCGTGGGGACGACCCTATAGTCGTCAGAAATAACCGTGGCGGGGCAATCAACTCCCGGGGTCGTGGGGTCGACCCTATAGTCGTCGGACATGATGGTGGCGGGCCAATCTAGTCCCGAGGTCATGGGGACGACCCTATAGTCGTCGGATATGTCGGCGGCTGGCCAACTTTGGTCCGTTGTCGTGGGGACGACCCTATAGTCGTCGGAAATAACCATGGCGGGGCAATCTATTCCCGGGGTCGTGGGCACGACCCTGTAGTCGTCGGACATGACGGTGGCGGGCCAATCTAGTCCCGGGGTCATGGGAACGACCCTATAGTCGTCGGATATGTCGGCGGCTGGCCAACTTTGGTCCGTTGTCGTGGGGACGACCCTATAGTCGTCGGAAATAACCATGGCGGGGCAATCTATTCCCGGGGTCGTGGGCACGACCCTGTAGTCGTCGGACATGACGGTGGCGGGCCAATCTAGTCCCGGGGTCATGGGAACGACCCTATAGTCGTCGGATATTTCGGCGGCCGGCCAACTTTGGCCCGTGGTCGTGGGGACGACCCTATAGTCGTCGGAAATAACGATGGCGGGGCAATCTATTCCCGGGGTCGTGGGGACGACCCTGTAGTCGTCGGACATGACGGTGGCGGGCCAATCTAGTCCCGGGGTCATGGAACGACCCTATAGTCGTCGGATATTTCGGCGGCCGGCCAACTTTGGCCCGTGGTCGTGGGGACGACGCTATAGTCGTCGGACATGTTGGCGGCAGGTCAACCTAGTCCCGTGGTCGTGGGGACGATCCGATAGTCGTTGGACATGACGGTGGCGGGCCAATCTAGTCCCGGGGTCGTCGGGACGACCCTATAGTCGTCGGACATGTCGGTGGCTGGCCAACTTTCGCCCGGTGTCGTGGGGACGACTCTATAGTCGTCGGACATGTCGGCGGCTGGCCAACTTTGGCCCGTGGTCGTGGGGACGATCCGATAGTCGTTGGACATGACGGTGGCGGGCCAATCTAGTCCCGAGGTCGTCGGGACGACCCTATAGTCGTCGGACTTGACGGTGGCGGGCCAATCTAGTCCCGGGGTCGTGGGGCGACCCTACAGTCGTCGGACATTTCGGCGGCTTGCCAACTTTGGCCCGGGGTCGTGGGGACGACCCTATAGTCGTCGGACATGTCGGCGGCTGGCCAACCTAGTCCCGAGGACGTGGGGACGACCCTATAGTCGTCGGACTTGACGGTGGCGTACCAATCTAGTCCCGGGGTCGTGGGGACGACCCTACAGTCGTCGGACATTTCGGCGGCTTGCCAACTTTGGCCCGGGGTCGTGGGGACGACCCTATAGTCGTCGGACAAGTCGGCAGCGGGCCAAGCTTGTCCCGGGGTCGTGGGGACGACCCTATACTCGTCGGACATGACGGTGGCGGGCCAATCTAGTCCCGGGGTCGTGGGGACGACCCAATAGTGGTCGGACATGTCGGCGACTGGCCAACCTAGTCCCGAGGTCGTGGGGACGACCCTATAGTCGTCGGACTTGACGGTGGCGGGCCAATCTAGTCCCAGGGTCGTGGGGACGACCCTATAGTCTTCGGACATGTCGGCGGCTGGCCAACTTTGGCCCGTAGTCGTGGGGACGATCCGATAGTCGCCGGACATGACGGCGGCGGGCCAATCTATTCCCGGGGTCGTGGGGACGACCCTATAGTCGTCGGACATGTCGGCGGCTGGCCAACTTTGGCCCGGTGTCGTGGGGACGACTCTATAGTCGTCGGACATGTCGGCGGCTGGCCAATCTAGTCCCGGGGACGTGGGGACGACCCTATAGTCTTCGGACATGTCGGCGGGTGGCCAACCTAGTCCCGCGGTCTTGGGGGCGACCCTATAGTCGTCGGACATGTCGGCGGCTGGCCAACTTCGGCCCGTGGTTGTGGGAACGACCCTATAGTCGTTGGACATGACGGTGGCGGGCCAATCTAGTCCCGGGGTCGTGGGGACGACCCTATAGTCGTCGGACAAGACGGCGGCTGGACATCTTTGGCCCGGGGTCGTGGGGACGACCCTATAGTCGTCGGACATGTCGGCGGCTGGCCAACTTTGGCCCGTGGTCGTGGGGACGATCCAATAGTCGTCGGACATTTCGGCGGCTGGCCAACTTTGGCCCGTGGTCGTGGGGACGACCCAATAGTCGTCGGACATGTCGGCGGCTGGCCAACTTTGGCCCGTGGTCGTGGGGACGATCCGATAGTCGTTGGACATGACGGTGGCGGGCCAATCTAGTCCCGGGGTCGTCGGGACGACCCTATAGTCGTCGGACATGTCGGTGGCTGGCCAACTTTCGCCCGGTGTCGTGGGGACGACCCAATAGTCGTTGGACATGTCGGCGGCTGGCCAACTTTGGCCCGTGGTTGTGGGAACGACCCTATAGTCGTTGGACATGACGGTGGCGGGCCAATCTAGTCCCGGGGTCGTGGGGACGACCCTATAGTCGTCGGACAAAACGGCGGCTGGACATCTTTGGCCCGGGGTCGTGGGGACGACCCTATAGTCGTCGGACATGTCGGCGGCTGGCCAACTTTGGCCCGTGGTCGTGGGGACGATCCAATAGTCGTCGGACATTTCGGCGGCTGGCCAACTTTGGCCCGTGGTCGTGGGGACGACCCAATAGTCGTCGGACATGTCGGCGGCTGGCCAACTTTGGCCCGTGGTCGTGGGGACGATCCGATAGTCGTTGGACATGACGGTGGCGGGCCAATCTAGTCCCGGGGTCGTCGGGACGACCCTATAGTCGTCGGACATGTCGGTGGCTGGCCAACTTTCGCCCGGTGTCGTGGGGACGACTCTATAGTCGTCGGACATGTCGGCGGCTGGCCAACTTTGGCCCGTGGTCGTGGGGACGATCCGATAGTCGTTGGACATGACGGTGGCGGGCCAATCTAGTCCCGAGGTCGTCGGGACGACCCTATAGTCGTCGGACTTGACGGTGGCGGGCCAATCTAGTCCCGGGGTCGTGGGGCGACCCTACAGTCGTCGGACATTTCGGCGGCTTGCCAACGTTGGCCCGGGGTCGTGGGGACGACCCTATAGCCGTCGGACATGTCGGCGGCTGGCCAACCTAGTCCCGAGGACGTGGGGACGACCCTATAGTCTTCGGACATGTCGGCGGCTGGCCAACTTTGGCCCGTAGTCGTGGGGACGATCCGATAGTCGCCGGAAATAACGATGGCGGGGCAATCTATTCCCGGGGTCGTGGGGACGACCCTGTAGTCGTCGGACATGACGGTGGCGGGCCAATCTAGTCCCGGGGTTATGGGAACGACCCTATAGTCGTCGGACATGTCGGCGGCTGGCCAACTTTGGCCCGTGGTCGTGGGGACGATCCAATAGTCGTCGGACATGTCGGCGGCTGGCCAACTTTGGCCCGTGGTCGTGGGGACGACCCAATAGTCGTCGGACATGTCGGCGGCTGGCCAACTTTGGCCCGTGGTCGTGGGGACGATCCGATAGTCGTTGGACATGACGGTGGCGGGGCAATCTATTCCCGGGGTCGTGGGCACGACCCTGTAGTCGTCGGACATGACGGTGGCGGGCCAATCTAGTCCCGGGGTCATGGGAACGACCCTATAGTCGTCGGATATTTCGGCGGCCGGCCAACTTTGGCCCGTGGTCGTGGGGACGACCCTATAGTCGTCGGACATGTTGGCGGCAGGTCAACCTAGTCCCGCGGTCGTGGGGACGACCCTATTGTCGTCGGACATGGCGGTGGCGGGCCAATCTAGTCCCGTGGTCGCGGGGACGACCCTACAGTCGTCGGACATTTCGGCGGCAGGCCAACTTTGGCCCGTGGTCGTGGGGACGACCCTATAGTCGTCGGACATGACGGTAGCGGGCCAATCTAGTCCCGAGGTCGTGGGGACGACCCTATAGTCGTCGGACATTTCGGCGGCTGGCCAACTTTGGCCCGTGGTCGTGGGGACGACCCTATAGTCGTCGGACATGTCGGCGGCTGGCCAACATTGGCCCGGTGTCGTGGTGACGACTCTGTAGTCGTCGGACATGTCGGCGGCGGGCCAATCTAGTACCGGGGTCGTGGGGACGACCCTATAGTCTTCGGACATGTCGGCGGCTGGCCAACTTTGGCCCGAGGTCGTGGGGACGACCCTATAATAGTCGGACATGTCGGCGGCTGTCCAACTTTGGCCCGGTGTCGTGGGGACGACTCTATAGTCGTCGGACATGTCGGCGGCTGGCCAATCTAGTCCCGGGGTCATGGGAACGACCCTATAGTCGTCGGACATGTCGGCGGCTGGACAACTTTGGCCCGTGGTCGTGGGGACGATCCAATAGTCGTCGGACATGTCGGCGGCTGGCCAACTTTGGCCCGTGGTCGTGGGGACGACCCAATAGTCGTCGGACATGTCGGCGGCTGGCCAACTTTGGCCCGTGGTCGTGGGGACGACACTATAGTCGTCGGACATGACGGTAGCGGGCCAATCTAGTCCCGAGGTCTTGGGGACGACCCTATAGTCGTCGGACATTTCGGCGGCTGGCCAACTTTGGCCCGTGGTCGTGGGGACGACCCTATAGTCGTCGGACATGTCGGCGGCTGGCCAACATTGGCCCGTGGTCGTGGAGACGACCCAATAGTCGTTGGACATGTCAGCGGCTGGCCCACTTTGCCCCGGTGTCGTGGTGACGACTCTATAGTCGTCGGACATGTCGGCGGCGGGCCAATCTAGTACCGGGGTCGTGGGGACGACCCTATAGTCTTCGGACATGTCGGCGGCTGGCCAACTTTGGCCCGAGGTCGTGGGGACGACCCTATAATAGTCGGACATGTCGGCGGCTGTCCAACTTTGGCCCGGTGTCGTGGGGACGACTCTATAGTCGTCGGACATGTCGGCGGCTGGCCAATCTAGTACCGGGGTCGTGGGGACGACACTATAGTCGTCGGACATGTCGGCGGCTGGCCAACTTTGGCCCGTGGTCGTGGGGACGACCCAATAGTCGTTGGACATGTCGGCGGCTGGCCAACTTTGGCCTGTGGTTGTGGGGACGACCCTATAGTCGTTGGACATGACGGTGGCGGGCCAATCTAGTCCCGGGGTCGTGGGGACGACCCTATAGTCGTCGGACAAGACGGCGGCTGGACATCTTTCGCCCGGGGTCGTGATGACGACCCTATAGTCGTCGGACAAGACAGCGGCTGGACATCTTTCGCCCGGGGTCGTGGGGACGACCCTACAGTGGTTGGACAAGTCGGCGGCTGGCCAACCTAGTCCGGGGGTCGTGGGGACGACCCTATAGTCGTCGGACAAGTCGACGGCGGGCCAACCTAGTCCCGGGGTCATGGGGAAGACCCTATAGTCGTCGGATATGTCGGCGGCTGTCCAACTTTGGTCCGTGGTCGTGGGGACGACCCTATAGTCGTCAGAAATAACCGTGGCGGGGCAATCAACTCCCGGGGTCGTGGGGTCGACCCTATAGTCGTCGGACATGATGGTGGCGGGCCAATCTAGTCCCGAGGTCATGGGGACGACCCTATAGTCGTCGGATATGTCGGCGGCTGGCCAACTTTGGTCCGTTGTCGTGGGGACGACCCTATAGTCGTCGGAAATAACCATGGCGGGGCAATCTATTCCCGGGGTCGTGGGCACGACCCTGTAGTCGTCGGACATGACGGTGGCGGGCCAATCTAGTCCCGGGGTCATGGGAACGACCCTATAGTCGTCGGATATGTCGGCGGCTGGCCAACTTTGGTCCGTTGTCGTGGGGACGACCCTATAGTCGTCGGAAATAACCATGGCGGGGCAATCTATTCCCGGGGTCGTGGGCACGACCCTGTAGTCGTCGGACATGACGGTGGCGGGCCAATCTAGTCCCGGGGTCATGGGAACGACCCTATAGTCGTCGGATATTTCGGCGGCCGGCCAACTTTGGCCCGTGGTCGTGGGGACGACCCTATAGTCGTCGGAAATAACGATGGCGGGGCAATCTATTCCCGGGGTCGTGGGGACGACCCTGTAGTCGTCGGACATGACGGTGGCGGGCCAATCTAGTCCCGGGGTCATGGAACGACCCTATAGTCGTCGGATATTTCGGCGGCCGGCCAACTTTGGCCCGTGGTCGTGGGGACGACGCTATAGTCGTCGGACATGTTGGCGGCAGGTCAACCTAGTCCCGTGGTCGTGGGGACGATCCGATAGTCGTTGGACATGACGGTGGCGGGCCAATCTAGTCCCGGGGTCGTCGGGACGACCCTATAGTCGTCGGACATGTCGGTGGCTGGCCAACTTTCGCCCGGTGTCGTGGGGACGACTCTATAGTCGTCGGACATGTCGGCGGCTGGCCAACTTTGGCCCGTGGTCGTGGGGACGATCCGATAGTCGTTGGACATGACGGTGGCGGGCCAATCTAGTCCCGAGGTCGTCGGGACGACCCTATAGTCGTCGGACTTGACGGTGGCGGGCCAATCTAGTCCCGGGGTCGTGGGGCGACCCTACAGTCGTCGGACATTTCGGCGGCTTGCCAACTTTGGCCCGGGGTCGTGGGGACGACCCTATAGTCGTCGGACATGTCGGCGGCTGGCCAACCTAGTCCCGAGGACGTGGGGACGACCCTATAGTCGTCGGACTTGACGGTGGCGTACCAATCTAGTCCCGGGGTCGTGGGGACGACCCTACAGTCGTCGGACATTTCGGCGGCTTGCCAACTTTGGCCCGGGGTCGTGGGGACGACCCTATAGTCGTCGGACAAGTCGGCAGCGGGCCAAGCTTGTCCCGGGGTCGTGGGGACGACCCTATACTCGTCGGACATGACGGTGGCGGGCCAATCTAGTTCCGGGGTCGTGGGGACGACCCAATAGTGGTCGGACATGTCGGCGGCTGGCCAACCTAGTCCCGAGGTCGTGGGGACGACCCTATAGTCGTCGGACTTGACGGTGGCGGGCCAATCTAGTCCCAGGGTCGTGGGGACGACCCTATAGTCTTCGGACATGTCGGCGGCTGGCCAACTTTGGCCCGTAGTCGTGGGGACGATCCGATAGTCGCCGGACATGACGGCGGCGGGCCAATCTATTCCCGGGGTCGTGGGGACGACCCTATAGTCGTCGGACATGTCGGCGGCTGGCCAACTTTGGCCCGGTGTCGTGGGGACGACTCTATAGTCGTCGGACATGTCGGCGGCTGGCCAATCTAGTCCCGGGGACGTGGGGACGACCCTATAGTCTTCGGACATGTCGGCGGCTGGCCAACATTGACCCGTGGTCGTGGGGACGACCCAATAGTCGTTGGACATGTCAGCGGCTGGCCAGCTTTGGCCCGGTGTCGTGGGGACGACTCTATAGTCGTTGGACATGTCGGCGGCTGGCCAATCTAGTCCCGGGGACGTGGGGACGACCCTATAGTCTTCGGACATGTCGGCGGCTGGCCAAGTTTGGCCCGGGGTCGTGGGGACGACTCTATAGTCGTTGGACATGTCGGCGGCTGGCCAATCTAGTCCCGGGGACGTGGGGACGACCCTATAGTCGTCGGACATGTCGGCGGTTGGCCAACTTTGGCCTGTGGTCGTGGGGACGACCCTATAGTCGTTGGACATGACGGTGGCGGGCCAATCTAGTCCCGGGGTCGTGGGGACGACCCTATAGTCGTCAGACAAGACGGCGGCTGGACATCTTTGGCCCGGGGTCGTGGGGACGACCCTATAGTCGTCGGACATGACGGTGGCGGGCCAATCTAGTCCCAGGGTCGTGGGAACGACCCTATAGTCTTCGGACATGTCGGCGGCCGGCCAACTTTGGCCCGTGGTCGTGGGGACGACCCTATAGTCGTCGGAAATAACGATGGCGGGGCAATCTATTCCCGGGGTCGTGGGGACGACCCTGTAGTCGTCGGACATGACGGTGGCGGGCCAATCTAGTCCCGGGGTTATGGGAACGACCCTATAGTCGTCGGACATGTCGGCGGCTGGCCAACTTTGGCCCGTGGTCGTGGGGACGATCCAATAGTCGTCGGACATGTCGGCGGCTGGCCAACTTTGGCCCGTGGTCGTGGGGACGACCCAATAGTCGTCGGACATGTCGGCGGCTGGCCAACTTTGGCCCGTGGTCGTGGGGACGATCCGATAGTCGTTGGACATGACGGTGGCGGGGCAATCTATTCCCGGGGTCGTGGGGACGACCCTGTAGTCGTCGGACATGACGGTGGCGGGCCAATCTAGTCCCGGGGTTATGGGAACGACCCTATAGTCGTCGGACATGTCGGCGGCTGGCCAACTTTGGCCCGTGGTCGTGGGGACGACCCTGTAGTCGTCGGACATGACGGTGGCGGGCCAATCTAGTCCCGGGGTCATGGGAACGACCCTATAGTCGTCGGATATTTCGGCGGCCGGCCAACTTTGGCCCGTGGTCGTGGGGACGACCCTATAGTCGTCGGACATGTTGGCGGCAGGTCAACCTAGTCCCGCGGTCGTGGGGACGACCCTATTGTCGTCGGACATGGCGGTGGCGGGCCAATCTATTCCCGGGGTCGTGGGGACGACCCTGTAGTCGTCGGACATGACGGTGGCGGGCCAATCTAGTCCCGGGGTTATGGGAACGACCCTATAGTCGTCGGACATGTCGGCGGCTGGCCAACTTTGGCCCGTGGTCGTGGGGACGATCCAATAGTCGTCGGACATGTCGGCGGCTGGCCAACTTTGGCCCGTGGTCGTGGGGACGACCCAATAGTCGTCGGACATGTCGGCGGCTGGCCAACTTTGGCCCGTGGTCGTGGGGACGACCCTATAGTCGTCGGACATGACGGTAGCGGGCCAATCTAGTCCCGAGGTCGTGGGGACGACCCTATAGTCGTCGGACATTTCGGCGTCTGGCCAACTTTGGCCCGTGGTCGTGGGGACGACCCTATAGTCGTCGGACATGTCGGCGGCTGGCCAACATTGGCCCGTGGTCGTGGGGACGACCCAATAGTCGTTGGACATGTCAGCGGCTGGCCAGCTTTGGCCCAGTGTCGTGGGGACGACTCTATAGTCGTTGGACATGTCGGCGGCTGGCCAATCTAGTCCCGGGGACGTGGCGACGACCCTATAGTCTTCGGACATGTCGGCGGCTGGCCAAGTTTGGCCCGGGGTCGTGGGGACGACTCTATAGTCGTTGGACATGTCGGCGGCTGGCCAATCTAGTCCCGGGGACGTGGGGACGACCCTATAGTCGTCGGACATGTCGGCGGTTGGCCAACTTTGGCCTGTGGTCGTGGGGACGACCCTATAGTCGTTGGACATGACGGTGGCGGGCCAATCTAGTCCCGGGGTCGTGGGGACGACCCTATAGTCGTCGGACAAGACGGCGGCTGGACATCTTTGGCCCGGGGTCGTGGGGACGACCCTATAGTCGTCGGACATGACGGTGGCGGGCCAATCTAGTCCCAGGGTCGTGGGAACGACCCTATAGTCTTCGGACATGTCGGCGGCCGGCCAACTTTGGCCCGTGGTCGTGGGGACGACCCTATAGTCGTCGGAAATAACGATGGCGGGGCAATCTATTCCCGGGGTCGTGGGGACGACCCTGTAGTCGTCGGACATGACGGTGGCGGGCCAATCTAGTCCCGGGGTTATGGGAACGACCCTATAGTCGTCGGACATGTCGGCGGCTGGCCAACTTTGGCCCGTGGTCGTGGGGACGATCCAATAGTCGTCGGACATGTCGGCGGCTGGCCAACTTTGGCCCGTGGTCGTGGGGACGACCCAATAGTCGTCGGACATGTCGGCGGCTGGCCAACTTTGGCCCGTGGTCGTGGGGACGATCCGATAGTCGTTGGACATGACGGTGGCGGGGCAATCTATTCCCGGGGTCGTGGGCACGACCCTGTAGTCGTCGGACATGACGGTGGCGGGCCAATCTAGTCCCGGGGTCATGGGAACGACCCTATAGTCGTCGGATATTTCGGCGGCCGGCCAACTTTGGCCCGTGGTCGTGGGGACGACCCTATAGTCGTCGGACATGTTGGCGGCAGGTCAACCTAGTCCCGCGGTCGTGGGGACGACCCTATTGTCGTCGGACATGGCGGTGGCGGGCCAATCTATTCCCGGGGTCGTGGGGACGACCCTGTAGTCGTCGGACATGACGGTGGCGGGCCAATCTAGTCCCGGGGTTATGGGAACGACCCTATAGTCGTCGGACATGTCGGCGGCTGGCCAACTTTGGCCCGTGGTCGTGGGGACGATCCAATAGTCGTCGGACATGTCGGCGGCTGGCCAACTTTGGCCCGTGGTCGTGGGGACGACCCAATAGTCGTCGGACATGTCGGCGGCTGGCCAACTTTGGCCCGTGGTCGTGGGGACGACCCTATAGTCGTCGGACATGACGGTAGCGGGCCAATCTAGTCCCGAGGTCGTGGGGACGACCCTATAGTCGTCGGACATTTCGGCGTCTGGCCAACTTTGGCCCGTGGTCGTGGGGACGACCCTATAGTCGTCGGACATGTCGGCGGCTGGCCAACATTGGCCCGTGGTCGTGGGGACGACCCAATAGTCGTTGGACATGTCAGCGGCTGGCCAGCTTTGGCCCAGTGTCGTGGGGACGACTCTATAGTCGTTGGACATGTCGGCGGCTGGCCAATCTAGTCCCGGGGACGTGGGGACGACCCTATAGTCTTCGGACATGTCGGCGGCTGGCCAAGTTTGGCCCGGGGTCGTGGGGACGACTCTATAGTCGTTGGACATGTCGGCGGCTGGCCAATCTAGTCCCGGGGACGTGGGGACGACCCTATAGTCGTCGGACATGTCGGCGGTTGGCCAACTTTGGCCTGTGGTCGTGGGGACGACCCTATAGTCGTTGGACATGACGGTGGCGGGCCAATCTAGTCCCGGGGTCGTGGGGACGACCCTATAGTCGTCGGACAAGACGGCGGCTGGACATCTTTGGCCCGGGGTCGTGGGGACGACCCTATAGTCGTCGGACATGACGGTGGCGGGCCAATCTAGTCCCAGGGTCGTGGGAACGACCCTATAGTCTTCGGACATGTCGGCGGCCGGCCAACTTTGGCCCGTGGTCGTGGGGACGACCCTATAGTCGTCGGAAATAACGATGGCGGGGCAATCTATTCCCGGGGTCGTGGGGACGACCCTGTAGTCGTCGGACATGACGGTGGCGGGCCAATCTATTCCCGGGGTTATGGGAACGACCCTATAGTCGTCGGACATGTCGGCGGCTGGCCAACTTTGGCCCGTGGTCGTGGGGACGATCCAATAGTCGTCGGACATGTCGGCGGCTGGCCAACTTTGGCCCGTGGTCGTGGGGACGACCCAATAGTCGTCGGACATGTCGGCGGCTGGCCAACTTTGGCCCGTGGTCGTGGGGACGATCCGATAGTCGTTGGACATGACGGTGGCGGGGCAATCTATTCCCGGGGTCGTGGGCACGACCCTGTAGTCGTCGGACATGACGGTGGCGGGCCAATCTAGTCCCGGGGTCATGGGAACGACCCTATAGTCGTCGGATATTTCGGCGGCCGGCCAACTTTGGCCCGTGGTCGTGGGGACGACCCTATAGTCGTCGGACATGTTGGCGGCAGGTCAACCTAGTCCCGCGGTCGTGGGGACGACCCTATTGTCGTCGGACATGGCGGTGGCGGGCCAATCTATTCCCGGGGTCGTGGGGACGACCCTGTAGTCGTCGGACATGACGGTGGCGGGCCAATCTAGTCCCGGGGTTATGGGAACGACCCTATAGTCGTCGGACATGTCGGCGGCTGGCCAACTTTGGCCCGTGGTCGTGGGGACGATCCAATAGTCGTCGGACATGTCGGCGGCTGGCCAACTTTGGCCCGTGGTCGTGGGGACGACCCAATAGTCGTCGGACATGTCGGCGGCTGGCCAACTTTGGCCCGTGGTCGTGGGGACGACCCTATAGTCGTCGGACAAGTCGGCGGCGGGCCAACCTAGTCCCGGGGTCATGGGGAAGACCCTATAGTCGTCGGATATGTCGGCGGCTGTCCAACTTTGGTCCGTGGTCGTGGGGACGACCCTATAGTCGTCAGAAATAACCGTGGCGGGGCAATCAACTCCCGGGGTCGTGGGGTCGACCCTATAGTCGTCGGACATGATGGTGGCGGGCCAATCTAGTCCCGAGGTCATGGGGACGACCCTATAGTCGTCGGATATGTCGGCGGCTGGCCAACTTTGGTCCGTTGTCGTGGGGACGACCCTATAGTCTTCGGAAATAACCATGGCGGGGCAATCTATTCCCGGGGTCGTGGGCACGACCCTGTAGTCGTCGGACATGACGGTGGCGGGCCAATCTAGTCCCGGGGTCATGGGAACGACCCTATAGTCGTCGGATATGTCGGCGGCTGGCCAACTTTGGTCCGTTGTCGTGGGGACGACCCTATAGTCGTCGGAAATAACCATGGCGGGGCAATCTATTCCCGGGGTCGTGGGCACGACCCTGTAGTCGTCGGATATGACGGTGGCGGGCCAATCTAGTCCCGGGATCATGGGAACGACCCTATAGTCGTCGGATATTTCGGCGGCCGGCCAACTTTGGCCCGTGGTCGTGGGGACGACCCTATAGTCGTCGGAAATAACGATGGCGGGGCAATCTATTCCCGGGGTCGTGGGGACGACCCTGTAGTCGTCGGACATGACGGTGGCGGGCCAATCTAGTCCCGGGGTCATGGAACGACCCTATAGTCGTCGGATATTTCGGCGGCCGGCCAACTTTGGCCCGTGGTCGTGGGGACGACGCTATAGTCGTCGGACATGTTGGCGGCAGGTCAACCTAGTCCCGCGGTCGTGGGGACGACCCTATTGTCGTCGGACATGGCGGTGGCGGGCCAATCTAGTCCCGTGGTCGCGGGGACGACCCTACAGTCGTCGGACATTTCGGCGGCAGGCCAACTTTGGCCCGTGGTCGTGGGGACGACCCTATAGTCGTCGGACATGACGGTAGCGGGCCAATCTAGTCCCGAGGTCGTGGGGACGACCCTATAGTCGTCGGACATTTCGGCGGCTGGCCAACTTTGGCCCGTGGTCGTGGGGACGACCCTATAGTCGTCGGACATGTCGGCGGCTCGCCAACATTGGCCCGTGGTCGTGGAGACGACCCAATAGTCGTCGGACATGTCGGCGGCTGGCCAACTTTGGCCCGTGGTCGTGGGGACGATCCGATAGTCGTCGGACTTGACGGTGGCGGGCCAATCTAGTCCCGGGGTCGTGGGGCGACCCTACAGTCGTCGGACATTTCGGCGGCTTGCCAACTTTGGCCCGGGGTCGTGGGGACGACCCTATAATCGTCGGACATGTCGGCGGGTGGCCAACCTAGTCCCGCGGTCTTGGGGGTGACCCTATAGTCGTCGGACATGTCGGCGGCTGGCCAACTTTGGCCCGTGGTCGCGGGGACGACCCAATAGTCGTTGGGCATGTCGGCGGCTGACCAACTTTGGCCCGTGGTTGTGGGGACGACCCTATAGTCGTTGGACATGACGGTGGCGGGCCAATCTAGTCCCGGGGTCGTGGGGACGACCCTATAGTCGTCGGGCAAGACGGCGGCTGGACATCTTTGGCCCGGGGTCGTAGGGACGATCCTATAGTCGTAGGACATGTCGGCGGCTGGCTAACTTTGGCCCGTGGTCGTGGGGACGACCCAATAGTCGTTGGACATATCGGCGGCTGGCCAACTTTGGCCCGGGGTCGTGGGGACGACCCTGTAGTCGTCGGACATGACGGTGGCGGGCCAATCTATTCCCGGGGTTATGGGAACGACCCTATAGTCGTCGGACATGTCGGCGGCTGGCCAACTTTGGCCCGTGGTCGTGGGGACGATCCAATAGTCGTCGGACATGTCGGCGGCTGGCCAACTTTGGCCCGTGGTCGTGGGGACGACCCAATAGTCGTCGGACATGTCGGCGGCTGGCCAACTTTGGCCCGTGGTCGTGGGGACGATCCGATAGTCGTTGGACATGACGGTGGCGGGGCAATCTATTCCCGGGGTCGTGGGCACGACCCTGTAGTCGTCGGACATGACGGTGGCGGGCCAATCTAGTCCCGGGGTCATGGGAACGACCCTATAGTCGTCGGATATTTCGGCGGCCGGCCAACTTTGGCCCGTGGTCGTGGGGACGACCCTATAGTCGTCGGACATGTTGGCGGCAGGTCAACCTAGTCCCGCGGTCGTGGGGACGACCCTATTGTCGTCGGACATGGCGGTGGCGGGCCAATCTATTCCCGGGGTCGTGGGGACGACCCTGTAGTCGTCGGACATGACGGTGGCGGGCCAATCTAGTCCCGGGGTTATGGGAACGACCCTATAGTCGTCGGACATGTCGGCGGCTGGCCAACTTTGGCCCGTGGTCGTGGGGACGATCCAATAGTCGTCGGACATGTCGGCGGCTGGCCAACTTTGGCCCGTGGTCGTGGGGACGACCCAATAGTCGTCGGACATGTCGGCGGCTGGCCAACTTTGGCCCGTGGTCGTGGGGACGACCCTATAGTCGTCGGACATGACGGGAGCGGGCCAATCTAGTCCCGAGGTCGTGGGGACGACCCTATAGTCGTCGGACATTTCGGCGTCTGGCCAACTTTGGCCCGTGGTCGTGGGGACGACCCTATAGTCGTCGGACATGTCGGCGGCTGGCCAACATTGGCCCGTGGTCGTGGAGACGACCCAATAGTCGTTGGACATGTCAGCGGCTGGCCCACTTTGCCCCGGTGTCGTGGTGACGACTCTATAGTCGTCGGACATGTCGGCGGCGGGCCAATCTAGTACCGGGGTCGTGGGGACGACCCTATAGTCTTCGGACATGTCGGCGGCTGGCCAACTTTGGCCCGAGGTCGTGGGGACGACCCTATAATAGTCGGACATGTCGGCGGCTGTCCAACTTTGGCCCGGTGTCGTGGGGACGACTCTATAGTCGTCGGACATGTCGGCGGCTGGCCAATCTAGTACCGGGGTCGTGGGGACGACACTATAGTCGTCGGACATGTCGGCGGCTGGCCAACTTTGGCCCGTGGTCGTGGGGACGACCCAATAGTC
Source organism: Andrena praecox (assembly GCA_963932275.1). Classification (NCBI taxonomy): domain Eukaryota; kingdom Metazoa; phylum Arthropoda; class Insecta; order Hymenoptera; family Andrenidae; genus Andrena; species Andrena praecox. The sequence continues at coordinate 26,539 of CAWVQO010000284.1, read as the reverse complement.
GTTGGACATGTCGGCGGCGGGCCAACTTTGGCCTGTGGTTGTGGGGACGACCCTATAGTCGTTGGACATGACGGTGGCGGGCCAATCTAGTCCCGGGGTCGTGGGGACGACCCTATAGTCGTCGGACAAGACGGCGGCTGGACATCTTTCGCCCGGGGTCGTGGGGACGACCCTATAGTCGTCGGACAAGACAGCGGCTGGACATCTTTCGCCCGGGGTCGTGGGGACGACCCTACAGTGGTTGGACAAGTCGGCGGCTGGCCAACCTAGTCCGGGGGTCGTGGGGACGACCCTATAGTCGTCGGACAAGTCGGCGGCGGGCCAACCTAGTCCCGGGGTCATGGGGAAGACCCTATAGTCGTCGGATATGTCGGCGGCTGTCCAACTTTGGTCCGTGGTCGTGGGGACGACCCTATAGTCGTCAGAAATAACCGTGGCGGGGCAATCAACTCCCGGGGTCGTGGGGTCGACCCTATAGTCGTCGGACATGATGGTGGCGGGCCAATCTAGTCCCGAGGTCATGGGGACGACCCTATAGTCGTCGGATATGTCGGCGGCTGGCCAACTTTGGTCCGTTGTCGTGGGGACGACCCTATAGTCTTCGGAAATAACCATGGCGGGGCAATCTATTCCCGGGGTCGTGGGCACGACCCTGTAGTCGTCGGACATGACGGTGGCGGGCCAATCTAGTCCCGGGGTCATGGGAACGACCCTATAGTCGTCGGATATGTCGGCGGCTGGCCAACTTTGGTCCGTTGTCGTGGGGACGACCCTATAGTCGTCGGAAATAACCATGGCGGGGCAATCTATTCCCGGGGTCGTGGGCACGACCCTGTAGTCGTCGGATATGACGGTGGCGGGCCAATCTAGTCCCGGGATCATGGGAACGACCCTATAGTCGTCGGATATTTCGGCGGCCGGCCAACTTTGGCCCGTGGTCGTGGGGACGACCCTATAGTCGTCGGAAATAACGATGGCGGGGCAATCTATTCCCGGGGTCGTGGGGACGACCCTGTAGTCGTCGGACATGACGGTGGCGGGCCAATCTAGTCCCGGGGTCATGGAACGACCCTATAGTCGTCGGATATTTCGGCGGCCGGCCAACTTTGGCCCGTGGTCGTGGGGACGACGCTATAGTCGTCGGACATGTTGGCGGCAGGTCAACCTAGTCCCGCGGTCGTGGGGACGACCCTATTGTCGTCGGACATGGCGGTGGCGGGCCAATCTAGTCCCGTGGTCGCGGGGACGACCCTACAGTCGTCGGACATTTCGGCGGCAGGCCAACTTTGGCCCGTGGTCGTGGGGACGACCCTATAGTCGTCGGACATGACGGTAGCGGGCCAATCTAGTCCCGAGGTCGTGGGGACGACCCTATAGTCGTCGGACATTTCGGCGGCTGGCCAACTTTGGCCCGTGGTCGTGGGGACGACCCTATAGTCGTCGGACATGTCGGCGGCTCGCCAACATTGGCCCGTGGTCGTGGAGACGACCCAATAGTCGTCGGACATGTCGGCGGCTGGCCAACTTTGGCCCGTGGTCGTGGGGACGATCCGATAGTCGTCGGACTTGACGGTGGCGGGCCAATCTAGTCCCGGGGTCGTGGGGCGACCCTACAGTCGTCGGACATTTCGGCGGCTTGCCAACTTTGGCCCGGGGTCGTGGGGACGACCCTATAATCGTCGGACATGTCGGCGGGTGGCCAACCTAGTCCCGCGGTCTTGGGGGTGACCCTATAGTCGTCGGACATGTCGGCGGCTGGCCAACTTTGGCCCGTGGTCGCGGGGACGACCCAATAGTCGTTGGGCATGTCGGCGGCTGACCAACTTTGGCCCGTGGTTGTGGGGACGACCCTATAGTCGTTGGACATGACGGTGGCGGGCCAATCTAGTCCCGGGGTCGTGGGGACGACCCTATAGTCGTCGGGCAAGACGGCGGCTGGACATCTTTGGCCCGGGGTCGTAGGGACGATCCTATAGTCGTAGGACATGTCGGCGGCTGGCTAACTTTGGCCCGTGGTCGTGGGGACGACCCAATAGTCGTTGGACATATCGGCGGCTGGCCAACTTTGGCCCGTGGTCGTGGGGACGACCCTATAGTCGTCGGAAATGTCGGTGGCTGTCCAACTTTGGCCCGGGGGTCGTGGGGACGACCCTATAGTCGTTGGACATGACGGTGGCGGGCCAATCTAGTCCCGGGGTCGTAGGGACGACCCTATAGTCGTCGGACATGTCGGCGATTGGCCAACATTAGCCCGTGGTCGTGGGGACGATCCGATAGTCGTTGGACATGACGGTGGCGGGCCAATCTAGTCCCGCGGTCGTCGGGACGACCCTATAGTCGTCGGACATGTCGGCGGCTGGACATCTTTGGCCCGGGGTCGTGGGGACGACCCTATAGTTGTCGGACATGTCGGAGGCTGGCCAACTGTGGCCCCTTGTCGTGGGGACGACCCAATAGTGGTCGGGCATGTCGGCGGCTGGCCAAGCTTGTCCCGGGGTCGTGGGGACGACCCTATAATCGTCGGACAAGACGGCGGCGGGCCAATCCAGTCCCGGGGTCGTAGGGACGACCCTATAGTCTTCGGACATGTCGGCGGCTGGCCAACATAGGCTCGTGGTCGTGGGGACGACCCAATAGCCGTCGGACATGTCGGCGGCTGGCCAACTTTGGCCCGTAGTCGTGGGGACGATCCGATAGTCGCCGGACATGACGGTGGCGGGCCAATCTATTCCCGGGGTCGTGGGGACGACCCTATAGTCGTCGGACATGTCGGCGGCTGGCCAACTTTGGTCCGGTGTCGTGGGGACGACTCTATAGTCGTCGGACATGTCGGCGGCTGGCCAACATTGACCCGTGGTCGTGGGGACGACCCAATAGTCGTTGGACATGTCAGCGGCTGGCCAACTTTGGCCCGGTGTCGTGAGGACGACTCTATAGTCGTTGGACATGTCGGCGGCTGGCCAATCTAGTACCGGGGACGTGGGGACGACCCTATAGTCTTCGGACATGTCGGCGGCTGGCCAACTTTGGCCCGGGGTCGTGGGGACGACTCTATAGTCGTTGGACATGTCGGCGGCTGGCCAATCTAGTCCCGGGGACGTGGGGACGACCCTATAGTCGTCGGACATGTCGGCGGCTGGCCAACTTTGGCCCGGTGTCGTGGGGACGACTCTATATTCGTCGGACATGTCGGCGGCTGGCCAACATTGGCCCCTGGTCGTGGGGACGACCCAATAGTGGTCGGGCATGTCGGCGGCTGGCCAAGCTTGTCCCGGGGTCGTGGGGACGACCCTATAATCGTCGGACAAGACGGCGGCGGGCCAATCCAGTCCCGGGGTCGTAGGGACGACCCTATAGTCGACGGACATGTCGGCGATTGGCCAACATTGGCCCGGGGTCGTGGGGACGACCCTATAGTCGTCGGACATGTCGGCGGTTGGCCAACTTTGGCCTGTGGTCGTGGGGACGACCCTATAGTCGTTGGACATGACGGTGGCGGGCCAATCTAGTCCCGGGGTCGTGGGGACGACCCTATAGTCGTCGGATAAGACGGCGGCTGGACATCTTTGGCCCGGGGTCGTGAGGACGACCCTATAGTCGTCGGACATGTCGGCGGCTGGCCAACTTTGGCCCGTGGTCGTGGGGACGATCCAATAGTCGTCGGACATGTCGGCGGCTGGCCAACTTTGGCCCGTGGTCGTGGGGACGACCCAATAGTCGTCGGACATGTCGGCGGCTGACCAACTTTGGCCCGTGGTTGTGGGGACGACCCTATAGTCGTTGGACATGACGGTGGCGGGCCAATCTAGTCCCGGGGTCGTGGGGACGACCCTATAGTCGTCGGACAAGACGGCGGCTGGACATCTTTGGCCCGGGGTCGTGGGGACGACCCTATAGTCGTCGGACATGTCGGCGGCTGGCCAACTTTGGCCCGGGGTCGTGGGGACGACCCTACAGTCGTCGGACATTTCGGCGGCTTGCCAACTTTGGCCCGGGGTCGTGGGGACGACCCTATAGTCGTCGGACAAGTCGGCAGCGGGCCAAGCTTGTCCCGGGGTCGTGGGGACGACCCTATACTCGTCGGACTTGACGGTGGTGGGCCAATCTAGTCCCGGGGTCCTGGGGACGACCCTACAGTCGTCGGACATTTCGGCGGCTTGCCAACTTTGGCCCGGGGTCGTGGGGACGACTCTATAATCGTCGGACTTGACGGTGGCGGGCCAATCTAGTCCCGGGGCCGTGGGGACGACCCTACAGTCGTCGGACATTTCGGCGGCTTGCCAACTTTGGCCCGGGGTCGTTGGGACGACCCTATAATCGTCGGACATGTCGGCGGCTGGCCAACTTTGGCCCGTAGTCGTGGGGACGATCCGATAGTCGCCGGACATGACGGTGGCGGGCCAATCTATTCCCGGGGTCGTGGGGACGACCCTATAGTCGTCGGACATGTCGGCGGCTGGACAACTTTGGCCCGGTGTCGTGGGGGCGACTCTATAGTCGTCGGACATGTCGGCGGCGGGCCAATCTAGTACCGGGGTCGTGGGGACGACCCTATAGTCTTCGGACATGTCGGCGGCTGGCCAACTTTGGCCCGTGGTCGTGGGGACGACCCAATAGACGTCGGACATGTCGGCGGCTGGCCAACTTTGGCCCGTAGTCGTGGGGACGATCCGATAGTCGTCGGACATGTCGGCGGCTGGCCAACTTTGGCCCGTGGTCGTGGAGACGATCCGATAGTCGTTGGACATGACGGTGGCGGGCCAATCTAGTCCCGGGGTCGTCGGGACGACCCTATAGTCGTCGGACATGTCGGTGGCTGGCCAACTTTCGCCCGGTGTCGTGGGGACGACTCTATAGTCGTCGGACATGTCGGCGGCTGGCCAACTTTGGCCCGTGGTCGTGGGGACGATCCGATAGTCGTTGGACATGACGGTGGCGGGCCAATCTAGTCCCGAGGTCGTCGGGACGACCCTATAGTCGTCGGACATGTCGGCGGCTAGCCAACTTTGGCCCGGTGTCGTGGGGACGACTCTATAGTCGCCGGACATGTCGGCGGCTGGCCAACTTTGGCCCGGGGTCGTGGGGACGACCCTATAATCGTCGGACATGTCGGCGGGTGGCCAACCTAGTCCCGAGGTCTTGGGGACGACCCTATAGTCGTCGGACTTGACGGTGGCGGGCCAATCTAGTCCCAGGGTCGTGGGGACGACCCTATAGTCTTCGGACATGTCGGCGGCTGGCCAACTTTGGCCCGTGGTCGTGGGGACGACCCAATAGTCGTCGGACATGTCGGCGGCTGGCCAACTTTGGCCCGTGGTTGTGGGGACGACCCTACAGTCGTCGGACATTTCGGCGGCTTGCCAACTTTGGCCCGGGGTCGTGGGGACGATCCGATAGTCGTCGGACTTGACGGTGGCGGGCCAATCTAGTCCCGGGGTCGTGGGGACGACCCTACAGTCGTCGGACATTTCGGCGGCTTGCCAGCTTTGGCCCGGGGTCGTGGGGACGACCCTATAGTCGTCGGACAAGTCGGCAGCGGGCCAAGCTTGTCCCGGGGTCGTGGGGACGACCCTATAGTCGTCGGACTTGACGGTGGCGGGCCAATCTAGTCCCGGGGTCGTGGGGACGACCCTACAGTCGTCGGACATTTCGGCGGCTTGCCAGCTTTAGCCCGGGGTCGTGGGGACGACCCTATAGTCGTCGGACAAGTCGGCAGCGGGCCAAGCTTGTCCCGGGGTCGTGGGGACGACCCTATAGTCGTCGGACTTGACGGTGGCGGGCCAATCTAGTCCCGGGGCCGTGGGGACGACACTATAGTCGTCGGACATGTCGGCGGCTGGTCAACATTGGCCCGTGGTCGTGGGGACGACCCGATAGTCGTCGGACATGACGGTGGCTGGCCAATCTAGTCCCAGGGTCGTGGGGACGACCCTATAGTCGTCGGACATGTCGGCGGCTGGCCAACTTTGGCCCGTGGTCGTGGGGACGATCCGATAGTCGTCGGACATGACGGTGGCGGGCCAATCTAGTCCCGGGGCCGTGGGGACGACCCTATAATCGTCGGACAAGTCGGCAGCTTGCCAACTTTGGCCCGGGGTCGTGGGGACGACCCTATAGTCGTCGGACATGTCGGCGGCTGGCCAACTTTGGCCCGTGGTCGTGGGGACGATCCGATAGTCGTTGGACATGTCAGCGGCTGGCCAACCTAGTCCCGGGGTCGTGGGGACGACCCTATAGTCGTCGGACAAGTCGGCGGCGGGGCAACCTAGTCCCGGGGTCGTGGGGACGACCCTATAGTCGTCGGACATGACGGTGGCGGGCCAGTCTAGTCCCGGGTCGTGGGGACGACCCTATAGTCGTCGGACATGTCGGCCGCTGGCCAACATTGGCCCGTGGTCGTGGGGAGGACCCTATACTCGTCGGACAAGTCGGCGGCGAGCCAACCTAGTCCGGGGGTCGTGGGGACGACCCTATAGTCGTCGGAGAAGTCGGCGGCGGGCCAACCTAGTCCCGGGGTCGTAGGGACGACCCTATAGCCGTCGGAGATGTCGGCAATTGGCCAACATTGGCCCGGGGTCGTGGGGACGACCCTATAGTCGTCGGAGAAGACGACGGCTTGACATCTTTGGCCCGCGGTCCTGGGGACGACCCTATAGTCGTCGGCCATTTCGGCGGCATGCCATCTTTGGCCCGTGGTCGTGGGGACGACCCTATAGTCGTCGGACATAACGGTGGCGGGCCAATCTAGTCCCGGGGTCGTGGGGACGACCCTATAGTCGTCGGACATGTCGGCGGCTGGCCAACTTTGGCCCGTGGTCGTGGGGACGATCCGATAGTCGTCGGACATGACGGTGGCGGGCCAATCTAGTCCCGGGGCCGTGGGGACGACCCAATAATCGTCGGACAAGTCGGCAGCTTGCCAACTTTGGCCCGGGGTCGTGGGGACGACCCTATAGTCGTCGGACATGTCGGCGGCTGGCCAACTTTGGCCCGTGGTCGTGGGGACGATCCGATAGTCGTTGGACATGTCAGCGGCTGGCCAACCTAGTCCCGGGGTCGTGGGGACGACCCTATAGTCGTCGGACAAGTCGGCGGCTGGCCAACTTTGGCCCGTGGTCGTGGGGACGACCCTATAGTCTTCGGAAATGACGGTGGCGGGCCAATCTAGTCCCGGGGTCGTGGGGACGACCCAACAGTCGTCGGACAAGTCGGCGGCGAGCCAATCTAGTCCCGCGGTCGTGGGAACGACCCTATAGTCGTCGGACAAGTCAGCGGCTGGCCAACATTGGCCCGTGGTCGTGGGGACGACCATATAGTCGTCGGACATGACGGTGGCGGGCCACTCTAGTCCCGGGTCGTGGGGTCGACCCTATAGTCGTCGGACATGTCGGCGGCTGGCCAACTTTGGCCCGGTGTCGTGGGGACGACTCTATAGTCGTCGGACATGTCGGCGGCTGGTCAACATTGGCCCGTGGTCGTGGGGACGACCCGATAGTCGTCGGACATGACGGTGGCTGGCCAATCTAGTCCCAGGGTCGTGGGGACGACCCTATAGTCGTCGGACATGTCGGCGGCTGGCCAACTTTGGCCCGTGGTCGTGGGGACGATCCGATAGTCGTCGGACATGACGGTGGCGGGCCAATCTAGTCCCGGGGCCGTGGGGACGACCCAATAATCGTCGGACAAGTCGGCAGCTTGCCAACTTTGGCCCGGGGTCGTGGGGACGACCCTATAGTCGTCGGACAAGTCGGCGGCGGGGCAACCTAGTCCCGGGGTCGTGGGGACGACCCTATAGTCGTCGGACATGACGGTGGCGGGCCAATCTAGTCCCAGGGTCGTGGGGACGACCCTATAGTCGTCGGACATGTCGGCGGCTGGCCAACTTTGGCCCGTGGTCGTGGGGACGATCCGATAGTCGTCGGACATGACGGTGGCGGGCCAATCTAGTCCCGGAGCCGTGGGGACGACCCAATAATCGTCGGACAAGTCGGCGGCTGGCCAACTTTGGCCCGTGGTCGTGGGGACGATCCGATAGTCGTTGGACATGTCAGCGGCTGGCCAACCTAGTCCCGGGGTCGTGGGGACGACCCTATAGTCGTCGGACAAGTCGGCGGCGGGGCAACCTAGTCCCGGGGTCGTGGGGACGACCCTATAGTCGTCGGAAATGACGGTGGCGGGCCAATCTAGTCCCGGGGTCGTGGGGACGACCCTATAGTCGTCAGACATGTCAGCGGCTGGCCAACTTTGGCCCGTGGTCGTGGGGACGACCCTATAGTCGTCGGACATGTCGGCGGCTGGCCAACTTTGGCCCGTGGTCGTGGGGACGACCCTATAGTCGTCGGACATGTCGGCGGCGAGCCAACATTGACCCGGGGTCGTGGGGACGACTCTATAGTGGTCGGACATGTCGGTGGCGGGCCAGTCTAGTCCCGGGTCGTGGGGACGACCCTATAGTCGTCGGACATGACGGCGGCTGGCCAACTTTGGCCCGTGGTCGTGGGGACGACCCTATAGTCGTCAGACATGACGGTGGCGAGCCAACCTAGTCCCGGGGTCGTGGGGACGACCCTATAGTCGTCGGACAAGTCGGCGGCCGGCCAACCTAGTCCGGGGGTCGTGGGGACGACCCTATAGTCGTCGGACATGACGGTGGCGGGCCAGTCTAGTCCCGGGTCGTGGGGACGACCCTATAGTCGTCGGACATGTCGGCGGCTGGCCAACTTTGGCCCGTGGTCGTGGGGACGACCCTATAGTCGTCGGAAATGTCGGTGGCTGTCCAACTTTGGCCCGGGGGCGTGGTGACGACCCTATAGTCGTCGGACATGTCGGCGGCGAGCCAACATTGACCCGGGGTCGTGGAGACGACTCTATAGTCGTCGGACATGTCGGTGGCGGGCCAGTCTAGTCCCGGGTCGTGGGGACGACCCTATAGTCGTCGGACATGTCGGCGGCTGGCCAACTTTGGCCCGTGGTCGTGGGGAGGACCCTATACTCGTCGGACAAGTCGGCATCGTACCAACCTAGTCCGGGGGTCGTGGGGACGACCCTATAGTGGGTCGGACATGACGGTGGCGGGCCAGTCTAGTCCCGGGTCATGGGGACGACCCTATAGTCGTCGGGCAAGTCGGCGGCTGGCCAACTTTGGCCCGTGGTCGTGGGGACGACCCTATAGTCGTCGGAAATGACGGTGGCGGGCCAATCTAGTCCCGGGGTCGTGGGGACGACCCTACAGTCGTCGGACATGTCGGCGGCTGGCCAACTTTGGCCCGTGGTCGTGGGGACGACCCTATAGTCGTCGGACATTTCGGCGGCTTGCCAACTTTGGCCCGGGGTCGTGGGGACGACCCTATAGTCGTCGGACATGTCGGCGGCTGGCCAACTTTGGCCCGTGGTCGTGGGGACGACCCTATAGTCGTCGGACAAGTCGGCGGCGGGCCAACCTAGTCCCGGGGTCGTGGGGACGACCCTATAATCGTCGGGCAAGCCGGCGGCTGGCCAACTTTGGCCCGTGGTCGTGGGGACGACCCTATAGTCGTCGGACATGTCGGCGGCTGGCCAACTTTGGCCCGTGGTCGTGGGGACGACCCTATAGTCGTCGGACATAACGGTGGCGGGCCAATCTAGTCCCGGGGTCGTGGGGACGACCCTATAGTCGTCGGACAAGTCGGCGGCTGGCCAACTTTGGCCCGTGGTCGTGGGGACGACCCTATAGTCTTCGGAAATGACGGTGGCGGGCCAATCTAGTCCCGGGGTCGTGGGGACGACCCAACAGTCGTCGGACAAGTCGGCGGCGAGCCAATCTAGTCCCGCGGTCGTGGGAACGACCCTATAGTCGTCGGACAAGTCAGCGGCTGGCCAACATTGGCCCGTGGTCGTGGGGACGACCATATAGTCGTCGGACATGACGGTGGCGGGCCACTCTAGTCCCGGGTCGTGGGGTCGACCCTATAGTCGTTGGACATGTCGGCGGCTGGCCAACTTTGGCCCGGTGTCGTGGGGACGACTCTATAGTCGTCGGACATGTCGGCGGCTGGTCAACATTGGCCTGTGGTCGTGGGGACGACCCGATAGTCGTCGGACATGACGGTGGCTGGCCAATCTAGTCCCAGGGTCGTGGGGACGACCCTATAGTCGTCGGACATGTCGGCGGCTGGCCAACTTTGGCCCGTGGTCGTGGGGACGATCCGATAGTCGTCGGACAAGTCGGCGGCGGGGCAACCTAGTCCCGGGGTCGTGGGGACGACCCTATAGTCGTCGGACATGACGGTGGCGGGCCAGTCTAGTCCCGGGTCGTGGGGACGACCCTATAGTCGTCGGACATGTCGGCGGCGAGCCAATCTAGTCCCGCGGTCGTGGGAACGACCCTATAGTCGTCGGACAAGTCAGCGGCTGGCCAACATTGGCCCGTGGTCGTGGGGACGACCATATAGTCGTCGGACATGACGGTGGCGGGCCACTCTAGTCCCGGGTCGTGGGGTCGACCCTATAGTCGTCGGACATGTCGGCGGCTGGCCAACTTTGGCCCGGTGTCGTGGGGACGACTCTATAGTCGTCGGACATGTCGGCGGCTGGTCAACATTGGCCCGTGGTCGTGGGGACGACCCGATAGTCGTCGGACATGACGGTGGCTGGCCAATCTAGTCCCAGGGTCGTGGGGACGACCCTATAGTCGTCGGACATGTCGGCGGCTGGCCAACTTTGGCCCGTGGTCGTGGGGACGATCCGATAGTCGTCGGACATGACGGTGGCGGGCCAATCTAGTCCCGGGGCCGTGGGGACGACCCAATAATCGTCGGACAAGTCGGCAGCTTGCCAACTTTGGCCCGGGGTCGTGGGGACGACCCTATAGTCGTCGGACATGTCGGCGGCTGGCCAACTTTGGCCCGTGGTCGTGGGGACGATCCGATAGTCGTTGGACATGTCAGCGGCTGGCCAACCTAGTCCCGGGGTCGTGGGGACGACCCTATAGTCGTCGGACAAGTCGGCGGCTGGCCAACCTAGTCCCGGGGTCGTGGGGACGACCCTATAGTCGTCGGACAAGTCGGCGGCGGGGCAACCTAGTCCCGGGGTCGTGGGGACGACCCTATAGTCGTCGGACATGACGGTGGCGGGCCAGTCTAGTCCCGGGTCGTGGGGACGACCCTATAGCCGTCGGACATGTCGGCAATTGGCCAACATTGGCCCGTGGTCGTGGGGACGACCCGATAGTCGTCGGACATGACGGTGGCTGGCCAATCTAGTCCCAGGGTCGTGGGGACGACCCTATAGTCGTCGGACATGTCGGCGGCTGGCCAACGTTGGCCCGTGGTCGTGGGGACGATCCGATAGTCGTCGGACATGACGGTGGCGGGCCAATCTAGTCCCGGGGCCGTGGGGACGACCCAATAATCGTCGGACAAGTCGGCAGCTTGCCAACTTTGGCCCGGGGTCGTGGGGACGATCCAATAATCGTCGGACATGTCGGCGGCTGGCCAACTTTGGCCCGTGGTTGTGGGGACGACCCTATAGTCGTTGGACATGACGGTGGCGGGCCAATCTAGTCCGGGGGTCGTGGGGACGACCCTATAGTCGTCGGACAAGACGGCGGCTGGACATCTTTGGCCCGGGGTCGTGGGGACGACCCTACAGTCGTCGGACATTTCGGCGGCTTGCCAACTTTGGGCCGGGGTCGTGGGGACGACCCTATAGTCGTCGGACATGTTCGCGGCTTGTCAGCCTAGTCCCGGGGTCGTGGGTACGACCCTACAGTCGTCGGACATTTCGGCGGCTTGCCAACTTTGGCCCGGGGTCCTGGGGACGACCCTATAGTCGTCGGACATGTTGGCGGCTTGTCAGCCTAGTCCCGGGGTCGTGGGTACGGCCCTATAGTCGCCGGACAAGTCGGCGGCGGGCCAACCTTGTCCCGGGGTCGTGGGGACGACCCTATAGTCGTCGGACATGTCGGCGGCTGGCCAACTTTGACCCGGTGTCGTGGGGACGACTCTATAGTCGTCGGAAATGTCGGCGGCTGGCCAACCTGAACCCGGGGTTGTGGGGACGACCCTATTTTCGTCGAACATGACGGTGGCGGGCCAATCTAGTCTCGGGGTTGTGGGGACGACCCTATAGTCGTCGGACATGTCGGCGGCTGGCCAACTTTGGCCCGGGGTCGTGGGGACGACCCTATTGTCGTCGGACAAGGCGGTGGCGGGCCAATCTAGTCCCGGGGTCGTGGGGACGACCCTATAGTGGTCGGACTTGTCGGTGGCGGGCCAATCTAGTCCGGGGGTCGTGGGGACGACCCTACAGTCGTCGGCCATTTCGGCGGCTTGCCAACTTTGGCCCGGGGTCGTGGGGACGATCCAATAGTCGTCGGACATGTTGGCGGCTGGTCAACTTTGGCCCGTGGTCGTGGGGACGACCCTATAGTCGTTGGACATGTCAGCGGCTGGCCAACTTTGGCCCGGTGTCGTGGGGACGACCCAATAGTCGTCGGACATGTCGGCGGCTGGCCAATTTTGGCCCGTGGTCGTGGGGACGATCCGATAGTCGTTGGACATGACGGTGGCGGGCCAATCTAGTCCCGGGGTCGTGGGGACGACCCTATAGTCGTCGGACTTGTCGGTGGCGGGCCAATCTAGTCCGGGGGTCGTGGGGACGACCCTACAGTCGTCGGACATTTCGGCGGCTTGCCAACTTTGGCCCGGGGTCGTGGGGACGACCCTATAGTCGTCGGACTTGACGGTGGCGGGCCAATCTAGTCCCGGGGTTGTGGGGACGACCCTACAGTCGTCGGACATTTCGGCGGCTTGCCAACTTTGGCCCGGGGTCGTGGGGACGACCCTATAGTCGTCGGACTTGACGGTGGCGGGCCAATCTAGTCCCGAGGTCCTGGGGACGACCCTATAGTCGTCGGACTTGACGGTGGCGGGCCAATCTAGTCCCGGGGTCGTGGGGACGACCCTACAGTCGTCGGACATTTCGGCGGCTTGCCAACTTTGGGCCGGGGTCGTGGGGACGACCCTATAGTCGTCGGACATGTTGGCGGCTTGTCAGCCTAGTCCCGGGGTCGTGGGTACGACCCTACAGTCGCCGGACAAGTCGGTGGCGGGCCAACCTTGTCCCGGGGTCGTGGGGACGACCCTATAGTCGTCGGACATGTCGGCGGCTGGCCAACTTTGACCCGGTGTCGTGGGGACGACTCTATAGTCGTCGGAAATGTCGGCGGCTGGCCAACCTGAACCCGGGGTTGTGGGGACGACCCTATTTTCGTCGAACATGACGGTGGCGGGCCAATCTAGTCTCGGGGTCGTGGGGACGACCCTATAGTCGTCGGACATGTCGGCGGCTGGCCAACTTTGGCCCGGGGTCGTGGGGACGACCCTATTGTCGTCGGACAAGGCGGTGGCGGGCCAATCTAGTCCCGGGGTCGTGGGGACGACCCTATAGTCGTCGGACTTGTCGGTGGCGGGCCAATCTAGTCCGGGGGTCGTGGGGACGACCCTACAGTCGTCGGCCATTTCGGCGGCTTGCCAACTTTGGCCCGGGGTCGTGGGGACGATCCAATAGTCGTCGGACATGTTGGCGGCTGGTCAACTTTGGCCCGTGGTCGTGGGGACGACCCTATAGTCGTTGGACATGTCAGCGGGTGGCCAACTTTGGCCCGGTGTCGTGGGGACGACCCAATAGTCGTCGGACATGTCGGCGGCTGGCCAATTTTGGCCCGTGGTCGTGGGGACGATCCGATAGTCGTTGGACATGACGGTGGCGGGCCAATCTAGTCCCGGGGTCGTGGGGACGACCCTATAGTCGTCGGACTTGTCGGTGGCGGGCCAATCTAGTCCGGGGGTCGTGGGGACGACCCTACAGTCGTCGGACATTTCGGCGGCTTGCCAACTTTGGCCCGGGGTCGTGGGGACGACCCTATAGTCGTCGGACTTGACGGTGGCGGGCCAATCTAGTCCCGGGGTTGTGGGGACGACCCTACAGTCGTCGGACATTTCGGCGGCTTGCCAACTTTGGCCCGGGGTCGTGGGGACGACCCTATAGTCGTCGGACTTGACGTTGGCGGGCCAATCTAGTCCCGAGGTCGTAGGGACGACCCTATAGTCGTCGGACTTGACGTTGGCGGGCCAATCTAGTCCCGAGGTCGTGGGGACGACCCTACAGTCGTCGGACATTTCGGCGGCTTGCCAACTTTGGCCCGGGGTCGTGGGGACGACCCTATAGTCGTCGGACATGTCGGCGGCTGGCCACCTTTGGCCCGGTGTCGTGGGGACGACTCTATAGTCGTCGGAAGTGTCGGCGGCTGGCCAACCTGGACCCGGGGTCGTGGAGACGACCCTATTGTCGTCGGACATGACGGTGGCGGGCCAATCTAGTCTCGGGGTCGTGGGGACGACCCTATAGTCGTCGGACATGTCGGCGGCTGGCCAACTTTGGCCCGGGGTCGTGGGGACGACCCTATAGTCGTCGGACATGTTGGCGGCTTGTCAGCCTAGTCCCGGGGTCGTGGGTACGACCCTACAGTCGTCGGACATTTCGGCGGCTTGCCAACTTTGGCCCGGGGTCATGGGGACGACCCTATAGTCGTCGGACATGACGGTGGCGGGCCAATCTAGTCCCGGGGTCGTGGGGACGACCCTATAGTCGTCGGACATGACGGTGGCGGGCCAATCTAGTCCCGGGGTCGTGGGGACGACCCTATAGTCGTCGGACATTTCGGCGGCTGGCCAACTTTGGCCCGGGGTCGTGGGGACGACCCTATAGTCGTCGGACATGTTGGCGGCTTGTCAGCCTAGTCCCGGGGTCGTGGGTACGGCCCTATAGTCGTCGGACAAGTCGGCGGCGGGCCATCCTTGTCCCGGGGTCGTGGGGACGACCCTATAGTCGTCGGACATGTCGGCGGCTGGCCAACTTTGGCCCGGTGTCGTGGGGACGACTCTATAGTCGTCGGAAATGTCGGCGGCTGGCCAACTTTGGCCCGTGGTTGTGGGGACGACCCTATAGTCGTTGGACATGACGGTGGCGGGCCAATCTAGTCCAGGGGTCGTGGGGGCGACCCTATAGTCGTCGGACATGTTGGCGGCTTGTCAGCCTAGTCCCGGGGTCGTGGGTACCACCCTACAGTCGTCGGACATTTCGGCGGCTTGCCAACTTTGGCCCGGGGTCGTGGGGACGACCCTATAGTCGTCGGACTTGACGGTGGCGGGCCAATCTAGTCCCGAGGTCCTGGGGACGACCCTATAGTCGTCGGACTTGACGGTGGCGGGCCAATCTAGTCCCGGGGTCGTGGGGACGACCCTACAGTCGTCGGACATTTCGGCGGCTTGCCAACTTTGGGCCGGGGTCGTGGGGACGACCCTATAGTCGTCGGACATGTTGGCGGCTTGTCAGCCTAGTCCCGGGGTCGTGGGTACGACCCTACAGTCGTCGGACATTTCGGCGGCTTGCCAACTTTGGCCCGGGGTCCTGGGGACGACCCTATAGTCGTCGGACATGTTGGCGGCTTGTCAGCCTAGTCCCGGGGTCGTGGGTACGGCCCTATAGTCGCCGGACAAGGCGGCGGCGGGCCAACCTTGTCCCGGGGTCGTGGGGACGACCCTATAGTCGTCGGACATGTCGGCGGCTGGCCAACTTTGACCCGGTGTCGTGGGGACGACTCTATAGTCGTCGGAAATGTCGGCGGCTGGCCAACCTGAACCCGGGGTTGTGGGGACGACCCTATTTTCGTCGAACATGACGGTGGCGGGCCAATCTAGTCTCGGGGTCGTGGGGACGACCCTATAGTCGTCGGACATGTCGGCGGCTGGCCAACTTTGGCCCGGGGTCGTGGGGACGACCCTATTGTCGTCGGACAAGGCGGTGGCGGGCCAATCTAGTCCCGGGGTCGTGGGGACGACCCTATAGTGGTCGGACTTGTCGGTGGCGGGCCAATCTAGTCCGGGGGTCGTGGGGACGACCCTACAGTCGTCGGCCATTTCGGCGGCTTGCCAACTTTGGCCCGGGGTCGTGGGGACGATCCAATAGTCGTCGGACATGTTGGCGGCTGGTCAACTTTGGCCCGTGGTCGTGGGGACGACCCTATAGTCGTTGGACATGTCAGCGGCTGGCCAACTTTGGCCCGGGGTCGTGGGGACGACCCTATAGTCGTCGGACATGTCGGCGGCTGGCCAAAATTGGCCCGAGGTCGTGGGGACGACCCTATAGTCGTCGGACATGTCGGCGGCTGGCCAACCTAGTCCCGAGGTCGTCGGACTTGACGGTGGCGGGCCAATCTAGTCCCGGGGTCGTGGGGACGACCCCACAGTCGTCGGACATTTCGGCGGCTTGCCAACTTTGGCCCGGGGTCGTGGGGACGACCCTATAGTCGTCGGACATGTTGGCGGCTTGTCAGCCTAGTCCCGGGGTCGTGGGTACGGCCCTATAGTCGTCGGACAAGTCGGCGGCGGGCCATCCTTGTCCCGGGGTCGTGGGGACGACCCTATAGTCGTCGGACATGTCGGCGGCTGGCCAACTTTGGCCCGGTGTCGTGGGGACGACTCTATAGTCGTCGGAAATGTCGGCGGCTGGCCAACTTTGGCCCGTGGTTGTGGGGACGACCCTATAGTCGTTGGACATGACGGTGGCGGGCCAATCTAGTCCTGGGGTCGTGGGGGCGACCCTATAGTCGTCGGACATGTTGGCGGCTTGTCAGCCTAGTCCCGGGGTCGTGGGTACCACCCTACAGTCGTCGGACATTTCGGCGTCTTGCCAACTTTGGCCCGGGGTCGTGGGGACGACCCTATAGTCGTCGGACTTGACGGTGGCGGGCCAATCTAGTCCCGAGGTCCTGGGGACGACCCTATAGTCGTCGGACTTGACGGTGGCGGGCCAATCTAGTCCCGGGGTCGTGGGGACGACCCTACAGTCGTCGGACATTTCGGCGGCTTGCCAACTTTGGGCCGGGGTCGTGGGGACGACCCTATGGTCGTCGGACATGTTGGCGGCTTGTCAGCCTAGTCCCGGGGTCGTGGGTACGACCCTACAGTCGTCGGACATTTCGGCGGCTTGCCAACTTTGGCCCGGGGTCCTGGGGACGACCCTATAGTCGTCGGACATGTTGGCGGCTTGTCAGCCTAGTCCCGGGGTCGTGGGTACGGCCCTATAGTCGCCGGACAAGTCGGCGGCGGGCCAACCTTGTCCCGGGGTCGTGGGGACGACCCTATAGTCGTCGGACATGTCGGCGGCTGGCCAACTTTGACCCGGTGTCGTGGGGACGACTCTATAGTCGTCGGAAATGTCGGCGGCTGGCCAACCTGAACCCGGGGTTGTGGGGACGACCCTATTTTCGTCGAACATGACGGTGGCGGGCCAATCTAGTCTCGGGGTCGTGGGGACGACCCTATAGTCGTCGGACATGTCGGCGGCTGGCCAACTTTGGCCCGGGGTCGTGGGGACGACCCTATTGTCGTCGGACAAGGCGGTGGCGGGCCAATCTAGTCCCGGGGTCGTGGGGACGACCCTATAGTCGTCGGACTTGTCGGTGGCGGGCCAATCTAGTCCGGGGGTCGTGGGGACGACCCTACAGTCGTCGGCCATTTCGGCGGCTTGCCAACTTTGGCCCGGGGTCGTGGGGACGATCCAATAGTCGTCGGACATGTTGGCGGCTGGTCAACTTTGGCCCGTGGTCGTGGGGACGACCCTATAGTCGTTGGACATGTCAGCGGCTGGCCAACTTTGGCCCGGTGTCGTGGGGACGACCCAATAGTCGTCGGACATGTCGGCGGCTGGCCAATTTTGGCCCGTGGTCGTGGGGACGATCCGATAGTCGTTGGACATGACGGTGGCGGGCCAATCTAGTCCCGGGGTCGTGGGGACGACCCTATAGTCGTCGGACTTGTCGGTGGCGGGCCAATCTAGTCCGGGGGTCGTGGGGACGACCCTACAGTCGTCGGACATTTCGGCGGCTTGCCAACTTTGGCCCGGGGTCGTGGGGACGACCCTATAGTCGTCGGACTTGACGGTGGCGGGCCAATCTAGTCCCGGGGTTGTGGGGACGACCCTACAGTCGTCGGACATTTCGGCGGCTTGCCAACTTTGGCCCGGGGTCGTGGGGACGACCCTATAGTCGTCGGACTTGACGTTGGCGGGCCAATCTAGTCCCGAGGTCGTGGGGACGACCCTACAGTCGTCGGACATTTCGGCGGCTTGCCAACTTTGGCCCGGGGTCGTGGGGACGACCCTATAGTCGCCGGACATGTCGGTGGCGGGCCAACCTTGTCCCGGGGTCGTGGGGACGACCCTATAGTCGTCGGACATGTCGGCGGCTGGCCAACTTTGACCCGGTGTCGTGGGGACGACTCTATAGTCGTCGGAAATGTCGGCGGCTGGCCAACCTGAACCCGGGGTTGTGGGGACGACCCTATTTTCGTCGAACATGACGGTGGCGGGCCAATCTAGTCTCGGGGTCGTGGGGACGACCCTATAGTCGTCGGACATGTCGGCGGCTGGCCAACTTTGGCCCGGGGTCGTGGGGACGACCCTATTGTCGTCGGACAAGGCGGTGGCGGGCCAATCTAGTCCCGGGGTCGTGGGGACGACCCTATAGTCGTCGGACTTGTCGGTGGCGGGCCAATCTAGTCCGGGGGTCGTGGGGACGACCCTACAGTCGTCGGCCATTTCGGCGGCTTGCCAACTTTGGCCCGGGGTCGTGGGGACGATCCAATAGTCGTCGGACATGTTGGCGGCTGGTCAACTTTGGCCCGTGGTCGTGGGGACGACCCTATAGTCGTTGGACATGTCAGCGGGTGGCCAACTTTGGCCCGGTGTCGTGGGGACGACCCAATAGTCGTCGGACATGTCGGCGGCTGGCCAATTTTGGCCCGTGGTCGTGGGGACGATCCGATAGTCGTTGGACATGACGGTGGCGGGCCAATCTAGTCCCGGGGTCGTGGGGACGACCCTATAGTCGTCGGACTTGTCGGTGGCGGGCCAATCTAGTCCGGGGGTCGTGGGGACGACCCTACAGTCGTCGGACATTTCGGCGGCTTGCCAACTTTGGCCCGGGGTCGTGGGGACGACCCTATAGTCGTCGGACTTGACGGTGGCGGGCCAATCTAGTCCCGGGGTTGTGGGGACGACCCTACAGTCGTCGGACATTTCGGCGGCTTGCCAACTTTGGCCCGGGGTCGTGGGGACGACCCTATAGTCGTCGGACTTGACGTTGGCGGGCCAATCTAGTCCCGAGGTCGTAGGGACGACCCTATAGTCGTCGGACTTGACGTTGGCGGGCCAATCTAGTCCCGAGGTCGTGGGGACGACCCTACAGTCGTCGGACATTTCGGCGGCTTGCCAACTTTGGCCCGGGGTCGTGGGGACGACCCTATAGTCGTCGGACATGTCGGCGGCTGGCCACCTTTGGCCCGGTGTCGTGGGGACGACTCTATAGTCGTCGGAAGTGTCGGCGGCTGGCCAACCTGGACCCGGGGTCGTGGAGACGACCCTATTGTCGTCGGACATGACGGTGGCGGGCCAATCTAGTCTCGGGGTCGTGGGGACGACCCTATAGTCGTCGGACATGTCGGCGGCTGGCCAACTTTGGCCCGGGGTCGTGGGGACGACCCTATAGTCGTCGGACATGTTGGCGGCTTGTCAGCCTAGTCCCGGGGTCGTGGGTACGACCCTACAGTCGTCGGACATTTCGGCGGCTTGCCAACTTTGGCCCGGGGTCATGGGGACGACCCTATAGTCGTCGGACATGACGGTGGCGGGCCAATCTAGTCCCGGGGTCGTGGGGACGACCCTATAGTCGTCGGACATGACGGTGGCGGGCCAATCTAGTCCCGGGGTCGTGGGGACGACCCTATAGTCGTCGGACATTTCGGCGGCTGGCCAACTTTGGCCCGGGGTCGTGGGGACGACCCTATAGTCGTCGGACATGTTGGCGGCTTGTCAGCCTAGTCCCGGGGTCGTGGGTACGGCCCTATAGTCGTCGGACAAGTCGGCGGCGGGCCATCCTTGTCCCGGGGTCGTGGGGACGACCCTATAGTCGTCGGACATGTCGGCGGCTGGCCAACTTTGGCCCGGTGTCGTGGGGACGACTCTATAGTCGTCGGAAATGTCGGCGGCTGGCCAACTTTGGCCCGTGGTTGTGGGGACGACCCTATAGTCGTTGGACATGACGGTGGCGGGCCAATCTAGTCCAGGGGTCGTGGGGGCGACCCTATAGTCGTCGGACATGTTGGCGGCTTGTCAGCCTAGTCCCGGGGTCGTGGGTACCACCCTACAGTCGTCGGACATTTCGGCGGCTTGCCAACTTTGGCCCGGGGTCGTGGGGACGACCCTATAGTCGTCGGACTTGACGGTGGCGGGCCAATCTAGTCCCGAGGTCCTGGGGACGACCCTATAGTCGTCGGACTTGACGGTGGCGGGCCAATCTAGTCCCGGGGTCGTGGGGACGACCCTACAGTCGTCGGACATTTCGGCGGCTTGCCAACTTTGGGCCGGGGTCGTGGGGACGACCCTATAGTCGTCGGACATGTTGGCGGCTTGTCAGCCTAGTCCCGGGGTCGTGGGTACGACCCTACAGTCGTCGGACATTTCGGCGGCTTGCCAACTTTGGCCCGGGGTCCTGGGGACGACCCTATAGTCGTCGGACATGTTGGCGGCTTGTCAGCCTAGTCCCGGGGTCGTGGGTACGGCCCTATCGTCGCCGGACAAGGCGGCGGCGGGCCAACCTTGTCCCGGGGTCGTGGGGACGACCCTATAGTCGTCGGACATGTCGGCGGCTGGCCAACTTTGACCCGGTGTCGTGGGGACGACTCTATAGTCGTCGGAAATGTCGGCGGCTGGCCAACCTGAACCCGGGGTTGTGGGGACGACCCTATTTTCGTCGAACATGACGGTGGCGGGCCAATCTAGTCTCGGGGTCGTGGGGACGACCCTATAGTCGTCGGACATGTCGGCGGCTGGCCAACTTTGGCCCGGGGTCGTGGGGACGACCCTATTGTCGTCGGACAAGGCGGTGGCGGGCCAATCTAGTCCCGGGGTCGTGGGGACGACCCTATAGTGGTCGGACTTGTCGGTGGCGGGCCAATCTAGTCCGGGGGTCGTGGGGACGACCCTACAGTCGTCGGCCATTTCGGCGGCTTGCCAACTTTGGCCCGGGGTCGTGGGGACGATCCAATAGTCGTCGGACATGTTGGCGGCTGGTCAACTTTGGCCCGTGGTCGTTGGACATGTCAGCGGCTGGCCAACTTTGGCCCGGGGTCGTGGGGACGACCCTATAGTCGTCGGACATGTCGGCGGCTGGCCAAAATTGGCCCGAGGTCGTGGGGACGACCCTATAGTCGTCGGACATGTCGGCGGCTGGCCAACCTAGTCCCGAGGTCGTCGGACTTGACGGTGGCGGGCCAATCTAGTCCCGGGGTCGTGGGGACGACCCCACAGTCGTCGGACATTTCGGCGGCTTGCCAACTTTGGCCCGGGGTCGTGGGGACGACCCTATAGTCGTCGGACATGTTGGCGGCTTGTCAGCCTAGTCCCGGGGTCGTGGGTACGGCCCTATAGTCGTCGGACAAGTCGGCGGCGGGCCATCCTTGTCCCGGGGTCGTGGGGACGACCCTATAGTCGTCGGACATGTCGGCGGCTGGCCAACTTTGGCCCGGTGTCGTGGGGACGACTCTATAGTCGTCGGAAATGTCGGCGGCTGGCCAACTTTGGCCCGTGGTTGTGGGGACGACCCTATAGTCGTTGGACATGACGGTGGCGGGCCAATCTAGTCCTGGGGTCGTGGGGGCGACCCTATAGTCGTCGGACATGTTGGCGGCTTGTCAGCCTAGTCCCGGGGTCGTGGGTACCACCCTACAGTCGTCGGACATTTCGGCGTCTTGCCAACTTTGGCCCGGGGTCGTGGGGACGACCCTATAGTCGTCGGACTTGACGGTGGCGGGCCAATCTAGTCCCGAGGTCCTGGGGACGACCCTATAGTCGTCGGACTTGACGGTGGCGGGCCAATCTAGTCCCGGGGTCGTGGGGACGACCCTACAGTCGTCGGACATTTCGGCGGCTTGCCAACTTTGGGCCGGGGTCGTGGGGACGACCCTATGGTCGTCGGACATGTTGGCGGCTTGTCAGCCTAGTCCCGGGGTCGTGGGTACGACCCTACAGTCGTCGGACATTTCGGCGGCTTGCCAACTTTGGCCCGGGGTCCTGGGGACGACCCTATAGTCGTCGGACATGTTGGCGGCTTGTCAGCCTAGTCCCGGGGTCGTGGGTACGGCCCTATAGTCGCCGGACAAGTCGGCGGCGGGCCAACCTTGTCCCGGGGTCGTGGGGACGACCCTATAGTCGTCGGACATGTCGGCGGCTGGCCAACTTTGACCCGGTGTCGTGGGGACGACTCTATAGTCGTCGGAAATGTCGGCGGCTGGCCAACCTGAACCCGGGGTTGTGGGGACGACCCTATTTTCGTCGAACATGACGGTGGCGGGCCAATCTAGTCTCGGGGTCGTGGGGACGACCCTATAGTCGTCGGACATGTCGGCGGCTGGCCAACTTTGGCCCGGGGTCGTGGGGACGACCCTATTGTCGTCGGACAAGGCGGTGGCGGGCCAATCTAGTCCCGGGGTCGTGGGGACGACCCTATAGTCGTCGGACTTGTCGGTGGCGGGCCAATCTAGTCCGGGGGTCGTGGGGACGACCCTACAGTCGTCGGCCATTTCGGCGGCTTGCCAACTTTGGCCCGGGGTCGTGGGGACGATCCAATAGTCGTCGGACATGTTGGCGGCTGGTCAACTTTGGCCCGTGGTCGTGGGGACGACCCTATAGTCGTTGGACATGTCAGCGGCTGGCCAACTTTGGCCCGGTGTCGTGGGGACGACCCAATAGTCGTCGGACATGTCGGCGGCTGGCCAATTTTGGCCCGTGGTCGTGGGGACGATCCGATAGTCGTTGGACATGACGGTGGCGGGCCAATCTAGTCCCGGGGTCGTGGGGACGACCCTATAGTCGTCGGACTTGTCGGTGGCGGGCCAATCTAGTCCGGGGGTCGTGGGGACGACCCTACAGTCGTCGGACATTTCGGCGGCTTGCCAACTTTGGCCCGGGGTCGTGGGGACGACCCTATAGTCGTCGGACTTGACGGTGGCGGGCCAATCTAGTCCCGGGGTTGTGGGGACGACCCTACAGTCGTCGGACATTTCGGCGGCTTGCCAACTTTGGCCCGGGGTCGTGGGGACGACCCTATAGTCGTCGGACTTGACGTTGGCGGGCCAATCTAGTCCCGAGGTCGTGGGGACGACCCTACAGTCGTCGGACATTTCGGCGGCTTGCCAACTTTGGCCCCGGGTCGTGGGGACGATCCAATAGTCGTCGGACATGTCGGCGGCTGGCCAGCTTTGGCCCGTGGTCGTGGGGACGACCCTATTTTCGTCGGACATGTCGGCGGCTGGCCAACCTAGACCCGGGGTCGTGGGGACGACCCTATTGTCGTCGGACATGACGGTGGCGGGCCAATCTAGTCCCGGGGTCGTGGGGACGACCCTATAGTCGTCGGTCAAGTCGGCGGCGGGCCAAGCTTGTCCCGGGGTCGTGGGGACGACCCTATAGTCGTCACACATGACGGTGGCGGGCCAGTCTAGTCCCGGGTCTTGGGGACGACCCTATAGTCGCCGGACAAGTCGGCGGCTGGCCAACTTTGGCCCGTGGTCGTCGGGACGACCCTATAGTCGTCGGACTTGACGGTGGCGGGCCAATCTAGTCCCGGGGTTGTGGGGACGACCCTACAGTCGTCGGACATTTCGGCGGCTTGCCAACTTTGGCCCGGGGTCGTGGGGACGACCCTATAGTCGTCGGACTTGACGTTGGCGGGCCAATCTAGTCCCGAGGTCGTGGGGACGACCCTACAGTCGTCGGACATTTCGGCGGCTTGCCAACTTTGGCCCCGGGTCGTGGGGACGATCCAATAGTCGTCGGACATGTCGGCGGCTGGCCAGCTTTGGCCCGTGGTCGTGGGGACGACCCTATAGTCGTCGGACATGTCGGCGGCTGGCCAAAATTGGCCCGAGGTCGTGGGGACGACCCTATAGTCGTCGGACATGTCGGCGGCTGGCCAACCTAGTCCCGAGGTCGTCGGACTTGACGGTGGCGGGCCAATCTAGTCCCGGGGTCGTGGGGACGACCCCACAGTCGTCGGACATTTCGGCGGCTTGCCAACTTTGGCCCGGGGTCGTGTGGACGACCCTATAGTCGTCGGACATGACGGTGGCGGCCCAATCTAGTCCCGGGGTCGTGGGGACGACCCTATAGTCGTCGGACATGTCGGCGGCTGGCCAACTTTGGCCCGTGGTCGTGGGGACGATCCAATAGTCGTCGGACATGTCGGCGGCTGGCCAGCTTTGGCCCGTGGTCGTGGGGACGACCCTATTTTCGTCGGACATGTCGGCGGCTGGCCAACCTAGACCCGGGGTCGTGGGGACGACCCTATTGTCGTCGGACATGACGGTGGCGGGCCAATCTAGTCCCGGGGTCGTGGGGACGACCCTATAGTCGTCGGTCAAGTCGGCGGCGGGCCAAGCTTGTCCCGGGGTCGTGGGGACGACCCTATAATCATCGGACATGACGGTGGCGGGCCAATCTAGTCCCGGGGTCGTGGGGACGACCCTATAATCGTTGGACATGACGGTGGCGGGCCAATCTAGTCCCGGGGTCGTAGGGACGACCCTATAGTCGTCGGACATGGCGATTGGCCAACATTGGCCCGGGGTCGTCGGGACGACCCGATAGTCGTCGGACATGTCGGCGGCTGGCCAACCTATTCCCGGGGTCGTGGGGACGACCCTATAGTCGTCACACATGACGGTGGCGGGCCAGTCTAGTCCCGGGTCTTGGGGACGACCCTATAGTCGCCGGACAAGTCGGCGGCTGGCCAACTTTGGCCCGTGGTCGTCGGGACGACCCTATAGTCGTCGGACATGACGGTGGCGGGCCACTCTAGTCCCGGGGTCGTGGGGTCGACCCTATAATCATCGGACATGACGGTGGCGGGCCAATCTAGTCCCGGGGTCGTGGGGACGACCCTATAATCGTTGGACATGACGGTGGCGGGCCAATCTATTCCCGGGGTCGTGGGGACGACCCTATAGTCGTCAGACATGACGGTGGCGAGCCAACCTAGTCCCGGGGTCGTGGGGACGACCCTATAGTCGTCGGACAAGTCGGCGGCGAGCCCACCTAGTCGGGGGGTCGTGGGGACGACCCTATAGTCGTCGGACAAGTCGGCGGCCGGCCAACCTAGTCCGGGGGTCGTGGGGACGACCCTATAGTCGTCGGACATGACGGTGGCGGGCCAGTCTAGTCCCGGGTCATGGGGACGACCCTATAGTCGTCGGTCAAGTCGGCGGCGGGCCAAGCTTGTCCCGGGGTCGTGGGGACGACCCTATAATCATCGGACATGACGGTGGCGGGCCAATCTAGTCCCGGGGTCGTGGGGACGACCCTATAATCGTTGGACATGACGGTGGCGGGCCAATCTAGTCCCGGGGTCGTAGGGACGACCCTATAGTCGTCGGACATGGCGATTGGCCAACATTGGCCCGGGGTCGTCGGGACGACCCGATAGTCGTCGGACATGTCGGCGGCTGGCCAACCTATTCCCGGGGTCGTGGGGACGACCCTATAGTCGTCACACATGACGGTGGCGGGCCAGTCTAGTCCCGGGTCTTGGGGACGACCCTATAGTCGCCGGACAAGTCGGCGGCTGGCCAACTTTGGCCCGTGGTCGTCGGGACGACCCTATAGTCGTCGGACATGACGGTGGCGGGCCACTCTAGTCCCGGGGTCGTGGGGTCGACCCTATAATCATCGGACATGACGGTGGCGGGCCAATCTAGTCCCGGGGTCGTGGGGACGACCCTATAATCGTTGGACATGACGGTGGCGGGCCAATCTATTCCCGGGGTCGTGGGGACGACCCTATAGTCGTCAGACATGACGGTGGCGAGCCAACCTAGTCCCGGGGTCGTGGGGACGACCCTATAGTCGTCGGACAAGTCGGCGGCGAGCCCACCTAGTCGGGGGGTCGTGGGGACGACCCTATAGTCGTCGGACAAGTCGGCGGCCGGCCAACCTAGTCCGGGGGTCGTGGGGACGACCCTATAGTCGTCGGACATGACGGTGGCGGGCCAGTCTAGTCCCGGGTCATGGGGACGACCCTATAGTCGTCGGACAAGTCGGCGGCTGGCCAACTTTGGCCCGTGGTCGTGTGGACGACCCTATAGTCGTCGGAAATGACGGTGGCGGGCCAACCTAGTCCCGGGGTCGTGGGGACGACCCTATAATCGTCGGGCAAGCCGGCGGCTGGCCAACTTTGGCCCGGGGTCGTGGGGACGAGCCTATAGTCGACGGACATGACGGTGGCGGGCCAGTCTAGTCCCGGGTCATGGGGACGACCCTATAGTCGTCGGACAAGTCGGCGGCTGGCCAACTTTGGCCCGTGGACGTGGGGACGACCCTATAGTCGTCAGACATGACGGTGGCGAGCCAACCTAGTCCCGGGGTCGTGGGGACGACCCTATAGTCG
>CAWVQO010000281.1:0-254653 GCA_963932275.1 Andrena praecox | reverse complement strand
CCCCGAGACTAGATTGGCCCGCCACCGTCATGTCCGACGACAATAGGGTCGTCCCCACGACCTCGGGTCCAGGTTGGCCAGCCGCCGACATTTCCGACGACTATAGGGTCGTCCCCACGACCCCGAGACTATATTGGCCCGCCACCGTCATGTCCGACGACAATAGGGTCGTCCCCACGACCCTGGGACTAGATTGGCCCGCCACCGTCATGTCCGACGACTATAGGGTCGTCCCCACGACCCCGGGCAAATTTGGCAAGCCGCCGACATATCCGACAAGTATAGGGTCGTCCCCACAACCCCGGGACTAGATTGGCCCGCCACCGTCAAGTCCGACGACTATAGGATCGTCTCCACGACCACGGCCCAAAGTTGGCCAGCCGCCGACATGTCCAACGACTATTGGGTCGTCCCCACGACCACGGGCCAAAGTTAGCCAGCCGCCGACATGTCCGACGACTATAGGGTCGTCCCCACGACGCCGGGACTAGATTGGCCCGCCACCGTCATGTCCGACGACTATACGGTCGTCCCCATGACCCCGGGACAAGGTTGGCCCGCCGCCGACTTGTCCGACGACTGTAGGGTCGTCCCTACGATCCCGGGACTAGATTGGCCCGCCACCGTCATGTTCAACGACTATAGGGTCGTCCCCACGACCCCGGGACTAGGTTGACAAGCCGCCAACATATCCGACGACTATACGGTCGTCCCCACGACCCCGGGACTAGGCTGACAAGCCGCCAACATGTCCGACGACTATAGGGTCGTCCCGACGACCCCGGGCCAATGTTGGCCAAACGCCAACATGTCCGACGACTATAGGGTCGTCCCTACGACCCCGGCACTAGATTGGCCGGCCACCGTCATGTCCAACGACTATAGGGTCGTCCCCACGACCCCGGGACTAGGTTGACAAGCCGCCAACATATCCGACGACTATACGGTCGTCCCCACGACCTCGGGACTAGGTCGGCCAGCCGCCGTCATGTCCGACAACTATAGGGTCGTCCCCACGACCCCGGGCCAAAGTTGGCAAGCCGCCGAAATGTCCGACGACTATAGGGTCGTCCCCACAACCCCGGGACTAGATTGGCCCGCCACCGTCAAGTCCGACGACTATAGGATCGTCTCCACGACCACGGGCCAAAGTTGGCCAGCCGCCGACATGTCCGTCGACTATAGGGTCGTCCTCACGACCCCGGGCCAATGTTGGCCAATCGCCGACATGTCCGACGACTATAGGGTCGTCCCTACGACCCCGGGACTAGATTGGTCCGCCACCGTCATGTCCAACGACTATAGGGTCGTCCCCACGACCATGGGCCAAAGTTGCCCAGCCGCCGTAATGTCCAATGACTATTGGGTCGTCCCCACGACCCCGGGACTAGATTGGCCCGCCACCGTCAAGTCCGACGACTATAGGGTCGTCCCCACGACCCCGGGCAAATTTGGCAAGCCGCCGACATATCCGACGACTATAGGGTCGTCCCCACAACCCCGGGACTAGATTGGCCCGCCACCGTCAAGTCCGACGACTATAGGATCGTCTCCACGACCACGGCCCAAAGTTGGCCAGCCGCCGACATGTCCAACGACTATTGGGTCGTCCCCACGACCGCGGGCCAAAGTTAGCCAGCCGCCGACATGTCCGACGACTATAGGGTCGTCCCCACGACCCCGGGCCAAAGTTGGCAAGCCCCCGAAATGTCCGACGACTATAGGGTCGTCCCCACGACCGCGGGCCAAAGATGTCCAGCCGCCGTCTTGTCCGACGACTATAGGGTCGTCCCCACGACCCCGGGACTAGATTGGCCCGCCACCGTCATGTCCGACGACTATACGGTCGTCCCCACGACCGCGGGCCAAAGATGTCCAGCCGCCGTCATGTCCAACGACTATAGGGTCGTCCCCACGACCCCGGGACTAGGTTGAAAAGCCGCCGAAAGGTCCGTCGACTATAGGGTCGTCCCCACGACCGCGAGCCAAGGATGTCCAGCCGCCGTCTTGTCCGACGACTATAGGGTCGTCCCCATGACCCCGGGACTAGATTGGCCCGCCACCGTCATGTCCGACGACTATAGGGTCGTCTCCACGACCCCGGGACAAGGTTGGCCCGCCGCCGACTTGTCCGACGACTATAGGGTCGTACCCACGACCCCGGATCTAGGCTAACAGGCCGCCAACATGTCCGAAGACTATAGAGTCGTCCCCACGACCCCGGGCCAATGTTGGCCAATCGCCAACATGTCCGACGACTATGGGGTCGTCCGTACGACCCCGGGAATAGATTGGCCCGCCACCGTCATGTCCGACGACAATAGGGTCGTCCCCACGACCCCGGGTCTAGGTTGGCCAGCCGCCGACATGTCCGACGACTATAGAGTCGTCCCCACGACACCGGGCCAAAGTTGGCCAGCCGCTGACATGTCCAACGACTATAGGGTCGTCCCCACGACCACGGGCCAAAGTTGGCCAGCCGCCGACATGTCCGACGACTATTGGATCGTCCCCACGACCACGGGCCAAAGTTGGCCAGCCGCCGACATGTCCGACGACTATAGGGTCGTCCCCACGACTCCGGGACTAGATTGGTCCGCCACCGTCATGTCCGACGACTATAGGGTCGTCCCCACGACCCCGGGACTAGGTTGACAAGCCGCCGAAATGTCCGACGACTATAGGGTCGTCCCCACGACCGCGAGCCAAGGATGTCCAGCCGCCGTCTTGTCCGACGACTATAGGGTCGTCCCCATGACCCCGGGACTAGATTGGCCCGCCACCGTCATGTCCGACGACTATAGGGTCGTCTCCACGACCCCGGGACTAGGTTGGCCCGCCGCCGACTTGTCCGACGACTATAGGGTCGTCCCCACGACCACGGGCCAAAGTTGGCCAGCCGCCGACATATCCGACGACTATAGGGTCGTCCCCACGACCCCGGGCCAAAGTTGGCCAGCCGCCGACATGTCCGACGACTATAGGGTCGTCCCCACGACCCGGGACTAGAGTGGCCCGCCACCGTCATGTCCGACAACTATATGGTCGTCCCCACGACCACGGACCAATGTAGGCCAGCCGCTGACTTGTCCGACGACTATAGGGTCGTCCCCACGACCGCGGGACTAGATTGGCTCGCCGCCGACTTGTCCGACGACTGTAGGGTCGTCCCCACGACCCCGGGACTAGATTGGCCGGCCACCGTCATTTCCGACGACTATAGGGTCGTCCCCACGACCACGGGCCAAAGTTGGCCAGCCGCCGACTTGTCCGACGACTATAGGGTCGTCCCCATGACCCGGGACTAGACTGGCCCGCCACCGTCATGTCCGACGACTATAGGGTCGTCCCCACGACCCCGGGCCAAAGTTGGCAAGCCGCCGACATGTCCGTCGACTATAGGGTCGTCCCCACGACCCCGGGCCAATGTTGGCCAATCGCCGACATGTCCGACGACTATAGGGTCGTCCCTACGACCCCGGGACTAGATTGGCCCGCCACCGTCATGTCCAACGACTATAGGGTCGTCCCCACGACCATGGGCCAAAGTTGGCCAGCCGCCGTAATGTCCAACGACTATTGGGTCGTCCCCACGACCCCGGGACTAGATTGGCCCGCCACCGTCAAGTCCGACGACTATAGGGTCGTCCCCACGACCCCGGGCAAATTTGGCAAGCCGCCGACATGTCCGACGACTATTGGGTCGTCCCCACGACCCCGGGACTAGATTGGTCCGCCACCGTCATGTCCGACGACTATAGGGTCGTCCCCACGACCCCGGGACTAGATTGGCCCGCCACCGTCCAGTCCGACGACTATAGGATCGTCTCCACGACCACGGCCCAAAGTTGGCCAGCTGCCGATATGTCCAACGACTATTGGGTCGTCCCCACGAGCACGGGCCAAAGTTAGCCAGCCGCCGACATGTCCGACGACTATAGGGTCGTCCCCACGACCCCGAGCCAAAGTTGGCAAGCCGCCGAAATGTCCGACGACTATAGGGTCGTCCCCACGACCGCAGGCCAAAGATGTCCAGCCGCCGTCTTGCCCGACGACTATAGGGTCGTCCCCACGACCCCGGGACTAGATTGGCCCGCCACCGTCATGTCCGACGACTATAGGGTCGTCCCCACGACCCCGGGCAAATTTGGCAAGCCGCCGACATATCCGACAAGTATAGGGTCGTCCCCACAACCCCGGGACTAGATTGGCCCGCCACCGTCAAGTCCGACGACTATAGGATCGTCTCCACGACCACGGCCCAAAGTTGGCCAGCCGCCGACATGTCCAACGACTATTGGGTCGTCCCCACGACCACGGGCCAAAGTTAGCCAGCCGTCGACATGTCCGACGACTATAGGGTCGTCCCCACGACCCCGGGACTAGATTGGCCCGCCACCGTCATGTCCGACGACTATACGGTCGTCCCCATGACCCCGGGACAAGGTTGGCCCGCCGCCGACTTGTCCGACGACTGTAGGGTCGTCCCTACGACCCCGGGACTAGATTGGCCCGCCACCGTCATGTTCAACGACTATAGGGTCGTCCCCACGACCCCGGGACTAGGTTGACAAGCCGCCAACATATCCGACGACTATACGGTCGTCCCCACGACCCCGGGACTAGGCTGACAAGCCGCCAACATGTCCGACGACTATAGGGTCGTCCCGACGACCCCGGGCCAATGTTGGCCAAACGCCAACATGTCCGACGACTATAGGGTCGTCCCTACGACCCCGGCACTAGATTGGCCGGCCACCGTCATGTCCAACGACTATAGGGTCGTCCCCACGACCCCGGGACTAGGTTGACAAGCCGCCAACATATCCGACGACTATACGGTCGTCCCCACGACCTCGGGACTAGGTCGGCCAGCCGCCGTCATGTCCGACAACTATAGGGTCGTCCCCACGACCCCGGGCCAAAGTTGGCAAGCCGCCGAAATGTCCGACGACTATAGGGTCGTCCCCACAACCCCGGGACTAGATTGGCCCGCCACCGTCAAGTCCGACGACTATAGGATCGTCTCCACGACCACGGGCCAAAGTTGGCCAGCCGCCGACATGTCCGTCGACTATAGGGTCGTCCTCACGACCCCGGGCCAATGTTGGCCAATCGCCGACATGTCCGACGACTATAGGGTCGTCCCTACGACCCAGGGACTAGATTGGCCCGCCACCGTCATGTCCAACGACTATAGGGTCGTCCCCACGACCATGGGCCAAAGTTGCCCAGCCGCCGTAATGTCCAATGACTATTGGGTCGTCCCCACGACCCCGGGACTAGATTGGCCCGCCACCGTCAAGTCCGACGACTATAGGGTCGTCCCCACGACCCCGGGCAAATTTGGCAAGCCGCCGACATATCCGACGACTATAGGGTCGTCCCCACAACCCCGGGACTAGATTGGCCCGCCACCGTCAAGTCCGACGACTATAGGATCGTCTCCACGACCACGGCCCAAAGTTGGCCAGCCGCCGACATGTCCAACGACTATTGGGTCGTCCCCACGACCGCGGGCCAAAGTTAGCCAGCCGCCGACATGTCCGACGACTATAGGGTCGTCCCCACGACCCCGGGCCAAAGTTGGCAAGCCCCCGAAATGTCCGACGACTATAGGGTCGTCCCCACGACCGCGGGCCAAAGATGTCCAGCCGCCGTCTTGTCCGACGACTATAGGGTCGTCCCCACGACCCCGGGACTAGATTGGCCCGCCACCGTCATGTCCGACGACTATACGGTCGTCCCCACGACCCCGGGACAAGGTTGGCCCGCCGCCGACTTGTCCGACGACTATAGGTTCGTACCCACGACCCCGGGGCTAGATTGGCCCGCCACCGTCATGTCCAACGACTATAGGGTCGTCCCCACTACCCCGGGACTAGGTTGACAAGCCGCCGAAATGTCCGACGACTATAGGGTCGTCCCCACGACCGCGAGCCAAGGATGTCCAGCCGCCGTCTTGTCCGACGACTATAGGGTCGTACCCACGACCCCGGGACTAGATTGGCCCGCCACCGTCATGTCCAACGACTATAGGGTCGTCCCCACCACCCCGGGACTAGGTTGACATGCCGCCGAAATGTCCGACGACTATAGGGTCGTCCCCACAACCCCGGGCCAAAGTTGGCATTCCGCCGAAATGTCCGACGACTATAGGGTCGTCTCCACGACCCCGGGACTAGGTTGGCCCGCCGCCGACTTGTCCGACGACTATAGGGTCGTCCCCACGACCACGGGCCAAAGTTGGCCAGCCGCCGACATATCCGACGACTATAGGGTCGTCCCCACGACCCCGGGCCAAAGTTGGCCAGCCGCCGACATGTCCGACGACTATAGGGTCGTCCCCACGACCCGGGACTAGAGTGGCCCGCCACCGTCATGTCCGACAACTATATGGTCGTCCCCACGACCACGGACCAATGTAGGCCAGCCGCTGACTTGTCCGACGACTATAGGGTCGTCCCCACGACCGCGGGACTAGATTGGCTCGCCGCCGACTTGTCCGACGACTGTAGGGTCGTCCCCACGACCCCGGGACTAGATTGGCCGGCCACCGTCATTTCCGACGACTATAGGGTCGTCCCCACGACCACGGGCCAAAGTTGGCCAGCCGCCGACTTGTCCGACGACTATAGGGTCGTCCCCACGACCTCGGGTCTAGGTTGGCCAGCCCCTGACATGTCCGACGACTATAGGGTCGTCCCCACGACCCCGAGACTAGATTGGCCCGCCACCGTCATCTCCGACGATTATAGGGTCGTCCCCACGACCCCGGGACAAGCTTGGCCCGCCGCCGACTTGTCCGACGACTATAGGGTCGTCCCCACGACCCCGCGACTAGATTGGCCCGCCACCGTCAAGTCCGACGACTATAGGGTCGTCCCCACGACCCCGGGCCAAAGTTGGCAAGCCGCCGACATTTCCGACGACTATAGGGTCGTCCCCACGACCCCGGGACTAGATTGGCCCGCCACCGTCAAGTCCGACGACTATAGGGTCGTCCCCACGACCTCGGGTCTAGGTTGGCCAGCCGCTGACATGTCCGACGACTATAGGGTCGTCCCCACGACCCCGAGACTAGATTGGCCCGCCACCGTCATCTCCGACGATTATAGGGTCGTCCCCACGACCCCGGGACTAGGTTGGCCAGCCGCCGACATGTCGGACGTCTATAGGGTCGTCCCCACGACCACGGGCCTACGTTGACCTTCCGCCAACATGTCCGACGACTATAGGGTCGTCCCCACGACCACGGGCCAAAGTTGTCCAGCCGCCGACATGTCCGACGACTATAGGGTCGTCCCCACGACGCCGGGACTAGATTGGCCCGCCACCGTCATGTCCAACGACTATCGGATCGTCCCCACGACCCCGGGCCAGTATTGGCCAATCGCCGACATGTCCGACGACTATAGGGTCGTCCCTATGACCCCGGGACTAGATTTGCCCGCCACCGTCATGTCCGACGACTATCGGATCGTCCCCACGACCACGGGCCAAAGCTGGCCAGCCGCCGACATGTCCGACGACTATTGAGTCGTCCCCACGACCACGGGCCAAAGTTGGCCAGCCGCCGACATGTGCGACGACTATAGGGTCGTCCCCACGACCCCGGGACTAGATTGGCCCGCCACCGTCATGTCCGACGACAATAGGGTCGTCCCCACGACCCCGGGAATAGACTGGCCCGCCGCCGACATGTCCGACGACCATAGGGTCGTCCCCACGACCTCGGGACTAGGTTGGCCAGCCGCCGACATGTCCGACGACAAAACAGTCGTCCCCACGACCACGGGCCAAAGTTGGCCAGCCGCCGACATGTCCGACGACTATAGGGTCGTCCCCACGACCCCGGACTAGGTTGGCCAGCCGCCGATATGTCCGACGACTATAGGGTGGTCCCCACGACCCCGGGCCAAAGTTGGCCAGCCGCCGACATGTCCGACGACAATAGGGTCGTCCCCACGACCCCGGGACTAGATTGGCCCGCCGCCGACATGTCCGACGACTATAGGGTCATCCCTACGACCCCGGGACTAGATTGGCCCGCCACCGTCATGTCCGACGACAATAGGGTGGTCCCCACGACCCCGGGGCTAGGTTGGCCCGCCGCCGCCTTGTCCGACGACTATAGGGTCGTTCTCACGACCCCGGGACTAGATTGGCCGGCCACCGTCATGTCCGACGACTATAGGGTCGTCCCCACGACCACAGGCCAAAGTTGGCCAGCCGCCGACATGTCCGACGACTATAGGGTCGTCCCCACGACCCCGAGAATAGATTGGTCCGCCGCCGTCATGTCCGACGACTATAGGGTCGTCCCCACGAACACGGGCCAAAGATGGCCAGCCGCCGTGTTGTCCGACGACTAAAGTGTCGTCCCCACGACCCCCGGACTAGATTGGCCAGCCACCGTCATGTCCGACGACAATAGGGTCGTCCCCACGACCCCGGGTCCAGGTCGGCCAGCCGCCGACATGTCCGACGAATATAGAGTCGTCCCCACGACACCGGGCCAAAGTTGGCCAGCCGGCGACATGTCCGACGACTATAGGGTCGTCCCCACGACCCCGGGACTAGATTGGCCCTCCACCGTCTTGTCCGACGACTATCGGATCGTCCCCACGACCACGGGCCAAAGTTGGCCAATCGCCGACATGTCCGACGACTATAGGGTCGTCCCTATGACCCCGGGGCTAGTTTGGCCCGCCACCGTCATGTCCGACGACAATAGGGTCGTCCCCACGACCCCGGGTCCAGGTTGGCCAGCCGCCGACATGTCCGACGAATATAGAGTCGTCCCCACGACACCGGGCCAAAGTTGGCCAGCCGGCGACATGTCCGACGACTATAGGGTCGTCCCCACGACCCCGGGACTAGATTGGCCCTCCACCGTCATGTCCGACGACTATCGGATCGTCCCCACGACCACGGGCCAAGGTTGGCCAATCGCCGACATGTCCGACGACTATAGGGTCGTCCCTATGACCCCGGGACTAGATTGGCCCGCCACCGTCATGTCCGACGACAATAGGGTCGTCCCCACGACCCCGGGTCTAGGTTGGCCAGCCGCCGACATGTCCGACGACTATAGGGTCGTCCCCACGACCACGGGCCAAAGTTGGCCAGCCGCCGTCATGTCCGACGACTATCGGATCGACCCCACGACCACGGACCAAAGTTGGCCAATCGCCGACATGTCCGACGACTATACGGTCGTCCCTATGACCCCGGGACTAGATTGGCCCGCCACCGTCATGTCCGACGACAATAGGGTCGTTCCCACGACCCCGGGTCCAGGTCGAACAGCCGCCGACATGTCCGACGAATATAGAGTCGTCCCCACGACACCGGGCCAAAGTTGGCCAATCGCCGACATGTCCGACGACTATAGGGTCGTCCCTATGACCCCGGGACTAGATTGGCCCTCCACCGTCATGTCCGACGACTATCGGATCG
Organism: Andrena praecox; assembly: GCA_963932275.1. Taxonomy (NCBI): domain Eukaryota; kingdom Metazoa; phylum Arthropoda; class Insecta; order Hymenoptera; family Andrenidae; genus Andrena; species Andrena praecox. The sequence continues at coordinate 245,191 of CAWVQO010000281.1, read as the reverse complement.
TCCCCACGACCACGGGCCAAAGTTGGCCAATCGCCGACATGTCCGACGACTATAGGGTCGTCCCTATGACCCCGGGACTAGATTGGCCCGCCACCGTCATTTCCGACGACTATAGGGTCGTCCCCACGACCCGGGACTAGACTGGCCCGCCACCGACATGTCCGACGACTATAGAGTCGTCCCCACGACCCCGGGTCAATGTTGGCTCGCCGCCGACATGTCCGACGACTATAGGGTCGTCCCCACGACCCCCGGGCCAAAGTTGGACAGCCACCGACATTTCCGACGACTATAGGGTCGTCCCCACGACCCCGGGCCAAAGTTGGCCAGCCGCCGACTTGTCCGACGACTATAGGGTCGTCCCCATGACCCGGGACTAGACTGGCCCGCCACCGTCATGTCCGACGACTATAGGGTCGTCCCCACGACCACGGGACTAGATTGGCCCGCCACCGACATGTCCGACGACTATCGGATCGTCCCCACGACCACGGGCCAAAGTTGGCCAATCGCCGACATGTCCGACGACTATAGGGTCGTCCCTATGACCCCGGGACTAGATTGGCCCGCCACCGTCATGTCCGACGACAATAGGGTCGTCCCCACGACCCCGGGTCAATGTTGGCTCGCCGCCGACATGTCCGACGACTATAGGGTCGTCCCCACGACCCCCGGGCCAAAGTTGGACAGCCACCGACATTTCCGACGACTATAGGGTCGTCCCCACGACCCGGGACTAGACTGGCCCGCCACCGTCATGTCCGACGACTATAGGGTCGTCCCCACGACCCCGGGTCCAGGTCGGCCACCCGCCGACATGTCCGACGAATATAGAGTCGTCCCCACGACACCGGGCCAAAGTTGGCCAGCCGGCGACATGTCCGACGACTATAGGGTCGTCCCCACGACCCCGGGACTAGATTGGCCCTCCACCGTCATGTCCGACGACTATCGGATCGTCCCCACGACCACGGGCCAAAGTTGGCCAATCGCCGACATGTCCGACGACTATAGGGTCGTCCCTATGACCCCGGGACTAGATTGGCCCGCCACCGTCATGTCCGACGACAATAGGGTCGTCCCCACGACCCCGGGCCCAGGTCGGCCAGCCGCCGACATGTCCGACGAATATAGAGTCGTCCCCACGACACCGGGCCAAAGTTGGCCAGCCGGCGACATGTCCGACGACTATAGGGTCGTCCCCACGACCCCGGGGCTAGTTTGGCCCGCCACCGTCATGTCCGACGACAATAGGGTCGTCCCCACGACCCCGGGTCCAGGTCGGCCAGTCGCCGACATGTCCGACGAATATAGAGTCGTCCCCACGACACCGGGCCAAAGTTGGCCAGCCGGCGACATGTCCGACGACTATAGGGTCGTCCCCACGACCCCGGGACTAGATTGGCCCTCCACCGTCATATCCGACGACTGTCGGATCGTCCCCACGACCACGGGCCAAAGTTGGCCAATCGCCGACATGTCCGACGACTATAGGGTCGTCCCTATGACCCCGGGACTAGATTGGCCCGCCACCGTCATGTCCGACGACAATAGGGTCGTCCTCACGACCCCGGGTCTAGGTTGGCCAGCCGCCGACATGTCCGACGACTAAACAGTCGTCCCCACGACCACGGGCCAAAGTTGGCCAGCCGCCGTCATGTCCGACGACTATCGGATCGACCCCACGACCACGGACCAAAGTTGGCCAATCGCCGACATGTCCGACGACTATATGACCCCGGGAATAGATTGGCCCGCCACCGTCATGTCCGACGACAATAGGGTCGTCCCCACGACCCCGGGTCTAGGTTGGCCAGCCGCCGACATGTCCGACGACTAAACAGTCGTCCCCACGACCACGGGCCAAAGTTGGCCAGCCGCCGTCATGTCCGACGACTATCGGATCGATCCCACGACCACGGACTAAAGTTGGCCAATCGCCGACATGTCCGACGACTATAGGGTCGTCCCCACGACCCCGGGACTAGGTTGGCTCGCCGCCGACTTGTCCGACGACTATAGGGTCGTCCCCACGACCCCGGGACTAGATTGGCCCGCCACCGTCATGTCCGACGACTATAGGTTCGTCCCCACGACCCCCGGAGTAGGTTGGCTCGCCGCCGACTTGTCCGACGACTATAGGGTCGTCCCCACGACCCCGGGACTAGATTGGCCCGCCACCGTCATGTCCAACGACTATCGGATCGTCCCCACGACCACGGGCCAAAGTTGGCCACCCGTCGACATGTTCGACGACAATAAGGTCGTCCCCACGACCCCGGGACTAGATTGGCCCGCCGCCGACTTGTCCGACGACTATAGGGTCATCCCTACGTCCCCGGAACTAGATTGGCCCGCCACCGTCATGTTCGACGACAATAGGGTCGTCCCCACGACCCCGGGAATAGATTGGCCCGCCGCCGACATGTCCGACGACTATAGGGTCGTCCCCACGACCCCGGGACTAGATTGGCCCGCCGCCGACTTGTCCGACGACTATAGGGTCATCCCTACGACCCCGGGACTAGATTGGCCCGCCACCGTCATGTTCGACGACAATAGGGTCGTCCCCACGACCCCCGGAGTAGGTTGGCTCGCCGCCGACTTGTCCGACGACTATAGGGTCGTCCCCACGACCCCGGGTCTAGATTGGCCCGCCACCGTCATGTCCGACGACTATAGGTTCGTCCCCACGACCCCCGGAGTAGGTTGGCTCGCCGCCGACTTGTCCGACGACTATAGGGTCCTCTTCACGACCACGGGCCAAAGTTGGCCAGCCGCCGACATTTCCGGCGACTATAGGGTCGTCCCCACGACCACGGGCCAAATTTGGCCAGCCGCCGTCTTGTCCGACGACTATAGGGTCGTTCCCACGACCACGGGCCAATATTGGACAATCGCCGACATGTCCGACGACTATAGGGTCGTACCTACGACACAGGGACTAGATTGGCCCGCCACCGTCATGTCCGACGACAATAGGCTCGTCCCCACGACCCTGGGTCTAGATTGGCCAGCCACCGACATGTCCGACGACTAAACAGTCGTCCCCACGACCACGGGCCAAAGTTGGCCAGCCGCCGACATGTCCGACGGCTATTGGGTCGTCCCCACGACCCCGGGACTAGATTGGCCCTCCACCGTCATGTCCGACGACTATCGGATCGTCCCCACGACTACGGGCCAAAGTTGGCCAGCCGCCGACATGTCCGACGACTATTGAGTCGTCCCCACGACCACGGGCCAAAGTTGGCCAGCCGCCGACATGTCCGAAGACTATAGGTTCGTCCCCACGACCCCGGGACTAGATTGGCCCGCCACCGTCATGTCCGACGACAATAGGGTCGTCCCCACGACCCCGGGTCCAGGTTGGCCAGCCGCCGACATGGCCGACGAATATAGAGTCGCCCCACGACACTGGGCCAAAGTTGGCCAGCCAGCGACATGTACGACGACTATAAGGTCGTCCCCACGACCCCGGGACTAGATTGGCCCGCCAACGTCATGTCCGACGTCTATAGGGTCGTCCCCACAACAACGGGCCTACGTTGGCCAGCCGCCGACATGTCCGACGACTATAGAGTCGTCCCCACGACCCCGGGACTAGGTTGGCCAGCCGGCGACATGTCCGACGACTACAGGGTCGTCCCCACGACCCCGGGACTAGATTGGCCCTCCACCGTCATGTCCAACGAAAATAGGGTCGTCCCCAGGACCCTGGGTCTAGGTTGGCCAGCCGCCGACATGTACGGCGACTAAACAGTCGTCCCCACGACCCCGGGCCAATGTTGGCCAATCGCCGACATGTCCGACGACCATAGGGTCGTACCTACGACCCCGGGACTAGATTGGCCCGCCACCGTCATGTCCGACGACAATAGGGTCGTCCCCACGACCCCGGGGCTAGGTTGGCCCGCCGCCGCCTTGTCCGACGACTATAGGGTCGTTCTCACGACCCCGGGACTAGATTGGCCGGCCACCGTCATGTCCGACGACTATAGGGTCGTCCCCACGACCACAGGCCAAAGTTGGCCAGCCGCCGACATGTCCGACGACTATAGGGTCGTCCCCACGACCCCGAGAATAGATTGGCCCGCCGCCGTCATGTCCGACGACTATCGGATCGTCCCCACGACCACGGGCCAAAGTTGGCCAATCGCCGACATGTCCGACGACTATAGGGTCGTCCCTATGACCCCGGGGCTAGTTTGGCCCGCCACCGTCATGTCCGACGACAATAGGGTCGTCCCCACGACCCCGGGTCCAGGTTGGCCAGCCGCCGACATGTCCGACGAATATAGAGTCGTCCCCACGACACCGGGCCAAAGTTGGCCAGCCGGCGACATGTCCGACGACTATAGGGTCGTCCCCACGACCCCGGGACTAGATTGGCCCTCCACCGTCATGTCCGACGACTATCGGATCGTCCCCACGACCACGGGCCAAAGTTGGCCAATCGCCGACATGTCCGACGACTATAGGGTCGTCCCTATGACCCCGGGACTAGATTGGCCCGCCACCGTCATGTCCGACGACAATAGGGTCGTCCCCACGACCCCGGGTCTAGGTTGGCCAGCCGCCGACATGTCCGACGACTATAGGGTCGTCCCCACGACCACGGGCCAAAGTTGGCCAGCCGCCGTCATGTCCGACGACTATCGGATCGACCCCACGACCACGGACCAAAGTTGGCCAATCGCCGACATGTCCGACGACTATAGGGTCGTCCCTATGACCCCGGGACTAGATTGGCCCGCCACCGTCATGTCCGACGACAATAGGGTCGTCCCCACGACCCCGGGTCCAGGTCGGCCAGCCGCCGACATGTCCGACGAATATAGAGTCGTCCCCACGACACCGGGCCAAATTTGGCCAGCCGGCGACATGTCCGACGACTATAGGGTCGTCCCCACGACCCCGGGACTAGATTGGCCCGCCACCGTCATGTCCAACGACTATCGGATCGTCCCCACGACCACGGGCCTAAGTTGGCCAATCGCCGACATGTCCGACGACTATAGGGTCGTCCCTATGACGCCGGGACTAGATTGGCCCGCCACCGTCATGTCCGACGACAATAGGGTCGTCCCCACGACCCCGGGGCTAGGTTGGCCAGCCGCCGACATGTCCGACAACTAAACAGTCGTCCCCACGACCACGGGCCAAAGTTGGCCAGCCGCCGTCATGTCCGACGACTATAGGGTCGTCCCCACGACCCCGGGACTAGATTGGCCCGCCACCGTCATGTCCGACGACTATAGGGTCGTCCCCACGACCCCGGTACAAGGTTGGCCCGCCGCCGACTTGCCCGGCGTCTATAGGGTCGTCCCCACGACCCCGGGACTAGATTGGCCCGCCACCGTCATGTCCAACGACAATAGGGTCGTCCCCAGCACCCTGGGTCTAGGTTGGCCAGCCGCCGACATGTCCGGCGACTAAACAGTCGTCCCCACGACCCCGGGCCAATGTTGGCCAATAGCCGACATTTCCGACGACCGTAGGGTCGTACCTACGACCCCCGGACTAGATTGGCCCGCCACCGTCATGTCCGACGACAATAGGGTCGTCCCCACGACCCTGGGTCTAGGTTGGCCAGCCGCCGACATGTCCGGCGACTAAACAGTCGTCCCCACGACCACGGACAAAAGTTGGCCAGCCGCCGACATGTCCGACGACTATAGGGTCGTCCCCACGACCCCGGGACTAGATTGGCCCGCCACCGTCATGTCCGACGATTATCGGTTCGTCCGCACGACCACGGGCCAAAGTTGGCCAGCCGGCGACATGTCCGACGACTATTGGGTCGTCCCCACGACCACGGGCAAAAGATGGCCAGCCGCCGACATGTGCGACGACTATAGGGTCGTCCCACGACCCCGGTACTAGATTGGCCCGCCACCGTCATGTCCGACGACAATAGGGTCGTCCCCACGACCCCGGGACTAGATTGGCCGGCCACCGTCATGTCCGACGACTATAGGGTCGTCCCCACGACCCCGGACCAAAGTTGGCCAGCCGCCTACATGTCCGACGACTATAGGGTCGTCCCCACGACCCGGGACTAGAGTGGCCCGCCACCGTCATGTCCGACGACTATATGGTCGTCCCCACGACCACGGGCCATTGTTGGCCAGCCGCTGACTTGTCCGACGACTATAGGGTCGTCCCCACGACCGCGGGACTAGATTGGCTCGCCGCCGACTTGTCCGACGACTGTAGGGTCGTCCCCACGACCACGGGACTAGATTGGCCCGCCACCGTCATTTCCGACGACAATAGGGTCGTCCCCACGACCACGGGTCAAAGTTGGCCAGCCGCCGACATATCCGACGACTATAGGGTCGTCCACACGACCACGGGCCAAAGTTGGCCAGCCGCCGACTTGTCCGAAGACTATAGGCTCGTCCCCACGTCCCCGGGTCATATTTGGCCAGCCGCCGACATATCCGACGACTATAGGGTCGTCCCCACGACCCCGGACCAAAGTTGGCCAGCCGCCTACATGTCCGACGACTATAGGGTCGTCCCCACGACCCGGGACTAGAGTGGCCCGCCACCGTCATGTCCGACGACTATATGGTCGTCCCCACGACCACGGGCCATTGTTGGCCAGCCGCTGACTTGTCCGACGACTATAGGGTCGTCCCCACGACCGCGGGACTAGATTGGCTCTCCGCCGACTTGTCCGACGACTGTAGGGTCGTCCCCACGACCACGGGACTAGATTGGCCCGCCACCGTCATGTCCGACGACTATAGGGTCGTCTCCACGACCCCGGGACAAGGTTGGCCCGCCGCCGACTTGTCCGACGACTATAGGGTCGTACCCACGACCCCGGATCTAGGCTAACAAGCCGCCAACATGTCCGAAGACTATAGAGTCGTCCCCACGACCCCGGGCCAATGTTGGCCAATCGCCAACATGTCCGACGACTATGGGGTCGTCCGTACGACCCCGGGAATAGATTGGCCCGCCACCGTCATGTCCGACGACAATAGGGTCGTCCCCACGACCCCGGGTCTAGGTTGGCCAGCCGCCGATATGTCCGACGACTATAGAGTCGTCCCCACGACACCGGGCCAAAGTTGGCCAGCCGCAGACATGTCCAACGACTATAGGGTCGTCCCCACGACCACGGGCCAAAGTTGGCCAGCCGCCGACATGTCCGACGACTATTGGATCGTCCCCACGACCACGGGCCAAAGTTGGCCAGCCGCCGACATGTCCGATGACTATAGGGTCGTCCCCACGACTCCGGGACTAGATTGGTCCGCCACCGTCATGTCCGACGACTATAGGGTCGTCCCCACGACCCCGGGACTAGGTTGACAAGCCGCCGAAATGTCCGACGACTATAGGGTCGTCCCCACGACCGCGAGCCAAGGATGTCCAGCCGCCGTCTTGTCCGACGACTATAGGGTCGTCCCCATGACCCCGGGACTAGATTGGCCCGCCACCGTCATGTCCGACGACTATAGGGTCGTCTCCACGACCCCGGGACTAGGTTGGCCCGCCGCCGACTTGTCCGACGACTATAGGGTCGTCCCCACGACCACGGGCCAAAGTTGGCCAGCCGCCGACATATCCGACGACTATAGGGTCGTCCCCACGACCCCGGGCCAAAGTTGGCCAGCCGCCGACATGTCCGACGACCCCGGGACTAGATTGGCCGGCCACCGTCATTTCCGACGACTATAGGGTCGTCCCCACGACCACGGGCCAAAGTTGGCCAGCCGCCGACTTGTCCGACGACTATAGGGTCGTCCCCATGACCCGGGACTAGACTGGCCCGCCACCGTCATGTCCGACGACTATAGGGTCGTCCCCACGACCCCGGGCCAAAGTTGGCAAGCCGCCGACATGTCCGTCGACTATAGGGTCGTCCCCACGACCCCGGGCCAATGTTGGCCAATCGCCGACATGTCCGACGACTATAGGGTCGTCCCTACGACCCCGGGACTAGATTGGCCCGCCACCGTCATGTCCAACGACTATAGGGTCGTCCCCACGACCATGGGGCAAAGTTGGCCAGCCGCCGTAATGTCCAACGACCCCGGGACTAGATTGGCCCGCCACCGTCAAGTCCGACGACTATAGGGTCGTCCCCACGACCCCGGGCAAATTTGGCAAGCCGCCGACATGTCCGACGACTATTGGGTCGTCCCCACGACCCCGGGACTAGATTGGTCCGCCACCGTCATGTCCGACGACTATAGGGTCGTCCCCACGACCCCGGGACTAGATTGGCCCGCCACCGTCCAGTCCGACGACTATAGGATCGTCTCCACGACCACGGCCCAAAGTTGGCCAGCTGCCGATATGTCCAACGACTATTGGGTCGTCCCCACGAGCACGGGCCAAAGTTAGCCAGCCGCCGACATGTCCGACGACTATAGGGTCGTCCCCACGACCCCGAGCCAAAGTTGGCAAGCCGCCGAAATGTCCGACGACTATAGGGTCGACCCCACGACCGCGGGCCAAAGATGTCCAGCCGCCGTCTTGCCCGACGACTATAGGGTCGTCCCCACGACCCCGGGACTAGATTGGCCCGCCACCGTCATGTCCGACGACTATAGGGTCGTCCCCACGACCCCGGGCAAATTTGGCAAGCCGCCGACATATCCGACAAGTATAGGGTCGTCCCCACAACCCCGGGACTAGATTGGCCCGCCACCGTCAAGTCCGACGACTATAGGATCGTCTCCACGACCACGGCCCAAAGTTGGCCAGCCGCCGACATGTCCAACGACTATTGGGTCGTCCCCACGACCACGGGCCAAAGTTAGCCAGCCGCCGACATGTCCGACGACTATAGGGTCGTCCCCACGACGCCGGGACTAGATTGGCCCGCCACCGTCATGTCCGACGACTATACGGTCGTCCCCATGACCCCGGGACAAGGTTGGCCCGCCGCCGACTTGTCCGACGACTGTAGGGTCGTCCCTACGATCCCGGGACTAGATTGGCCCGCCACCGTCATGTTCAACGACTATAGGGTCGTCCCCACGACCCCGGGACTAGGTTGACAAGCCGCCAACATATCCGACGACTATACGGTCGTCCCCACGACCCCGGGACTAGGCTGACAAGCCGCCAACATGTCCGACGACTATAGGGTCGTCCCGACGACCCCGGGCCAATGTTGGCCAAACGCCAACATGTCCGACGACTATAGGGTCGTCCCTACGACCCCGGCACTAGATTGGCCGGCCACCGTCATGTCCAACGACTATAGGGTCGTCCCCACGACCCCGGGACTAGGTTGACAAGCCGCCAACATATCCGACGACTATACGGTCGTCCCCACGACCTCGGGACTAGGTCGGCCAGCCGCCGTCATGTCCGACAACTATAGGGTCGTCCCCACGACCCCGGGCCAAAGTTGGCAAGCCGCCGAAATGTCCGACGACTATAGGGTCGTCCCCACAACCCCGGGACTAGATTGGCCCGCCACCGTCAAGTCCGACGACTATAGGATCGTCTCCACGACCACGGGCCAAAGTTGGCCAGCCGCCGACATGTCCGTCGACTATAGGGTCGTCCTCACGACCCCGGGCCAATGTTGGCCAATCGCCGACATGTCCGACGACTATAGGGTCGTCCCTACGACCCCGGGACTAGATTGGTCCGCCACCGTCATGTCCAACGACTATAGGGTCGTCCCCACGACCATGGGCCAAAGTTGCCCAGCCGCCGTAATGTCCAATGACTATTGGGTCGTCCCCACGACCCCGGGACTAGATTGGCCCGCCACCGTCAAGTCCGACGACTATAGGGTCGTCCCCACGACCCCGGGCAAATTTGGCAAGCCGCCGACATATCCGACGACTATAGGGTCGTCCCCACAACCCCGGGACTAGATTGGCCCGCCACCGTCAAGTCCGACGACTATAGGATCGTCTCCACGACCACGGCCCAAAGTTGGCCAGCCGCCGACATGTCCAACGACTATTGGGTCGTCCCCACGACCGCGGGCCAAAGTTAGCCAGCCGCCGACATGTCCGACGACTATAGGGTCGTCCCCACGACCCCGGGCCAAAGTTGGCAAGCCCCCGAAATGTCCGACGACTATAGGGTCGTCCCCACGACCGCGGGCCAAAGATGTCCAGCCGCCGTCTTGTCCGACGACTATAGGGTCGTCCCCACGACCCCGGGACTAGATTGGCCCGCCACCGTCATGTCCGACGACTATACGGTCGTCCCCACGACCGCGGGCCAAAGATGTCCAGCCGCCGTCATGTCCAACGACTATAGGGTCGTCCCCACGACCCCGGGACTAGGTTGAAAAGCCGCCGAAAGGTCCGTCGACTATAGGGTCGTCCCCACGACCGCGAGCCAAGGATGTCCAGCCGCCGTCTTGTCCGACGACTATAGGGTCGTCCCCATGACCCCGGGACTAGATTGGCCCGCCACCGTCATGTCCGACGACTATAGGGTCGTCTCCACGACCCCGGGACAAGGTTGGCCCGCCGCCGACTTGTCCGACGACTATAGGGTCGTACCCACGACCCCGGATCTAGGCTAACAGGCCGCCAACATGTCCGAAGACTATAGAGTCGTCCCCACGACCCCGGGCCAATGTTGGCCAATCGCCAACATGTCCGACGACTATGGGGTCGTCCGTACGACCCCGGGAATAGATTGGCCCGCCACCGTCATGTCCGACGACAATAGGGTCGTCCCCACGACCCCGGGTCTAGGTTGGCCAGCCGCCGACATGTCCGACGACTATAGAGTCGTCCCCACGACACCGGGCCAAAGTTGGCCAGCCGCTGACATGTCCAACGACTATAGGGTCGTCCCCACGACCACGGGCCAAAGTTGGCCAGCCGCCGACATGTCCGACGACTATTGGATCGTCCCCACGACCACGGGCCAAAGTTGGCCAGCCGCCGACATGTCCGACGACTATAGGGTCGTCCCCACGACTCCGGGACTAGATTGGTCCGCCACCGTCATGTCCGACGACTATAGGGTCGTCCCCACGACCCCGGGACTAGGTTGACAAGCCGCCGAAATGTCCGACGACTATAGGGTCGTCCCCACGACCGCGAGCCAAGGATGTCCAGCCGCCGTCTTGTCCGACGACTATAGGGTCGTCCCCATGACCCCGGGACTAGATTGGCCCGCCACCGTCATGTCCGACGACTATAGGGTCGTCTCCACGACCCCGGGACTAGGTTGGCCCGCCGCCGACTTGTCCGACGACTATAGGGTCGTCCCCACGACCACGGGCCAAAGTTGGCCAGCCGCCGACATATCCGACGACTATAGGGTCGTCCCCACGACCCCGGGCCAAAGTTGGCCAGCCGCCGACATGTCCGACGACTATAGGGTCGTCCCCACGACCCGGGACTAGAGTGGCCCGCCACCGTCATGTCCGACAACTATATGGTCGTCCCCACGACCACGGACCAATGTAGGCCAGCCGCTGACTTGTCCGACGACTATAGGGTCGTCCCCACGACCGCGGGACTAGATTGGCTCGCCGCCGACTTGTCCGACGACTGTAGGGTCGTCCCCACGACCCCGGGACTAGATTGGCCGGCCACCGTCATTTCCGACGACTATAGGGTCGTCCCCACGACCACGGGCCAAAGTTGGCCAGCCGCCGACTTGTCCGACGACTATAGGGTCGTCCCCATGACCCGGGACTAGACTGGCCCGCCACCGTCATGTCCGACGACTATAGGGTCGTCCCCACGACCCCGGGCCAAAGTTGGCAAGCCGCCGACATGTCCGTCGACTATAGGGTCGTCCCCACGACCCCGGGCCAATGTTGGCCAATCGCCGACATGTCCGACGACTATAGGGTCGTCCCTACGACCCCGGGACTAGATTGGCCCGCCACCGTCATGTCCAACGACTATAGGGTCGTCCCCACGACCATGGGCCAAAGTTGGCCAGCCGCCGTAATGTCCAACGACTATTGGGTCGTCCCCACGACCCCGGGACTAGATTGGCCCGCCACCGTCAAGTCCGACGACTATAGGGTCGTCCCCACGACCCCGGGCAAATTTGGCACCCGCCGACATGTCCGACGACTATTGGGTCGTCCCCACGACCCCGGGACTAGATTGGTCCGCCACCGTCATGTCCGACGACTATAGGGTCGTCCCCACGACCCCGGGACTAGATTGGCCCGCCACCGTCCAGTCCGACGACTATAGGATCGTCTCCACGACCACGGCCCAAAGTTGGCCAGCTGCCGATATGTCCAACGACTATTGGGTCGTCCCCACGAGCACGGGCCAAAGTTAGCCAGCCGCCGACATGTCCGACGACTATAGGGTCGTCCCCACGACCCCGAGCCAAAGTTGGCAAGCCGCCGAAATGTCCGACGACTATAGGGTCGTCCCCACGACCGCAGGCCAAAGATGTCCAGCCGCCGTCTTGCCCGACGACTATAGGGTCGTCCCCACGACCCCGGGACTAGATTGGCCCGCCACCGTCATGTCCGACGACTATAGGGTCGTCCCCACGACCCCGGGCAAATTTGGCAAGCCGCCGACATATCCGACAAGTATAGGGTCGTCCCCACAACCCCGGGACTAGATTGGCCCGCCACCGTCAAGTCCGACGACTATAGGATCGTCTCCACGACCACGGCCCAAAGTTGGCCAGCCGCCGACATGTCCAACGACTATTGGGTCGTCCCCACGACCACGGGCCAAAGTTAGCCAGCCGTCGACATGTCCGACGACTATAGGGTCGTCCCCACAACCCCGGGACTAGATTGGCCCGCCACCGTCAAGTCCGACGACTATAGGATCGTCTCCACGACCACGGCCCAAAGTTGGCCAGCCGCCGACATGTCCAACGACTATTGGGTCGTCCCCACGACCACGGGCCAAAGTTAGCCAGCCGCCGACATGTCCGACGACTATAGAGTCGTCCCCACGACACCGGGCCAAAGTTGGCCAGCCGCTGACATGTCCAACGACTATAGGGTCGTCCCCACGACCACGGGCCAAAGTTGGCCAGCCGCCGACATGTCCGACGACTATTGGATCGTCCCCACGACCACGGGCCAAAGTTGGCCAGCCGCCGACATGTCCGACGACTATAGGGTCGTCCCCACGACTCCGGGACTAGATTGGTCCGCCACCGTCATGTCCGACGACTATAGGGTCGTCCCCACGACCCCGGGACTAGGTTGACAAGCCGCCGAAATGTCCGACGACTATAGGGTCGTCCCCACGACCGCGAGCCAAGGATGTCCAGCCGCCGTCTTGTCCGACGACTATAGGGTCGTCCCCATGACCCCGGGACTAGATTGGCCCGCCACCGTCATGTCCGACGACTATAGGGTCGTCTCCACGACCCCGGGAAAAGGTTGGCCCGCCGCCGACTTGTCCGACGACTATAGGGTCGTACCCACGACCCCGGATCTAGGCTGACAAGCCGCCAACATGTCCGAAGACTATAGAGTCGTCCCCACGACCCCGGGCCAATGTTGGCCAATCGCCAACATGTCCGACGACTATAGGGTCGTCCCCACGACCCCGGGTCTAGGTTGGCCCGCCACCGTCATGTCCGACGACTATAGGGTCGTCTCCACGACCCCGGGACTAGGTTGGCCAGCCGCTGACATGTCCAACGACTATAGCGTCGTCCCCACGACCACGGGCCAAAGTTGGCCAGCCGCCGACATGTCCGACGACTATTGGATCGTCCCCACGACCACGGGCCAAAGTTGGCCAGCCGCCGACATGTCCGACGACTATAGGGTCGTCCCCACGACTCCGGGACTAGATTGGTCCGCCACCGTCATGTCCGACGACTATAGGGTCGTCCCCACGACCCCGGGCCAAAGTTGGCAAGCCGCCGAAATGTCCGACGACTATAGGGTCGTCCCCACGACCCCGGGCCAAAGTTGGCCAGCGGCCGTCTTGTCCGACGACTAAAGGGTCGTCCCCACAACCGCGGGACTACGTTGGCTCGCCGCCGACTTGTCCGACGACTATAGGGTCGTCCCCACGACCGCGGGACTAGGTTGGCTCGCCGCCGACTTGTCCGACGACAATAGGGTCGTCCACACGACCTCGGGCCAATGTTGGCCAGCCGCCGACATGTCCGACGATTATAGGGTCGTCCCCACGACCCCGGGGCCAGTGTTGGCCAATCGCCGTCATGTCCGACGTCTATAGGGTCGTCCTCACGACCCCGGGGCAAGGGTGGCCTGCAGCCGACATGTCCGACGACTATAGAGTCGTCCCCACGACACCGGGCCAAAGTTGGTCAGCCGCCGACATGTCCGACGACTATAGGGTCGTCCCCACGACCCCCGGACTAGGTTGGCTCGCCGCCGACTTGTCCGACGACTATAGGGTCGTCCCCACGACCCCGGGCCAAAGTTGGCCAGCCGCCGACATGTCCGACGACTATAGGGTCGTCCCCACGACCCCGGGTCTAGGTTGGCCCGCTGCCAAGTAGTCCGTCGAATATAGAGTCGTCCCCACGACCCCTGGCAAAAGTTGGCCCGCCGCCGACATCTCGGACGAATATAGAGTCGTCCCTACGACCCCGGGACAAGATTGGCCCGCCACCGTCAAGTCCGACGACTATTGGGTCGTCTCCACGACCCCGGGCCAATGATGGCCAATCGCCGACATGTCCGACGACTATAGGGTCGTCCCCACGACCACGGGCCAAAGTTGGCCAGCCGCCGACATGTCCAACGACTATTGGGTCGTCCCCACGACCACGGGCCAAAGTTGACCTGCCGCCGACATGTCCGACGACTATAGGGTCGTCCCCACGACCCCGGGCCAATGTTGGCCAATCGCCGACATGTCCGACGACTACAGGGTCGTCACTACGACCCCGGGACTAGATAGGCCCGCCGCCGACATGTTCGGCGACTATAGGGTCGTCCCCACGACCCCGGGACTAGGTTGACAAGCCGCCAACATATCCGACGACTATACGGTCGTCCCCACGACCTCGGGACTAGGTCGGCCAGCCGCCGTCATGTCCGACAACTATAGGGTCGTCCCCACGACCCCGGGACAAGGTTGGCCCGCCGCCGACTTGTTCGACGACTATAGGGACGTCCCTACGACCCCGGGACTAGATTGGCCCGCCACCGTCATGTTCAACGACTATAGGGTCGTCCCCACGACCCCGGGACTAGGTTGACAAGCCGCCAACATATCCGACGACTATACGGTCGTCCCCACGACCTCGGGACTAGGTCGGCCAGCCGCCGTCATGTCCGACAACTATAGGGTCGTCCCCACGACCCCGGGCCAAAGTTGGCAAGCCGCCGAAATGTCCGACGACTATAGGGTCGTCCCCACGACCCCGGGCCAAAGTTGGCCAGCCGCCGACATGTCCGACGACTATAGGGTCGTCCCCACGACCCCGGGTCTAGGTTGGCCCGCTGCCAAGTAGTCCG
Source organism: Andrena praecox (assembly GCA_963932275.1). Lineage (NCBI taxonomy): Eukaryota > Metazoa > Arthropoda > Insecta > Hymenoptera > Andrenidae > Andrena > Andrena praecox. The sequence goes on along the minus strand of CAWVQO010000281.1, from coordinate 229,791 downwards.
TCGAATATAGAGTCGTCCCCACGACCCCTGGCAAAAGTTGGCCCGCCGCCGACATCTCGGACGAATATAGAGTCGTCCCTACGACCCCGGGACAAGATTGGCCCGCCACCGTCAAGTCCGACGACTATTGGGTCGTCCCCACGATCCCGGGCCAATGATGGCCAATCGCCGACATGTCCGACGAATATAGGGTCGTCCCCACGACCACGGGCCAAAGTTGGCCAGCCGCCGACATGTCCAACGACTATTGGGTCGTCCCCACGACCACGGGCCAAAGTTGACCTGCCGCCGACATGTCCGACGACTATAGGGTCGTCCCCACGACCCCGGGCCAATGTTGGCCAATCGCCGACATGTCCGACGACTACAGGGTCGTCACTACGACCCCGGGACTAGATAGGCCCGCCGCCGACATGTTCGGCGACTATAGGGTCGTCCCCACGACCCCGGGACTAGATTGGCCCGCCACCGTCATGTCCGACGATTATAGGGTCGTCCCCACGACCACGGGACTAGGTTGACCCGCCGCCGACGTGTCCGACAACTATAGGGTCGTACCCACGATGACGGGCCAAAGTTGGCCAAACGCCGACATATCCGACGACTATAGGGTCGTCCCCATGACCCTGGGACTAGATTGGCCCGCCACCGTCATATCCGACGACTATAGGGTCGTCCCCATGACCCTGGGACTAGGTTGGCTCGCCGCCGATTTGTCCGACGACTATAGGGTCGTCCCCACGACCCCGGGACTACGTAGACCCGCCGCCGACGTGTCCGACAACTATAGGGTCGTCCCCACGACGACGGGCCAAAGTTGGCCAACCGCCGACATATCCGACGACTATAGGGTCGTCCCCACGACCCCGGGACTAGGTTGACCCGCCGCTGACTTGTCCGACGACTAAAGGGTCGTCCCCACAACCGCGGGACTACGTTGGCTCGCCGCCGACTTGTCCGACGACTATAGGGTCGTCCCCACGACCCCGGGCCAAAGTTGGCAAGCTGCCGACTTGTCCGACGACTATAGGGTTGTTCCCACGACCCCGGGACTAGGTAGACCCGCCGCCGACGTGTCCGACAACTATAGGGTCGTCCCCACGACCCCGGGACTAGATTGGCCCGCCACCGTCATGTCCGACGACTATAGGGTCGTCTCCACGACCCCGGGACTAGGTTGGCCCGCCGCCGACTTGTCCGACGACTATAGGGTCGTCCCCACGACCACGGGCCAAAGTTGGCCAGCCGCCGACATGTCCGACGACTATTGGATCGTCCCCACGACCACGGGCCAAAGTTGGCCAGCCGCCGACATGTCCGACGACTATAGGGTTGTCCCCACGACCCCGGGACTAGATTGGTCCGCCACCGTCATGTCCGACGACTATAGGGTCGTCCCTACGACCCCGGGCCAAAGTTGGCAAGCCGCCGAAATGTCCGGCGACTGTAGGGTCGTCCCCACGACCCCCGGCCTAGGTTGGCTCGCCGCCGAATTGTCCGACGACTATAGAGTCGTCCCCACGACCACGGGCCAAAGATGGCCAGCGGCCGTCTTGTCCGACGACTAAAGGGTCGTCCCCACAACCGCGGGACTACGTTGGCTCGCCGCCGACTTGTCCGACGACTATAGGGTCGTCCCCACGACCGCGAAACTAGGTTGGCTCGCCGCCGACTTGTCCGACGACAATAGGGTCGTCCACACGACCTCGGGCCAATGTTGGCCAGCCGCCGACATGTCCGACGATTATAGGGTCGTCCCCACGACCCCGGAGCCAGTGTTGGCCAATCGCCGTCATGTCCGACGTCTATAGTGTCGTCCTCACGACCCCGGGGCAAGGGTGGCCTGCAGCCGACATGTCCGACGACTATAGAGTCGTCCCCACGACACCGGGCCAAAGTTGGTCAGCCGCCGACATGTCCGACGACTATAGGGTCGTCCCCACGACCCCCGGACTAGGTTGGCTCGCCGCCGACTTGTCCGACGACTATAGGGTCGTCCCTACGACCCCGGGCCAAAGTTGGCCAGCCGCCGACATGTCCGACGACTATAGGGTCGTCCCCACGACCCCGGGTCTAGGTTGGCCCGCTGCCAAGTAGTCCGTCGAATATAGAGTCGTCCCCACGACCCCTGGCAAAAGTTGGCCCGCCGCCGACATCTCGGACGAATATAGAGTCGTCCCTACGACCCCGGGACAAGATTGGCCCGCCGCCGTCAAGTCCGACGACTAATGGGTCGTCCCCACGACCCCGGGCCAATGATGGACAATCGCCGACATGTCCGACGACTATAGGGTCGTCCCCACGACCACGGGCCAAAGTTGGCCCGCCGCCGACATGTCCAACGACTATTGGGTCGTCCCCACGACCACGGGCCAAAGTTGACCTGCCGCCGACATGTCCGACGACTATAGGGTCGTCCCCACGACCCCGGGCCAATGTTGGCCAATCGCCGACATGTCCGACGACTACAGGGTCGTCACTACGACCCCGGGACTAGATAGGCCCGCCGCCGACATGTTCGGCGACTATAGGGTCGTCCCCACGACCCCGGGACTAGGTTGACAAGCCGCCAACATATCCGACGACTATACGCTCGTCCCCACGACCTCGGGACTAGGTCGGCCAGCCGCCGTCATGTCCGACAACTATAGGGTCGTCCCCACGACCCCGGGCCAAAGTTGGCAAGCCGCCGAAATGTCCGACGACTATAGGGTCGTCCCCACAACCCCGGGACTAGATTGGCCCGCCACCGTCAAGTCCGACGACTATAGGATCGTCTCCACGACCACGGGCCAAAGTTGGCCAGCCGCCGACATGTCCGTCGACTATAGGGTCGTCCCCACGACCCCGGGCCAATGTTGGCCAATCGCCGACATGTCCGACGACTATAGGGTCGTCCCTACGACCCCGGGACTAGATTGGCCCGCCACCGTCATGTCCAACGACTATAGGGTCGTCCCCACGACCATGGGCCAAAGTTGCCCAGCCACCGTAATGTCCAGCGACTATTGGGTCGTCCCCACGACCCCGGGACTAGATTGGCCCGCCACCGTCAAGTCCGACGACTATAGGGTCGTCCCCACGACTCCGGGCAAATTTGGCAAGCCGCCGACATATCCGACGACTATAGGGTCGTCCCCACAACCCCGGGACTAGATTGGCCCGCCACCGTCAAGTCCGACGACTATAGGATCGTCTCCACGACCACGGCCCAAAGTTGGCCAGCCGCCGACATGTCCAACGACTATTGGGTCGTCCCCACGACCGCGGGCCAAAGTTAGCCAGCCGCCGACATGTCCGACGACTATAGGGTCGTCCCCACGACCCCGGGCCAAAGTTGGCAAGCCGCCGAAATGTCCGACGACTATAGGGTCGTCCCCACGACCGCGGGCCAAAGATGTCCAGCCGCCGTCTTGCCCGACGACTATAGGGTCGTCCCCACGACCCCGGGACTAGATTGGCCCGCCAACGTCATGTCCGACGACTATAGGGTCGTCCCCACGACCCCGGGCAAATTTGGCAAGCCGCCGACATATCCGACAAGTATAGGGTCGTCCCCACAACCCCGGGACTAGATTGGCCCGCCACCGTCAAGTCCGACGACTATAGGATCGTCTCCACGACCACGGCCCAAAGTTGGCCAGCCGCCGACATGTCCAACGACTATTGGGTCGTCCCCACGACCACGGGCCAAAGTTAGCCAGCCGCCGACATGTCCGACGACTATAGGGTCGTCCCCACGACCCCGGGACTAGATTGGCCCGCCACCGTCATGTCCGACGACTATACGGTCGTCCCCATGACCCCGGGACAAGGTTGGCCCGCCGCCGACTTGTCCGACGACTGTAGGGTCGTCCCTACGACCCCGGGACTAGATTGGCCCGCCACCGTCATGTTCAACGACTATAGGGTCGTCCCCACGACCCCGGGACTAGGTTGACAAGCCGCCAACATATCCGACGACTATACGGTCGTCCCCACGACCCCGGGACTAGGCTGACAAGCCGCCAACATGTCCGACGACTATAGGGTCGTCCCGACGACCCCGGGCCAATGTTGGCCAATCGCCAACATGTCCGACGACTATAGGGTCGTCCCTACGACCCCGGCACTAGATTGGCCGGCCACCGTCATGTCCAACGACTATAGGGTCGTCCCCACGACCCCGGGACTAGGTTGACAAGCCGCCAACATATCCGACGACTATACGGTCGTCCCCACGACCTCGGGACTAGGTCGGCCAGCCGCCGTCATGTCCGACAACTATAGGGTCGTCCCCACGACCCCGGGCCAAAGTTGGCAAGCCGCCGAAATGTCCGACGACTATAGGGTCGTCCCCACAACCCCGGGACTAGATTGGCCCGCCACCGTCAAGTCCGACGACTATAGGATCGTCTCCACGACCACGGGCCAAAGTTGGCCAGCCGCCGACATGTCCGTCGACTATAGGGTCGTCCCCACGACCCCGGGCCAATGTTGGCCAATCACCGTCAAGTCCGACGACTATAGGATCGTCTCCACGACCACGGCCCAAAGTTGGCCAGCCGCCGACATGTCCAACGACTATTGGGTCGTCCCCACGACCGCGGGCCAAAGTTAGCCAGCCGCCGACATGTCCGACGACTATAGGGTCGTCCCCACGACCCCGGGCCAAAGTTGGCAAGCCCCCGAAATGTCCGACGACTATAGGGTCGTCCCCACGACCGCGGGCCAATGATGTCCAGCCGCCGTCTTGTCCGACGACTATAGGGTCGTCCCCACGACCCCGGGACTAGATTGGCCTGCCACCGTCATGTCCGACGACTATACGGTCGTCCCCACGACCCCGGGACAAGGTTGGCCCGCCGCCGACTTGTCCGACGACTATAGGTTCGTACCCACGACCCCGGGACTAGATTGGCCCGCCACTGTCATGTCCAACGACTATAGGGTCGTCCCCACGACCTCGGGACTAGGTTGACAAGCCGCCGAAATGTCCGACGACTATAGGGTCGTCCCCACGACCGCGAGCCAAGGATGTCCAGCCGCCGTCTTGTCCGACGACTATAGGGTCGTCCCCATGACCCCGGGACTAGATTGGCCCGCCACCGTCATGTCCGACGACTATAGGGTCGTCTCCACGACCCCGGGACAAGGTTGGCCCGCCGCCGACTTGTCCGACGACTATAGGGTCGTCCCCACGACCCCGGGCCAATGTTGGCCAATCACCGTCAAGTCCGACGACTATAGGATCGTCTCCACGACCACGGCCCAAAGTTGGCCAGCCGCCGACATGTCCAACGACTATTGGGTCGTCCCCACGACCGCGGGCCAAAGTTAGCCAGCCGCCGACATGTCCGACGACTATAGGGTCGTCCCCACGACCCCGGGCCAAAGTTGGCAAGCCCCCGAAATGTCCGACGACTATAGGGTCGTCCCCACGACCGCGGGCCAATGATGTCCAGCCGCCGTCTTGTCCGACGACTATAGGGTCGTCCCCACGACCCCGGGACTAGATTGGCCTGCCACCGTCATGTCCGACGACTATACGGTCGTCCCCACGACCCCGGGACAAGGTTGGCCCGCCGCCGACTTGTCCGACGACTATAGGTTCGTACCCACGACCCCGGGACTAGATTGGCCCGCCACTGTCATGTCCAACGACTATAGGGTCGTCCCCACGACCTCGGGACTAGGTTGGCCAGCCGCCGACATGTCCGACGACTATCGGATCGTCCCCACGACCACGGGCAAAAGTTGGCCAATCGCCGACATGTCCGACGACTATAGGGTCGTCCCTACGACCCGGGACTAGATTGGCCCGCCACAGTCATGTCCAACGACTATAGGGTCGACCCCACGACCCCGGGCCAAAGTTGGCAAGCCGCCGACATTTCCGACGACTATAGGGTCGTCCCCACGACCCCTGGACTAGATTGGCCCGCCACCGTCAAGTCCGACGACTATAGGGTCGTCCCCACGACCTCGGTACTAGGTTGGCCAGCCGCCGACATGTCCGACGACTATAGGGTCGTCCCCACGACCCCGGGCCAATGTTGGCTAATCGCCGAAATGTCCGACGACTATAGGGTCGTCCCCACGACCCCGGGACTAGATTGGCCCGCCACCGTCAAGTCCGACGACTATAGGGTCGTCCTCACGACCTCGGGACTAGGTTGGCCAGCCGCCGACATGTCCGACCACTATTGGGTATTCCCCACGACCAGGGGCCAAAGATGTCCAGCCGCCGTCATGTCCGACGACTATAGGGTCGTCCCCACGACCCCGGGACTAGATTGGCCCGCCACCGTCATGTCCGACGACAATAGGGTCTTCCCCACGACCCCGGGTCTAGGTTGGCCAGCCGCCGACATGTCCGACGACTATAGAGTCGTCCCCACGACACCGGGCCAAAGTTGGACAGCCGCCGACATGTCCGACTACTATAGGGTCGTCCCCACGACCTCGGGTCTAGATTGGCCCGCTACCGTCATGTACGAAGACTATAGGGTCGTCCCCACGACCACGGGACTAGATTGACCCGCCACCGTCATGTCCGACGATTATAGGGTCGTCCCCACGACCCCGGGACAAGCTTGGCCCGCCGCCAACTTGTCCGACGACTATAGGGTCGTCCCCACGACCCCGGGACTAGATTGGCCCGCCACCGTCAAGTCCGACGACTATAGGGTCGTCCCCACGACCTCGGGTCTAGGTTGGCCAGCCGCTGACATGTCCGACGACTATAGGGTCGTCCCCACGACCCCGAGACTAGATTGGCCCGCCACCGTCATCTCCGACGATTATAGGGTCGTCCCCACGACCGCGGGACAAGCTTGGCCCGCCGCCGACTTGTCCGACGACTATAGGGTCGTCCCTACGACCCCGGGACTGGATTGGCCCGCCCCCGTCTTGTCCGACGACTATAGGGTCGTCCCCACGACCCCGCGACTAGATTGGCCCGCCACCGTCAAGTCCGACGACTATAGGGTCGTCCCCACGACCCCGGGCCAAAGTTGGCAAGCCGCCGACATTTCCGACGACTATAGGGTCGTCCCCACGACTCCGGGACTAGATTGGCCCGCCACCGTCAAGTCCGACGACTATAGGGTCGTCCCCACGACCTCGGGTCTAGGTTAGCCAGCCGCTGACATGTCCGACGACTATAGGGTCGTCCCCACGACCCCGAGACTAGATTGGCCCGCCACCGTCATCTCCGACGATTATAGGGTCGTCCCCACGACCCCGGGACTAGGTTGGCCAGCCGCCGACATGTCCGACGACTATCGGATCGTCCCCACGACCACGGGCCAAAGTTGGCCAGCCGCCGACATTTCCGACGACTATTGGGTCGTCCCCACGACCCCGGGTCTAGGTTGGCCAGCCGCCGACATGTCCGACGACTATCGGATCGTCCCCACGACCACGGGCCAAAGTTGGCCAATCGCCGAAATGTCCGACGACTATAGGGTCGTCCCCACGACCCCGGGACTAGATTGGCCCGCCACCGTCATGTCCGACGACTATAGGGTCGTCCCCACGACCCCGGGCCAATGTTGGCCAATCGCCGAAATGTCCGACGACTATAGGGTCGTCCCCACGACCCCGGGACTAGATTGGCCCGCCACCGTCAAGTCCGACGACTATAGGGTCGTCCCCACGACCTCGGTACTAGGTTGGCCAGCCGCCGACATGTCCGACGACTATAGGGTCGTCCCCACGACCCCGGGCCAATGTTGGCCAATCGCCGAAATGTCCGACGACTGTAGGGTCGTCCCCACGACCCCGGGACTAGTTTGGCCCGCCACCGTCAAGTCCGACGACTATAGGGTCGTCCCCACGACCTCCGGACTAGATTGGCCCGCCACCGTCAAGTCCGACGACTATAGGGTCGTCCCCACGACCCCGGGCCAAAGTTGGCAAGCCGCCGAAATGTCCGACGACTGTAGGGTCGTCCCCACGACCCCGGGACTAGATTGGCCCGCCACCGTCAAGTCCGACCACTATAGGGGCGTCCCCACGACCTCGGGACTAGGTTGGCCAGCCGCCGACATGTCCGACCACTATTGGGTATTCCCCACGACCAGGGGCCAAAGTTGGCCAGCCGCCGAAATGTCCGACGACTATAGGGTCGTCCCCACGGCCCCGGGCCAAAGATGTCCAGCCGCCGTCATGTCCGACGACTATAGGGTCGTCCCCACGACCCCGGGACTAGATTGGCCCGCCACCGTCATGTCCGACGACAATAGGGTCTTCCCCACGACCCCGGGTCTAGGTTGGCCAGCCGCCGACATGTCCGACGACTATAGAGTCGTCCCCACGACACCGGGCCAAAGTTGGAGAGCCGCCGACATGTCCGACTACTATAGGGTCGTCCCCACGACCTCGGGTCTAGATTGGCCCGCTACCGTCATGTACGAAGACTATAGGGTCGTCCCCACGACCACGGGACTAGATTGAACCGCCACCGTCATGTCCGACGATTATAGGGTCGTCCCCACGACCCCGGGACAAGCTTGGCCCGCCGCCGACTTGTCCGACGACTATAGGGTCGTCCCCACGATCCCGGGACTAGATTGGCCCGCCACCGTCAAGTCCGACGACTATGGGGTCGTCCCCACGACCTCGGGTCTAGGTTGGCCAGCCGCTGACATGTCCGACGACTATAGGGTCGTCCCCACGACCCCGAGACTAGATTGGCCCGCCACCGTCATCTCCGACGATTATAGGGTCGTCCCCACGACCCCGGGACAAGCTTGGCTCGCCGCCGACTTGTCCGACGACTATAGGGTCGTCCCTACGACCCCGGGACTGGATTGGCCCGCCGCCGTCTTGTCCGACGACTATAGGGTCGTCCCCACGACCCCGCGACTAGATTGGCCCGCCACCGTCAAGTCCGACGACTATAGGGTCATCCCCACGACCCCGGGCCAAAGTTGGCAAGCCGCCGACATTTCCGACGACTATAGGGTCGTCCCCACGACCCCGGGACTAGATTGGCCCGCCATCGTCAAGTCCGACGACTATAGGGTCGTCCCCACGACCTCGGGTCTAGGTTGGCCAGCCGCTGACATGTCCGACGACTATAGGGTCGTCCCCACGACCCCGAGACTAGATTGGCCCGCCACCGTCATCTCCGACGATTATAGGGTCGTCCCCACGACCCCGGGACTAGGTTGGCCAGCCGCCGACATGTCCGACGACTATAGGGTCGTCCCCACGACCCCGGGCCAATGTTGGCCAATCGCCGAAATGTCCGACGACTGTAGGGTCGTCCCCACGACCCCGGGACTAGTTTGGCTCGCCACCGTCAAGTCCGACGACTATAGGGTCGTCCCCACGACCTCCGGACTAGATTGGCCCGCCACCGTCAAGTCCGACGACTATAGGGTCGTCCCCACGACCCCGGGCCAAAGTTGGCAAGCCGCCGAAATGTCCGACGACTGTAGGGTCGTCCCCACGACCCCGGGACTAGATTGGCCCGCCACCGTCAAGTCCGACCACTATAGGGGCGTCCCCACGACCTCGGGACTAGGTTGGCCAGCCGCCGACATGTCCGACCACTATTGGGTATTCCCCACGACCAGGGGCCAAAGTTGGCCAGCCGCCGAAATGTCCGACGACTATAGGGTCGTCCCCACGGCCCCGGGCCAAAGATGTCCAGCCGCCGTCATGTCCGACGACTATAGGGTCGTCCCCACGACCCCGGGACTAGATTGGCCCGCCACCGTCATGTCCGACGACAATAGGGTCTTCCCCACGACCCCGGGTCTAGGTTGGCCAGCCGCCGACATGTCCGACGACTATAGAGTCGTCCCCACGACACCGGGCCAAAGTTGGACAGCCGCCGACATGTCCGACTACTATAGGGTCGTCCCCACGACCTCGGGTCTAGATTGGCCCGCTACCGTCATGTACGAAGACTATAGGGTCGTCCCCACGACCACAGGACTAGATTGACCCGCCACCGTCATGTCCGACGATTATAGGGTCGCCCCCACGACCCCGGGACAAGCTTGGCCCGCCGCCGACTTGTCCGACGACTATAGGGTCGTCCCCACGATCCCGGGACTAGATTGGCCCGCCACCGTCAAGTCCAACGACTATAGGGTCGTCCCCACGACCTCGGGTCTAGGTTGGCCAGCCCCTGACATGTCCGACGACTATAGGGTCGTCCCCACGACCCCGAGACTAGATTGGCCCGCCACCGTCATCTCCGACGATTATAGGGTCGTCCCCACGACCCCGGGACAAGCTTGGCCCGCCGCCGACTTGTCCGACGACTATAGGGTCGTCCCTACGACCCCGGGACTGGATTGGCCCGCCGCCGTCTTGTCCGACGACTATAGGGTCGTCCCCACGACCCCGCGACTAGATTGGCCCGCCACCGTCAAGTCCGACGACTATAGGGTCGTCCCCACGACCCCGGGCCAAAGTTGGCAAGCCGCCGACATTTCCGACGACTATAGGGTCGTCCCCACGACCCCGGGACTAGATTGGCCCGCCACCGTCAAGTCCAACGACTATAGGGTCGTCCCCACGACCTCGGGTCTAGGTTGGCCAGCCCCTGACATGTCCGACGACTATAGGGTCGTCCCCACGACCCCGAGACTAGATTGGCCCGCCACCGTCATCTCCGACGATTATAGGGTCGTCCCCACGACCCCGGGACAAGCTTGGCCCGCCGCCGACTTGTCCGACGACTATAGGGTCGTCCCCACGACCCCGAGACTAGATTGGCCCGCCACCGTCATCTCCGACGATTATAGGGTCGTCCCCACGACCCCGGGACAAGCTTGGCCCGCCGCCGACTTGTCCGACGACTATAGGGTCGTCCCTACGACCCCGGGACTGGATTGGCCCGCCGCCGTCTTGTCCGACGACTATAGGGTCGTCCCCACGACCCCGCGACTAGATTGGCCCGCCACCGTCAAGTCCGACGACTATAGGGTCGTCCCCACGACCCCGGGCCAAAGTTGGCAAGCCGCCGAAATGTCCGACGACTATAGGGTCGTCCCCACGACCTCGGGTCTAGGTTGGCCAGCCGCTGACATGTCCGACGACTATAGGGTCGTCCCCACGACCCCGAGACTAGATTGGCCCGCCACCGTCATCTCCGACGATTATAGGGTCGTCCCCACGACCCCGGGACTAGGTTGGCCAGCCGCCGACATGTCCGACGACTGTCGGATCGTCCCCACGACCACGGGCCAAAGTTGGCCAGCCGCCGACATTTCCGACGACTATTGGGTCGTCCCCACGACCCCGGGTCTAGGTTGGCCAGCCGCCGACATGTCCGACGACTATCGGATCGTCCCCACGACCACGGGCCAAAGTTGGCCCGCCGCCGACTTGTCCGACGACTATAGGGACGTCCCCACGACCACGGGACTAGATTGGCCCGTCACCGCCATGTCCAACGACAATAGGGTCGTCCCCACGACCCCGGGTCTAGGTTGGCCAGCCGCCGACATGTCCGACGACTATAGAGTCGTCCCCACGACACCGGGCCAAAGTTGGCCCGCCGCCGAATTGTCCGACGACTATTGGATCGTCCCCACGACCCCGGGACTAGATTGGCCCGCCACCGTCAAGTCCGACGACTATAGGGTCGGCCTCACGACCGCGGAACTAGATTGGCCCGCCACCGTCATGTCCAACGACTATAGGGTCGTCCCCACAACCACGGGCCAAAGTTGGCAAGCCGCCGAAATGTCCGACGACTGTAGGGTCGTCCCCACGACCCCGGGACTAGATTGGCCCGCCACCGTCAAGTCCGACGACTATAGGGTCGTCCCCACGACCCCGGAACTAGATTGGCCCGCCACCGTCATGTCCAACGACTATAGGGTCGTCCCCACAACCACGGGCCAAAGTTGGCCAGCCGCCGACATGTCCGACGACTATTGGATCGTCCCCACGACCACGGGCCAAAGTTGGCCAGCCGCCGACATGTCCGACGACTATAGGGTCGTCCCCACGACCCCGGGACTAGATTGGTCCGCCACCGTCATGTCCGACGACTATAGGGTCGTCCCCACGACCCCAGGCCAATGTTGGCAAGCCGCCGAAATGTCCGACGACTGTAGGGTCGTCCACACGACCCCGGGACTAGATTGGCCCGCCACCGTCAAGCCCGACGACTATAGGGTCGTCCCCACTACCCCCGGACTAGGTTGACAAGCCGCCAACATGTCCGACGACTATAGGGTCGTCCCCACGACCCCGAGCTAAAGATAGCATGCCGCCGAAATGTCCGACGACTATAGGGTCGTCCCCACGACCGCGGGCCAAAGATGTCCAGCCGCCGTCTTGTCCGACGACTATAGGGTCGTCCCCACGACCCCGGGACTAGATTGGCCCGGCACCGTCATGTCCGACGACTATAGGGTCGTCCCCACGACCCCGGGCCAAAGATGGCCAATCGCCGAAATGTCCGACGACTATAGGGTCGTCCCCACGACCCCGGGACTAGATTGGCCCGCCACCGTCATGTCCGACGACTATAGGGTCGTCCCCACGACCCCGGGCCAATGTTGGCCAATCGCCGAAATGTCCGACGACTATAGGGTCGTCCCCACGACCCCGGGACTAGATTGGCCCGCCACCGTCAAGTCCGACGACTATAGGGTCGTCCCCACGACCTCGGTACTAGGTTGGCCAGCCGCCGACATGTCCGACGACTATAGGGTCGTCCCCACGACCCCGGGCCAATGTTGGCCAATCGCCGAAATGTCCGACGACTGTAGGGTCGTCTCCACGACCCCGGGACTAGGTTGGCCCGCCGCCGACTTGTCCGACGACTATAGGGTCGTCCCCACGACCACGGGCCAAAGTTGGCCAGCCGCCGACATGTCCGACGACTATTGGATCGTCCCCACGACCACGGGCCAAAGTTGGCCAGCCGCCGACATGTCCGACGACTATAGGGTTGTCCCCACGACCCCGGGACTAGATTGGTCCGCCACCGTCATGTCCGACGACTATAGGGTCGTCCCTACGACCCCGGGCCAAAGTTGGCAAGCCGCCGAAATGTCCGGCGACTGTAGGGTCGTCCCCACGACCCCCGGCCTAGGTTGGCTCGCCGCCGAATTGTCCGACGACTATAGAGTCGTCCCCACGACCACGGGCCAAAGATGGCCAGCGGCCGTCTTGTCCGACGACTAAAGGGTCGTCCCCACAACCGCGGGACTACGTTGGCTCGCCGCCGACTTGTCCGACGACTATAGGGTCGTCCCCACGACCGCGAAACTAGGTTGGCTCGCCGCCGACTTGTCCGACGACAATAGGGTCGTCCACACGACCTCGGGCCAATGTTGGCCAGCCGCCGACATGTCCGACGATTATAGGGTCGTCCCCACGACCCCGGAGCCAGTGTTGGCCAATCGCCGTCATGTCCGACGTCTATAGTGTCGTCCTCACGACCCCGGGGCAAGGGTGGCCTGCAGCCGACATGTCCGACGACTATAGAGTCGTCCCCACGACACCGGGCCAAAGTTGGTCAGCCGCCGACATGTCCGACGACTATAGGGTCGTCCCCACGACCCCCGGACTAGGTTGGCTCGCCGCCGACTTGTCCGACGACTATAGGGTCGTCCCTACGACCCCGGGCCAAAGTTGGCCAGCCGCCGACATGTCCGACGACTATAGGGTCGTCCCCACGACCCCGGGTCTAGGTTGGCCCGCTGCCAAGTAGTCCGTCGAATATAGAGTCGTCCCCACGACCCCTGGCAAAAGTTGGCCCGCCGCCGACATCTCGGACGAATATAGAGTCGTCCCTACGACCCCGGGACAAGATTGGCCCGCCGCCGTCAAGTCCGACGACTAATGGGTCGTCCCCACGACCCCGGGCCAATGATGGACAATCGCCGACATGTCCGACGACTATAGGGTCGTCCCCACGACCACGGGCCAAAGTTGGCCCGCCGCCGACATGTCCAACGACTATTGGGTCGTCCCCACGACCACGGGCCAAAGTTGACCTGCCGCCGACATGTCCGACGACTATAGGGTCGTCCCCACGACCCCGGGCCAATGTTGGCCAATCGCCGACATGTCCGACGACTACAGGGTCGTCACTACGACCCCGGGACTAGATAGGCCCGCCGCCGACATGTTCGGCGACTATAGGGTCGTCCCCACGACCCCGGGACTAGGTTGACAAGCCGCCAACATATCCGACGACTATACGCTCGTCCCCACGACCTCGGGACTAGGTCGGCCAGCCGCCGTCATGTCCGACAACTATAGGGTCGTCCCCACGACCCCGGGCCAAAGTTGGCAAGCCGCCGAAATGTCCGACGACTATAGGGTCGTCCCCACAACCCCGGGACTAGATTGGCCCGCCACCGTCAAGTCCGACGACTATAGGATCGTCTCCACGACCACGGGCCAAAGTTGGCCAGCCGCCGACATGTCCGTCGACTATAGGGTCGTCCCCACGACCCCGGGCCAATGTTGGCCAATCGCCGACATGTCCGACGACTATAGGGTCGTCCCTACGACCCCGGGACTAGATTGGCCCGCCACCGTCATGTCCAACGACTATAGGGTCGTCCCCACGACCATGGGCCAAAGTTGCCCAGCCACCGTAATGTCCAGCGACTATTGGGTCGTCCCCACGACCCCGGGACTAGATTGGCCCGCCACCGTCAAGTCCGACGACTATAGGGTCGTCCCCACGACTCCGGGCAAATTTGGCAAGCCGCCGACATATCCGACGACTATAGGGTCGTCCCCACAACCCCGGGACTAGATTGGCCCGCCACCGTCAAGTCCGACGACTATAGGATCGTCTCCACGACCACGGCCCAAAGTTGGCCAGCCGCCGACATGTCCAACGACTATTGGGTCGTCCCCACGACCGCGGGCCAAAGTTAGCCAGCCGCCGACATGTCCGACGACTATAGGGTCGTCCCCACGACCCCGGGCCAAAGTTGGCAAGCCGCCGAAATGTCCGACGACTATAGGGTCGTCCCCACGACCGCGGGCCAAAGATGTCCAGCCGCCGTCTTGCCCGACGACTATAGGGTCGTCCCCACGACCCCGGGACTAGATTGGCCCGCCAACGTCATGTCCGACGACTATAGGGTCGTCCCCACGACCCCGGGCAAATTTGGCAAGCCGCCGACATATCCGACAAGTATAGGGTCGTCCCCACAACCCCGGGACTAGATTGGCCCGCCACCGTCAAGTCCGACGACTATAGGATCGTCTCCACGACCACGGCCCAAAGTTGGCCAGCCGCCGACATGTCCAACGACTATTGGGTCGTCCCCACGACCACGGGCCAAAGTTAGCCAGCCGCCGACATGTCCGACGACTATAGGGTCGTCCCCACGACCCCGGGACTAGATTGGCCCGCCACCGTCATGTCCGACGACTATACGGTCGTCCCCATGACCCCGGGACAAGGTTGGCCCGCCGCCGACTTGTCCGACGACTGTAGGGTCGTCCCTACGACCCCGGGACTAGATTGGCCCGCCACCGTCATGTTCAACGACTATAGGGTCGTCCCCACGACCCCGGGACTAGGTTGACAAGCCGCCAACATATCCGACGACTATACGGTCGTCCCCACGACCCCGGGACTAGGCTGACAAGCCGCCAACATGTCCGACGACTATAGGGTCGTCCCGACGACCCCGGGCCAATGTTGGCCAATCGCCAACATGTCCGACGACTATAGGGTCGTCCCTACGACCCCGGCACTAGATTGGCCGGCCACCGTCATGTCCAACGACTATAGGGTCGTCCCCACGACCCCGGGACTAGGTTGACAAGCCGCCAACATATCCGACGACTATACGGTCGTCCCCACGACCTCGGGACTAGGTCGGCCAGCCGCCGTCATGTCCGACAACTATAGGGTCGTCCCCACGACCCCGGGCCAAAGTTGGCAAGCCGCCGAAATGTCCGACGACTATAGGGTCGTCCCCACAACCCCGGGACTAGATTGGCCCGCCACCGTCAAGTCCGACGACTATAGGATCGTCTCCACGACCACGGGCCAAAGTTGGCCAGCCGCCGACATGTCCGTCGACTATAGGGTCGTCCCCACGACCCCGGGCCAATGTTGGCCAATCACCGTCAAGTCCGACGACTATAGGATCGTCTCCACGACCACGGCCCAAAGTTGGCCAGCCGCCGACATGTCCAACGACTATTGGGTCGTCCCCACGACCGCGGGCCAAAGTTAGCCAGCCGCCGACATGTCCGACGACTATAGGGTCGTCCCCACGACCCCGGGCCAAAGTTGGCAAGCCCCCGAAATGTCCGACGACTATAGGGTCGTCCCCACGACCGCGGGCCAATGATGTCCAGCCGCCGTCTTGTCCGACGACTATAGGGTCGTCCCCACGACCCCGGGACTAGATTGGCCTGCCACCGTCATGTCCGACGACTATACGGTCGTCCCCACGACCCCGGGACAAGGTTGGCCCGCCGCCGACTTGTCCGACGACTATAGGTTCGTACCCACGACCCCGGGACTAGATTGGCCCGCCACTGTCATGTCCAACGACTATAGGGTCGTCCCCACGACCTCGGGACTAGGTTGACAAGCCGCCGAAATGTCCGACGACTATAGGGTCGTCCCCACGACCGCGAGCCAAGGATGTCCAGCCGCCGTCTTGTCCGACGACTATAGGGTCGTCCCCATGACCCCGGGACTAGATTGGCCCGCCACCGTCATGTCCGACGACTATAGGGTCGTCTCCACGACCCCGGGACAAGGTTGGCCCGCCGCCGACTTGTCCGACGACTATAGGGTCGTCCCCACGACCCCGGGCCAATGTTGGCCAATCACCGTCAAGTCCGACGACTATAGGATCGTCTCCACGACCACGGCCCAAAGTTGGCCAGCCGCCGACATGTCCAACGACTATTGGGTCGTCCCCACGACCGCGGGCCAAAGTTAGCCAGCCGCCGACATGTCCGACGACTATAGGGTCGTCCCCACGACCCCGGGCCAAAGTTGGCAAGCCCCCGAAATGTCCGACGACTATAGGGTCGTCCCCACGACCGCGGGCCAATGATGTCCAGCCGCCGTCTTGTCCGACGACTATAGGGTCGTCCCCACGACCCCGGGACTAGATTGGCCTGCCACCGTCATGTCCGACGACTATACGGTCGTCCCCACGACCCCGGGACAAGGTTGGCCCGCCGCCGACTTGTCCGACGACTATAGGTTCGTACCCACGACCCCGGGACTAGATTGGCCCGCCACTGTCATGTCCAACGACTATAGGGTCGTCCCCACGACCTCGGGACTAGGTTGGCCAGCCGCCGACATGTCCGACGACTATCGGATCGTCCCCACGACCACGGGCAAAAGTTGGCCAATCGCCGACATGTCCGACGACTATAGGGTCGTCCCTACGACCCGGGACTAGATTGGCCCGCCACAGTCATGTCCAACGACTATAGGGTCGACCCCACGACCCCGGGCCAAAGTTGGCAAGCCGCCGACATTTCCGACGACTATAGGGTCGTCCCCACGACCCCTGGACTAGATTGGCCCGCCACCGTCAAGTCCGACGACTATAGGGTCGTCCCCACGACCTCGGTACTAGGTTGGCCAGCCGCCGACATGTCCGACGACTATAGGGTCGTCCCCACGACCCCGGGCCAATGTTGGCTAATCGCCGAAATGTCCGACGACTATAGGGTCGTCCCCACGACCCCGGGACTAGATTGGCCCGCCACCGTCAAGTCCGACGACTATAGGGTCGTCCTCACGACCTCGGGACTAGGTTGGCCAGCCGCCGACATGTCCGACCACTATTGGGTATTCCCCACGACCAGGGGCCAAAGATGTCCAGCCGCCGTCATGTCCGACGACTATAGGGTCGTCCCCACGACCCCGGGACTAGATTGGCCCGCCACCGTCATGTCCGACGACAATAGGGTCTTCCCCACGACCCCGGGTCTAGGTTGGCCAGCCGCCGACATGTCCGACGACTATAGAGTCGTCCCCACGACACCGGGCCAAAGTTGGACAGCCGCCGACATGTCCGACTACTATAGGGTCGTCCCCACGACCTCGGGTCTAGATTGGCCCGCTACCGTCATGTACGAAGACTATAGGGTCGTCCCCACGACCACGGGACTAGATTGACCCGCCACCGTCATGTCCGACGATTATAGGGTCGTCCCCACGACCCCGGGACAAGCTTGGCCCGCCGCCAACTTGTCCGACGACTATAGGGTCGTCCCCACGACCCCGGGACTAGATTGGCCCGCCACCGTCAAGTCCGACGACTATAGGGTCGTCCCCACGACCTCGGGTCTAGGTTGGCCAGCCGCTGACATGTCCGACGACTATAGGGTCGTCCCCACGACCCCGAGACTAGATTGGCCCGCCACCGTCATCTCCGACGATTATAGGGTCGTCCCCACGACCGCGGGACAAGCTTGGCCCGCCGCCGACTTGTCCGACGACTATAGGGTCGTCCCTACGACCCCGGGACTGGATTGGCCCGCCCCCGTCTTGTCCGACGACTATAGGGTCGTCCCCACGACCCCGCGACTAGATTGGCCCGCCACCGTCAAGTCCGACGACTATAGGGTCGTCCCCACGACCCCGGGCCAAAGTTGGCAAGCCGCCGACATTTCCGACGACTATAGGGTCGTCCCCACGACTCCGGGACTAGATTGGCCCGCCACCGTCAAGTCCGACGACTATAGGGTCGTCCCCACGACCTCGGGTCTAGGTTAGCCAGCCGCTGACATGTCCGACGACTATAGGGTCGTCCCCACGACCCCGAGACTAGATTGGCCCGCCACCGTCATCTCCGACGATTATAGGGTCGTCCCCACGACCCCGGGACTAGGTTGGCCAGCCGCCGACATGTCCGACGACTATCGGATCGTCCCCACGACCACGGGCCAAAGTTGGCCAGCCGCCGACATTTCCGACGACTATTGGGTCGTCCCCACGACCCCGGGTCTAGGTTGGCCAGCCGCCGACATGTCCGACGACTATCGGATCGTCCCCACGACCACGGGCCAAAGTTGGCCAATCGCCGAAATGTCCGACGACTATAGGGTCGTCCCCACGACCCCGGGACTAGATTGGCCCGCCACCGTCATGTCCGACGACTATAGGGTCGTCCCCACGACCCCGGGCCAATGTTGGCCAATCGCCGAAATGTCCGACGACTATAGGGTCGTCCCCACGACCCCGGGACTAGA
This sequence comes from Andrena praecox, assembly GCA_963932275.1. Lineage (NCBI taxonomy): Eukaryota > Metazoa > Arthropoda > Insecta > Hymenoptera > Andrenidae > Andrena > Andrena praecox. The sequence goes on along the minus strand of CAWVQO010000281.1, from coordinate 210,618 downwards.
TTGGCCCGCCACCGTCAAGTCCGACGACTATAGGGTCGTCCCCACGACCTCGGTACTAGGTTGGCCAGCCGCCGACATGTCCGACGACTATAGGGTCGTCCCCACGACCCCGGGCCAATGTTGGCCAATCGCCGAAATGTCCGACGACTGTAGGGTCGTCCCCACGACCCCGGGACTAGTTTGGCCCGCCACCGTCAAGTCCGACGACTATAGGGTCGTCCCCACGACCTCCGGACTAGATTGGCCCGCCACCGTCAAGTCCGACGACTATAGGGTCGTCCCCACGACCCCGGGCCAAAGTTGGCAAGCCGCCGAAATGTCCGACGACTGTAGGGTCGTCCCCACGACCCCGGGACTAGATTGGCCCGCCACCGTCAAGTCCGACCACTATAGGGGCGTCCCCACGACCTCGGGACTAGGTTGGCCAGCCGCCGACATGTCCGACCACTATTGGGTATTCCCCACGACCAGGGGCCAAAGTTGGCCAGCCGCCGAAATGTCCGACGACTATAGGGTCGTCCCCACGGCCCCGGGCCAAAGATGTCCAGCCGCCGTCATGTCCGACGACTATAGGGTCGTCCCCACGACCCCGGGACTAGATTGGCCCGCCACCGTCATGTCCGACGACAATAGGGTCTTCCCCACGACCCCGGGTCTAGGTTGGCCAGCCGCCGACATGTCCGACGACTATAGAGTCGTCCCCACGACACCGGGCCAAAGTTGGAGAGCCGCCGACATGTCCGACTACTATAGGGTCGTCCCCACGACCTCGGGTCTAGATTGGCCCGCTACCGTCATGTACGAAGACTATAGGGTCGTCCCCACGACCACGGGACTAGATTGAACCGCCACCGTCATGTCCGACGATTATAGGGTCGTCCCCACGACCCCGGGACAAGCTTGGCCCGCCGCCGACTTGTCCGACGACTATAGGGTCGTCCCCACGATCCCGGGACTAGATTGGCCCGCCACCGTCAAGTCCGACGACTATGGGGTCGTCCCCACGACCTCGGGTCTAGGTTGGCCAGCCGCTGACATGTCCGACGACTATAGGGTCGTCCCCACGACCCCGAGACTAGATTGGCCCGCCACCGTCATCTCCGACGATTATAGGGTCGTCCCCACGACCCCGGGACAAGCTTGGCTCGCCGCCGACTTGTCCGACGACTATAGGGTCGTCCCTACGACCCCGGGACTGGATTGGCCCGCCGCCGTCTTGTCCGACGACTATAGGGTCGTCCCCACGACCCCGCGACTAGATTGGCCCGCCACCGTCAAGTCCGACGACTATAGGGTCATCCCCACGACCCCGGGCCAAAGTTGGCAAGCCGCCGACATTTCCGACGACTATAGGGTCGTCCCCACGACCCCGGGACTAGATTGGCCCGCCATCGTCAAGTCCGACGACTATAGGGTCGTCCCCACGACCTCGGGTCTAGGTTGGCCAGCCGCTGACATGTCCGACGACTATAGGGTCGTCCCCACGACCCCGAGACTAGATTGGCCCGCCACCGTCATCTCCGACGATTATAGGGTCGTCCCCACGACCCCGGGACTAGGTTGGCCAGCCGCCGACATGTCCGACGACTATAGGGTCGTCCCCACGACCCCGGGCCAATGTTGGCCAATCGCCGAAATGTCCGACGACTGTAGGGTCGTCCCCACGACCCCGGGACTAGTTTGGCTCGCCACCGTCAAGTCCGACGACTATAGGGTCGTCCCCACGACCTCCGGACTAGATTGGCCCGCCACCGTCAAGTCCGACGACTATAGGGTCGTCCCCACGACCCCGGGCCAAAGTTGGCAAGCCGCCGAAATGTCCGACGACTGTAGGGTCGTCCCCACGACCCCGGGACTAGATTGGCCCGCCACCGTCAAGTCCGACCACTATAGGGGCGTCCCCACGACCTCGGGACTAGGTTGGCCAGCCGCCGACATGTCCGACCACTATTGGGTATTCCCCACGACCAGGGGCCAAAGTTGGCCAGCCGCCGAAATGTCCGACGACTATAGGGTCGTCCCCACGGCCCCGGGCCAAAGATGTCCAGCCGCCGTCATGTCCGACGACTATAGGGTCGTCCCCACGACCCCGGGACTAGATTGGCCCGCCACCGTCATGTCCGACGACAATAGGGTCTTCCCCACGACCCCGGGTCTAGGTTGGCCAGCCGCCGACATGTCCGACGACTATAGAGTCGTCCCCACGACACCGGGCCAAAGTTGGACAGCCGCCGACATGTCCGACTACTATAGGGTCGTCCCCACGACCTCGGGTCTAGATTGGCCCGCTACCGTCATGTACGAAGACTATAGGGTCGTCCCCACGACCACAGGACTAGATTGACCCGCCACCGTCATGTCCGACGATTATAGGGTCGCCCCCACGACCCCGGGACAAGCTTGGCCCGCCGCCGACTTGTCCGACGACTATAGGGTCGTCCCCACGATCCCGGGACTAGATTGGCCCGCCACCGTCAAGTCCAACGACTATAGGGTCGTCCCCACGACCTCGGGTCTAGGTTGGCCAGCCCCTGACATGTCCGACGACTATAGGGTCGTCCCCACGACCCCGAGACTAGATTGGCCCGCCACCGTCATCTCCGACGATTATAGGGTCGTCCCCACGACCCCGGGACAAGCTTGGCCCGCCGCCGACTTGTCCGACGACTATAGGGTCGTCCCTACGACCCCGGGACTGGATTGGCCCGCCGCCGTCTTGTCCGACGACTATAGGGTCGTCCCCACGACCCCGCGACTAGATTGGCCCGCCACCGTCAAGTCCGACGACTATAGGGTCGTCCCCACGACCCCGGGCCAAAGTTGGCAAGCCGCCGACATTTCCGACGACTATAGGGTCGTCCCCACGACCCCGGGACTAGATTGGCCCGCCACCGTCAAGTCCAACGACTATAGGGTCGTCCCCACGACCTCGGGTCTAGGTTGGCCAGCCCCTGACATGTCCGACGACTATAGGGTCGTCCCCACGACCCCGAGACTAGATTGGCCCGCCACCGTCATCTCCGACGATTATAGGGTCGTCCCCACGACCCCGGGACAAGCTTGGCCCGCCGCCGACTTGTCCGACGACTATAGGGTCGTCCCCACGACCCCGAGACTAGATTGGCCCGCCACCGTCATCTCCGACGATTATAGGGTCGTCCCCACGACCCCGGGACAAGCTTGGCCCGCCGCCGACTTGTCCGACGACTATAGGGTCGTCCCTACGACCCCGGGACTGGATTGGCCCGCCGCCGTCTTGTCCGACGACTATAGGGTCGTCCCCACGACCCCGCGACTAGATTGGCCCGCCACCGTCAAGTCCGACGACTATAGGGTCGTCCCCACGACCCCGGGCCAAAGTTGGCAAGCCGCCGAAATGTCCGACGACTATAGGGTCGTCCCCACGACCTCGGGTCTAGGTTGGCCAGCCGCTGACATGTCCGACGACTATAGGGTCGTCCCCACGACCCCGAGACTAGATTGGCCCGCCACCGTCATCTCCGACGATTATAGGGTCGTCCCCACGACCCCGGGACTAGGTTGGCCAGCCGCCGACATGTCCGACGACTGTCGGATCGTCCCCACGACCACGGGCCAAAGTTGGCCAGCCGCCGACATTTCCGACGACTATTGGGTCGTCCCCACGACCCCGGGTCTAGGTTGGCCAGCCGCCGACATGTCCGACGACTATCGGATCGTCCCCACGACCACGGGCCAAAGTTGGCCCGCCGCCGACTTGTCCGACGACTATAGGGACGTCCCCACGACCACGGGACTAGATTGGCCCGTCACCGCCATGTCCAACGACAATAGGGTCGTCCCCACGACCCCGGGTCTAGGTTGGCCAGCCGCCGACATGTCCGACGACTATAGAGTCGTCCCCACGACACCGGGCCAAAGTTGGCCCGCCGCCGAATTGTCCGACGACTATTGGATCGTCCCCACGACCCCGGGACTAGATTGGCCCGCCACCGTCAAGTCCGACGACTATAGGGTCGGCCTCACGACCGCGGAACTAGATTGGCCCGCCACCGTCATGTCCAACGACTATAGGGTCGTCCCCACAACCACGGGCCAAAGTTGGCAAGCCGCCGAAATGTCCGACGACTGTAGGGTCGTCCCCACGACCCCGGGACTAGATTGGCCCGCCACCGTCAAGTCCGACGACTATAGGGTCGTCCCCACGACCCCGGAACTAGATTGGCCCGCCACCGTCATGTCCAACGACTATAGGGTCGTCCCCACAACCACGGGCCAAAGTTGGCCAGCCGCCGACATGTCCGACGACTATTGGATCGTCCCCACGACCACGGGCCAAAGTTGGCCAGCCGCCGACATGTCCGACGACTATAGGGTCGTCCCCACGACCCCGGGACTAGATTGGTCCGCCACCGTCATGTCCGACGACTATAGGGTCGTCCCCACGACCCCAGGCCAATGTTGGCAAGCCGCCGAAATGTCCGACGACTGTAGGGTCGTCCACACGACCCCGGGACTAGATTGGCCCGCCACCGTCAAGCCCGACGACTATAGGGTCGTCCCCACTACCCCCGGACTAGGTTGACAAGCCGCCAACATGTCCGACGACTATAGGGTCGTCCCCACGACCCCGAGCTAAAGATAGCATGCCGCCGAAATGTCCGACGACTATAGGGTCGTCCCCACGACCGCGGGCCAAAGATGTCCAGCCGCCGTCTTGTCCGACGACTATAGGGTCGTCCCCACGACCCCGGGACTAGATTGGCCCGGCACCGTCATGTCCGACGACTATAGGGTCGTCCCCACGACCCCGGGCCAAAGATGGCCAATCGCCGAAATGTCCGACGACTATAGGGTCGTCCCCACGACCCCGGGACTAGATTGGCCCGCCACCGTCATGTCCGACGACTATAGGGTCGTCCCCACGACCCCGGGCCAATGTTGGCCAATCGCCGAAATGTCCGACGACTATAGGGTCGTCCCCACGACCCCGGGACTAGATTGGCCCGCCACCGTCAAGTCCGACGACTATAGGGTCGTCCCCACGACCTCGGTACTAGGTTGGCCAGCCGCCGACATGTCCGACGACTATAGGGTCGTCCCCACGACCCCGGGCCAATGTTGGCCAATCGCCGAAATGTCCGACGACTGTAGGGTCGTCCCCACGACCCCGGGACTAGTTTGGCCCGCCACCGTCAAGTCCGACGACTATAGGGTCGTCCCCACGACCTCCGGACTAGATTGGCCCGCCACCGTCAAGTCCGACGACTATAGGGTCGTCCCCACGACCCCGGGCCAAAGTTGGCAAGCCGCCGAAATGTCCGACGACTGTAGGGTCGTCCCCACGACCCCGGGACTAGATTGGCCCGCCACCGTCAAGTCCGACCACTATAGGGGCGTCCCCACGACCTCGGGACTAGGTTGGCCAGCCGCCGACATGTCCGACCACTATTGGGTATTCCCCACGACCAGGGGCCAAAGTTGGCCAGCCGCCGAAATGTCCGACGACTGTAGGGTCGTCCCCACGACCCCGGGACTAGATTGGCCCGCCACCGTCAAGTCCGACCACTATAGGGGCGTCCCCACGACCTCGGGACTAGGTTGGCCAGCCGCCGACATGTCCGACCACTATTGGGTATTCCCCACGACCAGGGGCCAAAGTTGGCCAGCCGCCGTCATGTCCGACGACTATAGGGTCGTCCCCACGACCCCGGGACTAGATTGGCCCGCCACCGTCATGTCCGACGACAATAGGGTCTTCCCCACGACCCCGGGTCTAGGTTGGCCAGCCGCCGACATGTCCGACGACTATAGAGTCGTCCCCACGACACCGGGCCAAAGTTGGACAGCCGCCGACATGTCCGACTACTATAGGGTCGTCCCCACGACCTCGGGTCTAGATTGGCCCGCTACCGTCATGTACGAAGACTATAGGGTCGTCCCCACGACCACGGGACTAGATTGACCCGCCACCGTCATGTCCGACGATTATAGGGTCGTCCCCACGACCCCGGGACAAGCTTGGCCCGCCGCCGACTTGTCCGACGACTATAGGGTCGTCCCCACGATCCCGGGACTAGATTGGCCCGCCACCGTCAAGTCCGACGACTATAGGGTCGTCCCCACGACCTCGGGTCTAGGTTGGCCAGCCGCTGACATGTCCGACGACTATAGGGTCGTCCCCACGACCCCGAGACTAGATTGGCCCGCCACCGTCATCTCCGACGATTATAGGGTCGTCCCCACGACCCCGGGACAAGCTTGGCCCGCCGCCGACTTGTCCGACGACTATAGGGTCGTCCCTACGACCCCGGGACTGGATTGGCCCGCCGCCGTCTTGTCCGACGACTATAGGGTCGTCCCCACGACCCCGCGACTAGATTGGCCCGCCACCGTCAAGTCCGACGACTATAGGGTCATCCCCACGACCCCGGGCCAAAGTTGGCAAGCCGCCGACATTTCCGACGACTATAGGGTCGTCCCCACGACCCCGGGACTAGATTGGCCCGCCACCGTCAAGTCCGACGACTATAGGGTCGTCCCCACGACCTCGGGTCTAGGTTGGCCAGCCGCTGACATGTCCGACGACTATAGGGTCGTCCCCACGACCCCGAGACTAGATTGGCCCGCCACCGTCATCTCCGACGATTATAGGGTCGTCCCCACGACCCCGGGACTAGGTTGGCCAGCCGCCGACATGTCCGACGACTATAGGGTCGTCCCCACGACCCCGGGCCAATGTTGGCCAATCGCCGAAATGTCCGACGACTGTAGGGTCGTCCCCACGACCCCGGGACTGGTTTGGCCCGCCACCGTCAAGTCCGACGACTATAGGGTCGTCCCCACGACCTCCGGACTAGATTGGCCCGCCACCGTCAAGTCCGACGACTATAGGGTCGTCCCCACGACCCCGGGCCAAAGTTGGCAAGCCGCCGAAATGTCCGACGACTGTAGGGTCGTCCCCACGACCCCGGGACTAGATTGGCCCGCCACCGTCAAGTCCGACCACTATAGGGGCGTCCCCACGACCTCGGGACTAGGTTGGCCAGCCGCCGACATGTCCGACCACTATTGGGTATTCCCCACGACCAGGGGCCAAAGTTGGCCAGCCGCCGAAATGTCCGACGACTATAGGGTCGTCCCCACGGCCCCGGGCCAAAGATGTCCAGCCGCCATCATGTCCGACGACTATAGGGTCGTCCCCACGACCCCGGGACTAGATTGGCCCGCCACCGTCATGTCCGACGACAATAGGGTCTTCCCCACGACCCCGGGTCTAGGTTGGCCAGCCGCCGACATGTCCGACGACTATAGAGTCGTCCCCACGACACCGGGCCAAAGTTGGACAGCCGCCGACATGTCCGACTACTATAGGGTCGTCCCCACGACCTCGGGTCTAGATTGGCCCGCTACCGTCATGTACGAAGACTATAGGGTCGTCCCCACGACCACAGGAATAGATTGACCCGCCACCGTCATGTCCGACGATTATAGGGTCGTCCCCACGACCCCGGGACAAGCTTGGCCCGCCGCCGACTTGTCCGACGACTATAGGGTCGTCCCCACGATCCCGGGACTAGATTGGCCCGCCACCGTCAAGTCCGACGACTATAGGGTCGTCCCCACGACCTCGGGTCTAGGTTGGCCAGCCGCTGACATGTCCGACGACTATAGGGTCGTCCCCACGACCCCGAGACTAGATTGGCCCGCCACCGTCATCTCCGACGATTATAGGGTCGTCCCCACGACCCCGGGACAAGCTTGGCCCGCCGCCGACTTGTCCGACGACTATAGGGTCGTCCCCACGATCCCGGGACTAGATTGGCCCGCCACCGTCAAGTCCGACGACTATAGGGTCGTCCCCACGACCTCGGGTCTAGGTTGGCCAGCCGCTGACATGTCCGACGACTATAGGGTCGTCCCCACGACCCCGAGACTAGATTGGCCCGCCACCGTCATCTCCGACGATTATAGGGTCGTCCCCACGACCCCGGGACAAGCTTGGCCCGCCGCCGACTTGTCCGACGACTATAGGGTCGTCCCTACGACCCCGGGACTGGATTGGCCCGCCGCCGTCTTGTCCGACGACTATAGGGTCGTCCCCACGACCCCGCGACTAGATTGGCCCGCCACCGTCAAGTCCGACGACTATAGGGTCGTCTCCACGACCCCGGGCCAAAGTTGGCAAGCCGCCGACATTTCCGACGACTATAGGGTCGTCCCCACGACCCCGGGACTAGATTGGCCCGCCACCGTCAAGTCCGACGACTATAGGGTCGTCCCCACGACCTCGGGTCTAGGTTGGCCAGCCGCTGACATGTCCGACGACTATAGGGTCGTCCCCACGACCCCGAGACTAGATTGGCCCGCCACCGTCATCTCCGACGATTATAGGGTCGTCCCCACGACCCCGGGACTAGGTTGGCCAGCCGCCGACATGTCCGACGACTGTCGGATCGTCCCCACGACCACGGGCCAAAGTTGGCCAGCCGCCGACATTTCCGACGACTATTGGGTCGTCCCCACGACCCCGGGTCTAGGTTGGCCAGCCGCCGACATGTCCGACGACTATCGGATCGTCCCCACGACCACGGGCCAAAGTTGGCCCGCCGCCGACTTGTCCGACGACTATAGGGACGTCCCCACGACCACGGGACTAGATTGGCCCGCCACCGCCATGTCCAACGACAATAGGGTCGTCCCCACGACCCCGGGTCTAGGTTGGCCAGCCGCCGACATGTCCGACGACTATAGAGTCGTCCCCACGACACCGGGCCAAAGTTGGCCCGCCGCCGAATTGTCCGACGACTATTGGATCGTCCCCACGACCCCGGGACTAGATTGGCCCGCCACCGTCAAGTCCGACGACTATAGGGTCGGCCTCACGACCGCGGAACTAGATTGGCCCGCCACCGTCATGTCCAACGACTATAGGGTCGTCCCCACAACCACGGGCCAAAGTTGGCAAGCCGCCGAAATGTCCGACGACTGTAGGGTCGTCCCCACGACCCCGGGACTAGATTGGCCCGCCACCGTCAAGTCCGACGACTATAGGGTCGTCCCCACGACCCCGGAACTAGATTGGCCCGCCACCGTCATGTCCAACGACTATAGGGTCGTCCCCACAACCACGGGCCAAAGTTGGCCAGCCGCCGACATGTCCGACGACTATTGGATCGTCCCCACGACCACGGGCCAAAGTTGGCCAGCCGCCGACATGTCCGACGACTATAGGGTCGTCCCCACGACCCCGGGACTAGATTGGTCCGCCACCGTCATGTCCGACGACTATAGGGTCGTCCCCACGACCCCAGGCCAATGTTGGCAAGCCGCCGAAATGTCCGACGACTGTAGGGTCGTCCACACGACCCCGGGACTAGATTGGCCCGCCACCGTCAAGCCCGACGACTATAGGGTCGTCCCCACTACCCCCGGACTAGGTTGACAAGCCGCCAACATGTCCGACGACTATAGGGTCGTCCCCACGACCCCGAGCTAAAGATAGCATGCCGCCGAAATGTCCGACGACTATAGGGTCGTCCCCACGACCGCGGGCCAAAGATGTCCAGCCGCCGTCTTGTCCGACGACTATAGGGTCGTCCCCACGACCCCGGGACTAGATTGGCCCGGGACCGTCATGTCCGACGACTATAGGGTCGTCCCCACGACCCCGGGCCAAAGATGGCCCGCCACCGTCAAGTCCGACGACTATAGGGTCGTCCCCACGACCTCGGTACTAGGTTGGCCAGCCGCCGACATGTCCGACGACTATAGGGTCGTCCCCACGACCCCGGGCCAATGTTGGCCAATCGCCGAAATGTCCGACGACTGTAGGGTCGTCCCCACGACCCCGGGACTAGTTTGGCCCGCCACCGTCAAGTCCGACGACTATAGGGTCGTCCCCACGACCTCCGGACTAGATTGGCCCGCCACCGTCAAGTCCGACCACTATAGGGGCGTCCCCACGACCTCGGGACTAGGTTGGCCAGCCGCCGACATGTCCGACCACTATTGGGTATTCCCCACGACCAGGGGCCAAAGTTGGCCAGCCGCCGAAATGTCCGACGACTATAGGGTCGTCCCCACGGCCCCGGGCCAAAGATGTCCAGCCGCCGTCATGTCCGACGACTATAGGGTCGTCCCCACGACCCCGGGACTAGATTGGCCCGCCACCGTCATGTCCGACGACAATAGGGTCTTCCCCACGACCCCGGGTCTAGGTTGGCCAGCCGCCGACATGTCCGACGACTATAGAGTCGTCCCCACGACACCGGGCCAAAGTTGGACAGCCGCCGACATGTCCGACTACTATAGGGTCGTCCCCACGACCTCGGGTCTAGATTGGCCCGCTACCGTCATGTACGAAGACTATAGGGTCGTCCCCACGACCACGGGACTAGATTGACCCGCCACCGTCATGTCCGACGATTATAGGGTCGTCCCCACGACCCCGGGACAAGCTTGGCCCGCCGCCGACTTGTCCGACGACTATAGGGTCGTCCCCACGATCCCGGGACTAGATTGGCCCGCCACCGTCAAGTCCGACGACTATAGGGTCGTCCCCACGACCTCGGGTCTAGGTTGGCCAGCCGCTGACATGTCCGACGACTATAGGGTCGTCCCCACGACCCCGAGACTAGATTGGCCCGCCACCGTCATCTCCGACGATTATAGGGTCGTCCCCACGACCCCGGGACTAGGTTGGCCAGCCGCCGACATGTCCGACGACTATAGGGTCGTCCCCACGACCCCGGGCCAATGTTGGCCAATCGCCGAAATGTCCGACGACTGTAGGGTCGTCCCCACGACCCCGGGACTAGTTTGGCCCGCCACCGTCAAGTCCGACGACTATAGGGTCGTCCCCACGACCTCCGGACTAGATTGGCCCGCCACCGTCAAGTCCGACGACTATAGGGTCGTCCCCACGACCCCGGGCCAAAGTTGGCAAGCCGCCGAAATGTCCGACGACTGTAGGGTCGTCCCCACGACCCCGGGACTAGATTGGCCCGCCACCGTCAAGTCCGACCACTATAGGGGCGTCCCCACGACCTCGGGACTAGGTTGGCCAGCCGCCGACATGTCCGACCACTATTGGGTATTCCCCACGACCAGGGGCCAAAGTTGGCCAGCCGCCGAAATGTCCGACGACTATAGGGTCGTCCCCACGGCCCCGGGCCAAAGATGTCCAGCCGCCGTCATGTCCGACGACTATAGGGTCGTCCCCACGACCCCGGGACTAGATTGGCCCGCCACCGTCATGTCCGACGACAATAGGGTCTTCCCCACGACCCCGGGTCTAGGTTGGCCAGCCGCCGACATGTCCGACGACTATAGAGTCGTCCCCACGACACCGGGCCAAAGTTGGACAGCCGCCGACATGTCCGACTACTATAGGGTCGTCCCCACGACCTCGGGTCTAGATTGGCCCGCTACCGTCATGTACGAAGACTATAGGGTCGTCCCCACGACCACAGGACTAGATTGACCCGCCACCGTCATGTCCGACGATTATAGGGTCGTCCCCACGACCGCGGGCCAAAGATGTCCAGCCGCCGTTTTGCCCGACGACTATAGGGTCGTCCCCACGACCCCGGGACTAGATTGGCCCGCCAACGTCATGTCCGACGACTATAGGGTCGTCCCCACGACCCCGGGCAAATTTGGCAAGCCGCCGACATATCCGACAAGTATAGGGTCGTCCCCACAACCCCGGGACTAGATTGGCCCGCCACCGTCAAGTCCGACGACTATAGGATCGTCTCCACGACCACGGCCCAAAGTTGGCCAGCCGCCGACATGTCCAACGACTATTGGGTCGTCCCCACGACCACGGGCCAAAGTTAGCCAGCCGCCGACATGTCCGACGACTATAGGGTCGTCCCCACGACCCCGGGACTAGATTGGCCCGCCACCGTCATGTCCGACGACTATACGGTCGTCCCCATGACCCCGGGACAAGGTTGGCCCGCCGCCGACTTGTCCGACGACTGTAGGGTCGTCCCTACGACCCCGGGACTAGATTGGCCCGCCACCGTCATGTTCAACGACTATAGGGTCGTCCCCACGACCCCGGGACTAGGTTGACAAGCCGCCAACATATCCGACGACTATACGGTCGTCCCCACGACCCCGGGACTAGGCTGACAAGCCGCCAACATGTCCGACGACTATAGGGTCGTCCCGACGACCCCGGGCCAATGTTGGCCAATCGCCAACATGTCCGACGACTATAGGGTCGTCCCTACGACCCCGGCACTAGATTGGCCGGCCACCGTCATGTCCAACGACTATAGGGTCGTCCCCACGACCCCGGGACTAGGTTGACAAGCCGCCAACATATCCGACGACTATACGGTCGTCCCCACGACCTCGGGACTAGGTCGGCCAGCCGCCGTCATGTCCGACAACTATAGGGTCGTCCCCACGACCCCGGGCCAAAGTTGGCAAGCCGCCGAAATGTCCGACGACTATAGGGTCGTCCCCACAACCCCGGGACTAGATTGGCCCGCCACCGTCAAGTCCGACGACTATAGGATCGTCTCCACGACCACGGGCCAAAGTTGGCCAGCCGCCGACATGTCCGTCGACTATAGGGTCGTCCCCACGACCCCGGGCCAATGTTGGCCAATCACCGTCAAGTCCGACAACTATAGGATCGTCTCCACGACCACGGCCGAAAGTTGGCCAGCCGCCGACATGTCCAACGACTATTGGGTCGTCCCCACGACCGCGGGCCAAAGTTAGCCAGCCGCCGACATGTCCGACGACTATAGGGTCGTCCCCACGACCCCGGGCCAAAGTTGGCAAGCCCCCGAAATGTCCGACGACTATAGGGTCGTCCCCACGACCGCGGGCCAATGATGTCCAGCCGCCGTCTTGTCCGACGACTATAGGGTCGTCCCCACGACCCCGGGACTAGATTGGCCTGCCACCGTCATGTCCGACGACTATACGGTCGTCCCCACGACCCCGGGACAAGGTTGGCCCGCCGCCGACTTGTCCGACGACTATAGGTTCGTACCCACGACCCCGGGACTAGATTGGCCCGCCACTGTCATGTCCAACGACTATAGGGTCGTCCCCACGACCCCGGGACTAGGTTGACAAGCCGCCGAAATGTCCGACGACTATAGGGTCGTCCCCACGACCGCGAGCCAAGGATGTCCAGCCGCCGTCTTGTCCGACGACTATAGGGTCGTCCCCATGACCCCGGGACTAGATTGGCCCGCCACCGTCATGTCCGACGACTATAGGGTCGTCTCCACGACCCCGGGACAAGGTTGGCCCGCCGCCGACTTGTCCGACGACTATAGGGTCGTACCCACGACCCCGGATCTAGGCTGACAAGCCGCCAACATGTCCGAAGAGTATAGAGTCGTCCCCACGACCCCGGGCCAATGTTGGCCAATCGCCAACATGTCCGACGACTATAGGGTCGTCCGTACGACCCCGGGAATAGATTGGCCCGTCACCGTCATGTCCGACGACAATAGGGTCGTCCCCACGACCCCGGGTCTAGGTTGGCCAGCCGCCGACATGTCCGACGACTATAGAGTCGTCCCCACGACACCGGGCCAAAGTTGGCCAGCCGCTGACATGTCCAACGACTATAGGGTCGTCCCCACGACCACGGGCCAAAGTTGGCCAGCCGCCGACATGTCCGACGACTATTGGATCGTCCCCACGACCACGGGCCAAAGTTGGCCAGCCGCCGACATGTCCGACGACTATAGGGTCGTCCCCACGACTCTGGGACTAGATTGGTCCGCCACCGTCATGTCCGACGACTATAGGGTCGTCCCCACGACCCCGGGACTAGGTTGACAAGCCGCCGAAATGTCCGACGACTATAGGGTCGTCCCCACGACCGCGAGCCAAGGATGTCCAGCCGCCGTCTTGTCCGACGACTATAGGGTCGTCCCCACGACCCCGGAACTAGATTGGCCCGCCACCGTCTTGTCCGACGACTATAGGGTCGTCCACACGAACCCGGGACTAGATTGGCCCGCCACCGTCAAGTCCGATGACTATCGGGTCGTCCCCACGACCCCGGGCCAATGTTGGCCAATCGCCGACATGTCCGACGACTATAGGGTCGTCCCTACGACCCGGGACTGGATTGGCCCGCCACAGTCATGTCCAACGACTATAGGGTCGACCACGGGCCAAAGTTGGCATGCCGCCGAAATGTCCGACGACTATAGGGTCGTCCCCACGACCCCGGGACTAGATTGGCCCGCCACCGTCAAGTCCGACGACTATAGGGTCGTCCCCACGACCCCGGGCCAAAGTTGGCAAGCCGCCGACATTTCCGACGACTAGAGGGTCGTCCCCACGACCCCGCGACTAGATTGGCCCGCCACCGTCAAGTCCGACGACTATAGGGTCGTCCCCACGACCCCGGGCCAAAGTTGGCAAGCCGCCGACATTTCCGACGACTATAGGGTCGTCCCCACGACTCCGGGACTAGATTGGCCCGCCACCGTCAAGTCCGACGACTATAGGGTCGTCCCCACGACCTCGGGTCTAGGTTAGCCAGCCGCTGACATGTCCGACGACTATAGGGTCGTCCCCACGACCCCGAGACTAGATTGGCCCGCCACCGTCATCTCCGACGATTATAGGGTCGTCCCCACGACCCCGGGACTAGGTTGGCCAGCCGCCGACATGTCCGACGACTATCGGATCGTCCCCACGACCACGGGCCAAAGTTGGCCAGCCGCCGACATTTCCGACGACTATTGGGTCGTCCCCACGACCCCGGGTCTAGGTTGGCCAGCCGCCGACATGTCCGACGACTATCGGATCGTCCCCACGACCACGGGCCAAAGTTGGCCAATCGCCGAAATGTCCGACGACTATAGGGTCGTCCCCACGACCCCGGGACTAGATTGGCCCGCCACCGTCATGTTCAACGACTATAGGGTCGTCCCCACGACCCCGGGACTAGGTTGACAAGCCGCCAACATATCCGACGACTATACGGTCGTCCCCACGACCCCGGGACTAGGCTGACAAGCCGCCAACATGTCCGACGACTATAGGGTCGTCCCGACGACCCCGGGCCAATGTTGGCCAATCGCCAACATGTCCGACGACTATAGGGTCGTCCCTACGACCCCGGCACTAGATTGGCCGGCCACCGTCATGTCCAACGACTATAGGGTCGTCCCCACGACCCCGGGACTAGGTTGACAAGCCGCCAACATATCCGACGACTATACGGTCGTCCCCACGACCTCGGGACTAGGTCGGCCAGCCGCCGTCATGTCCGACAACTATAGGGTCGTCCCCACGACCCCGGGCCAAAGTTGGCAAGCCGCCGAAATGTCCGACGACTATAGGGTCGTCCCCACAACCCCGGGACTAGATTGGCCCGCCACCGTCAAGTCCGACGACTATAGGATCGTCTCCACGACCACGGGCCAAAGTTGGCCAGCCGCCGACATGTCCGTCGACTATAGGGTCGTCCCCACGACCCCGGGCCAATGTTGGCCAATCACCGTCAAGTCCGACAACTATAGGATCGTCTCCACGACCACGGCCGAAAGTTGGCCAGCCGCCGACATGTCCAACGACTATTGGGTCGTCCCCACGACCGCGGGCCAAAGTTAGCCAGCCGCCGACATGTCCGACGACTATAGGGTCGTCCCCACGACCCCGGGCCAAAGTTGGCAAGCCCCCGAAATGTCCGACGACTATAGGGTCGTCCCCACGACCGCGGGCCAATGATGTCCAGCCGCCGTCTTGTCCGACGACTATAGGGTCGTCCCCACGACCCCGGGACTAGATTGGCCTGCCACCGTCATGTCCGACGACTATACGGTCGTCCCCACGACCCCGGGACAAGGTTGGCCCGCCGCCGACTTGTCCGACGACTATAGGTTCGTACCCACGACCCCGGGACTAGATTGGCCCGCCACTGTCATGTCCAACGACTATAGGGTCGTCCCCACGACCCCGGGACTAGGTTGACAAGCCGCCGAAATGTCCGACGACTATAGGGTCGTCCCCACGACCGCGAGCCAAGGATGTCCAGCCGCCGTCTTGTCCGACGACTATAGGGTCGTCCCCATGACCCCGGGACTAGATTGGCCCGCCACCGTCATGTCCGACGACTATAGGGTCGTCTCCACGACCCCGGGACAAGGTTGGCCCGCCGCCGACTTGTCCGACGACTATAGGGTCGTACCCACGACCCCGGATCTAGGCTGACAAGCCGCCAACATGTCCGAAGAGTATAGAGTCGTCCCCACGACCCCGGGCCAATGTTGGCCAATCGCCAACATGTCCGACGACTATAGGGTCGTCCGTACGACCCCGGGAATAGATTGGCCCGTCACCGTCATGTCCGACGACAATAGGGTCGTCCCCACGACCCCGGGTCTAGGTTGGCCAGCCGCCGACATGTCCGACGACTATAGAGTCGTCCCCACGACACCGGGCCAAAGTTGGCCAGCCGCTGACATGTCCAACGACTATAGGGTCGTCCCCACGACCACGGGCCAAAGTTGGCCAGCCGCCGACATGTCCGACGACTATTGGATCGTCCCCACGACCACGGGCCAAAGTTGGCCAGCCGCCGACATGTCCGACGACTATAGGGTCGTCCCCACGACTCTGGGACTAGATTGGTCCGCCACCGTCATGTCCGACGACTATAGGGTCGTCCCCACGACCCCGGGACTAGGTTGACAAGCCGCCGAAATGTCCGACGACTATAGGGTCGTCCCCACGACCGCGAGCCAAGGATGTCCAGCCGCCGTCTTGTCCGACGACTATAGGGTCGTCCCCACGACCCCGGAACTAGATTGGCCCGCCACCGTCTTGTCCGACGACTATAGGGTCGTCCACACGAACCCGGGACTAGATTGGCCCGCCACCGTCAAGTCCGATGACTATCGGGTCGTCCCCACGACCCCGGGCCAATGTTGGCCAATCGCCGACATGTCCGACGACTATAGGGTCGTCCCTACGACCCGGGACTGGATTGGCCCGCCACAGTCATGTCCAACGACTATAGGGTCGACCACGGGCCAAAGTTGGCATGCCGCCGAAATGTCCGACGACTATAGGGTCGTCCCCACGACCCCGGGACTAGATTGGCCCGCCACCGTCAAGTCCGACGACTATAGGGTCGTCCCCACGACCCCGGGCCAAAGTTGGCAAGCCGCCGACATTTCCGACGACTAGAGGGTCGTCCCCACGACCCCGCGACTAGATTGGCCCGCCACCGTCAAGTCCGACGACTATAGGGTCGTCCCCACGACCCCGGGCCAAAGTTGGCAAGCCGCCGACATTTCCGACGACTATAGGGTCGTCCCCACGACTCCGGGACTAGATTGGCCCGCCACCGTCAAGTCCGACGACTATAGGGTCGTCCCCACGACCTCGGGTCTAGGTTAGCCAGCCGCTGACATGTCCGACGACTATAGGGTCGTCCCCACGACCCCGAGACTAGATTGGCCCGCCACCGTCATCTCCGACGATTATAGGGTCGTCCCCACGACCCCGGGACTAGGTTGGCCAGCCGCCGACATGTCCGACGACTATCGGATCGTCCCCACGACCACGGGCCAAAGTTGGCCAGCCGCCGACATTTCCGACGACTATTGGGTCGTCCCCACGACCCCGGGTCTAGGTTGGCCAGCCGCCGACATGTCCGACGACTATCGGATCGTCCCCACGACCACGGGCCAAAGTTGGCCAATCGCCGAAATGTCCGACGACTATAGGGTCGTCCCCACGACCCCGGGACTAGATTGGCCCGCCACCGTCATGTCCGACGACTATAGGGTCGTCCCCACGACCCCGGGCCAATGTTGGCCAATCGCCGAAATGTCCGACGACTATAGGGTCGTCCCCACGACCCCGGGACTAGATTGGCCCGCCACCGTCAAGTCCGACGACTATAGGGTCGTCCCCACGACCTCGGTACTAGGTTGGCCAGCCGCCGACATGTCCGACGACTATAGGGTCGTCCCCACGACCCCGGGCCAATGTTGGCCAATCGCCGAAATGTCCGACGACTGTAGGGTCGTCCCCACGACCCCGGGACTAGTTTGGCCCGCCACCGTCAAGTCCGACGACTATAGGGTCGTCCCCACGACCTCCGGACTAGATTGGCCCGCCACCGTCAAGTCCGACGACTATAGGGTCGTCCCCACGACCCCGGGCCAAAGTTGGCAAGCCGCCGAAATGTCCGACGACTGTAGGGTCGTCCCCACGACCCCGGGACTAGATTGGCCCGCCACCGTCAAGTCCGACCACTATAGGGGCGTCCCCACGACCTCGGGACTAGGTTGGCCAGCCGCCGACATGTCCGACCACTATTGGGTATTCCCCACGACCAGGGGCCAAAGTTGGCCAGCCGCCGAAATGTCCGACGACTATAGGGTCGTCCCCACGGCCCCGGGCCAAAGATGTCCAGCCGCCGTCATGTCCGACGACTATAGGGTCGTCCCCACGACCCCGGGACTAGATTGGCCCGCCACCGTCATGTCCGACGACAATAGGGTCTTCCCCACGACCCCGGGTCTAGGTTGGCCAGCCGCCGACATGTCCGACGACTATAGAGTCGTCCCCACGACACCGGGCCAAAGTTGGACAGCCGCCGACATGTCCGACTACTATAGGGTCGTCCCCACGACCTCGGGTCTAGATTGGCCCGCTACCGTCATGTACGAAGACTATAGGGTCGTCCCCACGACCACGGGACTAGATTGAACCGCCACCGTCATGTCCGACGATTATAGGGTCGTCCCCACGACCCCGGGACAAGCTTGGCCCGCCGCCGACTTGTCCGACGACTATAGGGTCGTCCCCACGATCCCGGGACTAGATTGGCCCGCCACCGTCAAGTCCGACGACTATAGGGTCGTCCCCACGACCTCGGGTCTAGGTTGGCCAGCCGCTGACATGTCCGACGACTATAGGGTCGTCCCCACGACCCCGAGACTAGATTGGCCCGCCACCGTCATCTCCGACGATTATAGGGTCGTCCCCACGACCCCGGGACAAGCTTGGCCCGCCGCCGACTTGTCCGACGACTATAGGGTCGTCCCTACGACCCCGGGACTGGATTGGCCCGCCGCCGTCTTGTCCGACGACTATAGGGTCGTCCCCACGACCCCGCGACTAGATTGGCCCGCCACCGTCAAGTCCGACGACTATAGGGTCATCCCCACGACCCCGGGCCAAAGTTGGCAAGCCGCCGACATTTCCGACGACTATAGGGTCGTCCCCACGACCCCGGGACTAGATTGGCCCGCCATCGTCAAGTCCGACGACTATAGGGTCGTCCCCACGACCTCGGGTCTAGGTTGGCCAGCCGCTGACATGTCCGACGACTATAGGGTCGTCCCCACGACCCCGAGACTAGATTGGCCCGCCACCGTCATCTCCGACGATTATAGGGTCGTCCCCACGACCCCGGGACTAGGTTGGCCAGCCGCCGACATGTCCGACGACTATAGGGTCGTCCCCACGACCCCGGGCCAATGTTGGCCAATCGCCGAAATGTCCGACGACTGTAGGGTCGTCCCCACGACCCCGGGACTAGTTTGGCCCGCCACCGTCAAGTCCGACGACTATAGGGTCGTCCCCACGACCTCCGGACTAGATTGGCCCGCCACCGTCAAGTCCGACGACTATAGGGTCGTCCCCACGACCCCGGGCCAAAGTTGGCAAGCCGCCGAAATGTCCGACGACTGTAGGGTCGTCCCCACGACCCCGGGACTAGATTGGCCCGCCACCGTCAAGTCCGACCACTATAGGGGCGTCCCCACGACCTCGGGACTAGGTTGGCCAGCCGCCGACATGTCCGACCACTATTGGGTATTCCCCACGACCAGGGGCCAAAGTTGGCCAGCCGCCGAAATGTCCGACGACTATAGGGTCGTCCCCACGGCCCCGGGCCAAAGATGTCCAGCCGCCGTCATGTCCGACGACTATAGGGTCGTCCCCACGACCCCGGGACTAGATTGGCCCGCCACCGTCATGTCCGACGACAATAGGGTCTTCCCCACGACCCCGGGTCTAGGTTGGCCAGCCGCCGACATGTCCGACGACTATAGAGTCGTCCCCACGACACCGGGCCAAAGTTGGACAGCCGCCGACATGTCCGACTACTATAGGGTCGTCCCCACGACCTCGGGTCTAGATTGGCCCGCTACCGTCATGTACGAAGACTATAGGGTCGTCCCCACGACCACAGGACTAGATTGACCCGCCACCGTCATGTCCGACGATTATAGGGTCGTCCCCACGACCCCGGGACAAGCTTGGCCCGCCGCCGACTTGTCCGACGACTATAGGGTCGTCCCCACGATCCCGGGACTAGATTGGCCCGCCACCGTCAAGTCCGACGACTATAGGGTCGTCCCCACGACCTCGGGTCTAGGTTGGCCAGCCGCTGACATGTCCGACGACTATAGGGTCGTCCCCACGACCCCGAGACTAGATTGGCCCGCCACCGTCATCTCCGACGATTATAGGGTCGTCCCCACGACCCCGGGACAAGCTTGGCCCGCCGCCGACTTGTCCGACGACTATAGGGTCGTCCCTACGACCCCGGGACTGGATTGGCCCGCCGCCGTCTTGTCCGACGACTATAGGGTCGTCCCCACGACCCCGCGACTAGATTGGCCCGCCACCGTCAAGTCCGACGACTATAGGGTCGTCCCCACGACCCCGGGCCAAAGTTGGCAAGCCGCCGACATTTCCGACGACTATAGGGTCGTCCCCACGACCCCGGGACTAGATTGGCCCGCCACCGTCAAGTCCGACGACTATAGGGTCGTCCCCACGACCTCGGGTCTAGGTTGGCCAGCCGCTGACATGTCCGACGACTATAGGGTCGTCCCCACGACCCCGAGACTAAATTGGCCCGCCACCGTCATCTCCGACGATTATAGGGTCGTCCCCACGACCCCGGGACTAGGTTGGCCAGCCGCCGACATGTCCGACGACTGTCGGATCGTCCCCACGACCACGGGCCAAAGTTGGCCAGCCGCCGACATTTCCGACGACTATTGGGTCGTCCCCACGACCCCGGGTCTAGGTTGGCCAGCCGCCGACATGTCCGACGACTATCGGATCGTCCCCACGACCACGGGCCAAAGTTGGCCCGCCGCCGACTTGTCCGACGACTATAGGGACGTCCCCACGACCACGGGACTAGATTGGCCCGCCACCGCCATGTCCAACGACAATAGGGTCGTCCCCACGACCCCGGGTCTAGGTTGGCCAGCCGCCGACATGTCCGACGACTATAGAGTCGTCCCCACGACACCGGGCCAAAGTTGGCCCGCCGCCGAATTGTCCGACGACTATTGGATCGTCCCCACGACCCCGGGACTAGATTGGCCCGCCACCGTCAAGTCCGACGACTATAGGGTCGGCCTCGCGACCGCGGAACTAGATTGGCCCGCCACCGTCATGTCCAACGACTATAGGGTCGTCCCCACAACCACGGGCCAAAGTTGGCAAGCCGCCGAAATGTCCGACGACTGTAGGGTCGTCCCCACGACCCCGGGACTAGGTTGGCCAGCCGCCGACATGTCCGACGACTGTCGGATCGTCCCCACGACCACGGGCCAAAGTTGGCCAGCCGCCGACATTTCCGACGACTATTGGGTCGTCCCCACGACCCCGGGTCTAGGTTGGCCAGCCGCCGACATGTCCGACGACTATCGGATCGTCCCCACGACCCCGGGCCAAAGTTGGCAAGCCGCCGACATTTCCGACGACTATAGGGTCGTCCCCACGACCCCGGGACTAGATTGGCCCGCCACCGTCAAGTCCGATGACTATAGGGTCGTCCCCACGACCTCGGGTCTAGGTTTGCCAGCCGCTGACATGTCCGACGACTATAGGGTCGTCCCCACGACCCCGAGACTAGATTGGCCCGCCACCGTCATCTCCGACGATTATAGGGTCGTCCCCACGACCCCGGGACTAGGTTGGCCAGCCGCCGACATGTCCGACGACTATAGGGTCGTCCCCACGACCCCGGGCCAATGTTGGCCAATCGCCGAAATGTCCGACGACTGTAGGGTCGTCCCCACGACCCCGGGACTAGTTTGGCCCGCCACCGTCAAGTCCGACGACTATAGGGTCGTCCCCACGACCTCCGGACTAGATTGGCCCGCCACCGTCAAGTCCGACGACTATAGGGTCGTCCCCACGACCCCGGGCCAAAGTTGGCAAGCCGCCGAAATGTCCGACGACTGTAGGGTCGTCCCCACGACCCCGGGACTAGATTGGCCCGCCACCGTCAAGTCCGACCACTATAGGGGCGTCCCCACGACCTCGGGACTAGGTTGGCCAGCCGCCGACATGTCCGACCACTATTGGGTATTCCCCACGACCAGGGGCCAAAGTTGGCCAGCCGCCGAAATGTCCGACGACTATAGGGTCGTCCCCACGGCCCCGGGCCAAAGATGTCCAGCCGCCGTCATGTCCGACTACTATAGGGTCGTCCCCACGACCTCGGGTCTAGATTGGCCCGCTACCGTCATGTACGAAGACTATAGGGTCGTCCCCACGACCACAGGACTAGATTGACCCGCCACCGTCATGTCCGACGATTATAGGGTCGTCCCCACGACCCCGGGACAAGCTTGGCCCGCCGCCGACTTGTCCGACGACTATAGGGTCGTCCCCACGATCCCGGGACTAGATTGGCCCGCCACCGTCAAGTCCGACGACTATAGGGTCGTCCCCACGACCTCGGGTCTAGGTTGGCCAGCCGCTGACATGTCCGACGACTATAGGGTCGTTCCCACGACCCCGAGACTAGATTGGCCCGCCACCGTCATCTCCGACGATTATAGGGTCGTCCCCACGACCCCGGGACAAGCTTGGCCCGCCGCCGACTTGTCCGACGACTATAGGGTCGTCCCTACGACCCCGGGACTGGATTGGCCCGCCGCCGTCTTGTCCGACGACTATAGGGTCGTCCCCACGACCCCGCGACTAGATTGGCCCGCCACCGTCAAGTCCGACGACTATAGGGTCGTCCCCACGACCCCGGGCCAAAGTTGGCAAGCCGCCGACATTTCCGACGACTATAGGGTCGTCCCCACGACCCCGGGACTAGATTGGCCCGCCACCGTCGAGTCCGACGACTATAGGGTCGTCCCCACGACCTCGGGTCTAGGTTGGCCAGCCGCTGACATGTCCGACGACTATAGGGTCGTCCCCACGACCCCGAGACTAGATTGGCCCGCCACCGTCATCTCCGACGATTATAGGGTCGTCCCCACGACCCCGGGACTAGGTTGGCCAGCCGCCGACATGTCCGACGACTGTCGGATCGTCCCCACGACCACGGGCCAAAGTTGGCCAGCCGCCGACATTTCCGACGACTATTGTGTCGTCCCGACGACCCCGGGTCTAGGTTGGCCAGCCGCCGACATGTCCGACGACTATCGGATCGTCCCCACGACCACGGGCCAAAGTTGGCCCGCCGCCGACTTGTCCGACGACTATAGGGACGTCCCCACGACCACGGGACTAGATTGGCCCGCCACCGTCATGTCCGACGACAATAGGGTCTTCCCCACGACCCCGGGTCTAGGTTGGCCAGCCGCCGACATGTCCGACGACTATAGAGTCGTCCCCACGACACCGGGCCAAAGTTGGACAGCCGCCGACATGTTCGACTACTATAGGGTCGTCCCCACGACCTCGGGTCTAGATTGGCCCGCTACCGTCATGTACGAAGACTATAGGGTCGTCCCCACGACCACAGGACTAGATTGACCCGCCACCGTCATGTCCGACGATTATAGGGTCGTCCCCACGACCCCGGGACAAGCTTGGCCCGCCGCCGACTTGTCCGACGACTATAGGGTCGTCCCCACGATCCCGGGACTAGATTGGCCCGCCACCGTCAAGTCCGACGACTATAGGGTCGTCCCCACGACCTCGGGTCTAGGTTGGCCAGCCGCTGACATGTCCGACGACTATAGGGTCGTCCCCACGACCCCGAGACTAGATTGGCCCGCCACCGTCATCTCCGACGATTATAGGGTCGTCCCCACGACCCCGGGACAAGCTTGGCCCGCCGCCGACTTGTCCGACGACTATAGGGTCGTCCCTACGACCCCGGGACTGGATTGGCCCGCCGCCGTCTTGTCCGACGACTATAGGGTCGTCCCCACGACCCCGCGACTAGATTGGCCCGCCACCGTCAAGTCCGACGACTATAGGGTCGTCCCCACGACCCCGGGCCAAAGTTGGCAAGCCGCCGACATTTCCGACGACTATAGGGTCGTCCCCACGACCCCGGGACTAGATTGGCCCGCCACCGTCAAGTCCGACGACTATAGGGTCGTCCCCACGACCTCGGGTCTAGGTTTGCCAGCCGCTGACATGTCCGACGACTATAGGGTCGTCCCCACGACCCCGAGACTAGATTGGCCCGCCACCGTCATCTCCGACGATTATAGGGTCGTCCCCACGACCCCGGGACTAGGTTGGCCAGCCGCCGACATGTCCGACGACTATAGGGTCGTCCCCACGACCCCGGGCCAATGTTGGCCAATCGCCGAAATGTCCGACGACTGTAGGGTCGTCCCCACGACCCCGGGACTAGTTTGGCCCGCCACCGTCAAGTCCGACGACTATAGGGTCGTCCCCACGACCTCCGGACTAGATTGGCCCGCCACCGTCAAGTCCGACGACTATAGGGTCGTCCCCACGACCCCGGGCCAAAGTTGGCAAGCCGCCGAAATGTCCGACGACTGTAGGGTCGGCCTCACGACCGCGGAACTAGATTGGCCCGCCACCGTCATGTCCAACGACTATAGGGTCGTCCCCACAACCACGGGCCAAAGTTGGCAAGCCGCCGAAATGTCCGACGACTGTAGGGTCGTCCCCACGACCCCGGGACTAGATTGGCCCGCCACCGTCAAGTCCGACGACTATAGGGTCGTCCCCACGACCCCGGAACTAGATTGGCCCGCCACCGTCATGTCCAACGACTATAGGGTCGTCCCCACAACCACGGGCCAAAGTTGGCCAGCCGCCGACATGTCCGACGACTATTGGATCGTCCCCACGACCACGGGCCAAAGTTGGCCAGCCGCCGACATGTCCGACGACTATAGGGTCGTCCCCACGACCCCGGGACTAGATTGGTCCGCCACCGTCATGTCCGACGACTATAGGGTCGTCCCCACGACCCCAGGCCAATGTTGGCAAGCCGCCGAAATGTCCGACAACTGTAGGGTCGTCCACACGACCCCGGGACTAGATTGGCCCGCCACCGTCAAGCCCGACGACTATAGGGTCGTCCCCACTACCCCCGGACTAGGTTGACAAGCCGCCAACATGTCCGACGACTATAGGGTCGTCCCCACGACCCCGAGCTAAAGATAGCATGCCGCCGAAATGTCCGACGACTATAGGGTCGTCCCCACGACCGCGGGCCAAAGATGTCCAGCCGCCGTCTTGTCCGACGACTATAGGGTCGTCCCCACGACCCCGGGACTAGATTGGCCCGGCACCGTCATGTCCGACGACTATAGGGTCGTCCCCACGACCCCGGGCCAAAGATGGCCAGCCGCCGACATGTCCGACGACTATAGGGTCGTCCCCACGAGCCCGAGGCTAGATTGGCCCGCCACCGTCATGTCCGACGACAATAGGGTCGTCCCCACGACCCCGGGTCCAGGTTGGCCA
The DNA here is from genome assembly GCA_963932275.1 of Andrena praecox. Taxonomy (NCBI): domain Eukaryota; kingdom Metazoa; phylum Arthropoda; class Insecta; order Hymenoptera; family Andrenidae; genus Andrena; species Andrena praecox. The sequence continues at coordinate 184,950 of CAWVQO010000281.1, read as the reverse complement.
GCCGCCGACATTTCCGACGACTATAGAGTCGTCCCCACGACACCGGGCCAAAGTTGGCCAGCCGCCGACATGTCCGACGACTATAGGGTCGTCCCCACGACCCCGGGACTAGATTGGTCCGCCACCGTCATGTCCGACGACTATAGGGTCGTCCCCACGACCCCAGGCCAATGTTGGCAAGCCGCCGAAATGTCCGACGACTGTAGGGTCGTCCACACGACCCCGGGACTAGATTGGCCCGCCACCGTCAAGCCCGACGACTATAGGGTCGTCCCCACTACCCCCGGACTAGGTTGACAAGCCGCCAACATGTCCGACGACTATAGGGTCGTCCCCACGACCCCGAGCTAAAGATAGCATGCCGCCGAAATGTCCGACGACTATAGGGTCGTCCCCACGACCGCGGGCCAAAGATGTCCAGCCGCCGTCTTGTCCGACGACTATAGGGTCGTCCCCACGACCCCGGGACTAGATTGGCCCGGCACCGTCATGTCCGACGACTATAGGGTCGTCCCCACGACCCCGGGCCAAAGATGGCCTGCCGCCGACATGTCCGACGACTATAGGGTCGTCCCCACGAGCCCGAGGCTAGATTGGCCCGCCACCGTCATGTCCGACGACAATAGGGTCGTCCCCACGACCCCGGGTCCAGGTTGGCCAGCCGCCGACATTTCCGACGACTATAGAGTCGTCCCCACGACACCGGGCCAAAGTTGGCCAGCCGCCGACATGTCCGACGACTATAGGGTCGTCCCCACGACCCCGGGACAAGCTTGGCCCGCCGCCGACTTGTTCGAGGACTATAGGGTCGTCCCCACGACCCCGGGACTAGATTGTCCCGCCACCGTCATGTCCGACGACAATAGGGTTGTCCCCACGACCCCAGGTCTAGGTTGGCCAACCGCCGACTTGTCCGACGACTATAGGGTCGTACCCACGACCCCGGGACTAGGCTGACAAGCCGCCAACATGTCCGACGACTATAGGGTCGTCCCCACGACCCCGGGCCAAAGATGTCCAGCCGCCGTCTTGTCCGACGACTATAGGGTCGTCCCCACGACCCCGGGACAAGATTGGCCCGCCACCGTCATGTCCAACGACTATAGGGTCGTCCCCACAACCACGGGCCAAAGTTTGCCAGCCGCCGACATGTCCGACGACTATTGGATCGTCCCCACGACCACGGGCCAAAGTTGGCCAGCCGCCGACATGTCCGACGACTATAGGGTCGTCCCCACGACCCCGGGACTAGATTGGTCCGCCACCGTCATGTCCGACGACTATAGGGTCGTCCCCACGACCCCGGGACAAGGTTGGCCCGCCGCCGACTTGTCCGTCGACTATAGGGTCGTACCCACGACCCCGGGACTAGGCTGACAAGCCGCCAACATGTCCGACGACTATAGGGTCGTCCCCACGACCCCGGGCCAAAGTTGGCCAGCCGCCGACATGTCCGACGACTGTAGGGTCGTCCCCACGACCCCGGGACTAGATTGGCCCGCCACCGTCAAGTCCGACGACTATAGGGTCGTCCCCACGACCCCGGAACTAGATTGGCCCGCCACCGTCATGTCCAACGACTATAGGGTTGTCCCCACAACCACGGGCCAAAGTTGGCCAGCCGCCGACATGTCCGACGACTATTGGATCGTCCCCACGCCCACGGGCCAAAGTTGGCCAGCCGCCGAAATGTCCGACGACTGTAGGGTCGTCCACACGACCCCGGGACTAGATTGGCCCGCCACCGTCAAGTCCGACGACTATAGGGTCGTCCCCACTACCCCCGGACTAGGTTGACAAGCCGCCAATATGTCCGACGACTATAGGGTCGTCCCCACGACCCCGGGCTAAAGATGGCAAGCCGCCGAAATGTCCGACGACTATAGGGTTGTCCCCACGCCCACGGGCCAAAGTTGGCCAGCCGCCGAAATGTCCGACGACTGTAGGGTCGTCCACACGACCCCGGGACTAGATTGGCCCGCCACCGTCAGTCCGACGACTATAGGGTCGTCCCCACGACCCCGGGCCCAAGTTGGCAAGCCGCCGAAATGTCCGACGACTGTAGGGTCGTCCCCACGACCCCGGGACTAGATTGGCCCGCCACCGTCAAGTCCGACGACTATAGGGTCGTCCCCACGACCCCGGAACTAGATTGGCCCGCCACCGTCATGTCCAACGACTATAGGGTCGTCCCCACAACCACGGGCCAAAGTTGGCCAGCCGCCGACATGTCCGACGACTATAGGGTCGTCCCCACGACCCCGGAACTAGATTGGCCCGCCACCGTCATGTCCAACGACTATAGGGTCGTCCCCACGACCCCGGGTCTAGGTTGGCCAGCCGTCGACTTGTCCGACGACTATTGGATCGTCCCCACGCCCACGGGCCAAAGTTGGCCAGGCGCCGAAATGTCCGACGACTGTAGGGTCGTCCACACGACCCCGGGACTAGATTGGCCCGCCACCGTCAAGTCCGACGACTATAGGGTCGTCCCCACTACCCCCGGACTAGGTTGACAAGCCGCCGAAATGTCCGACGACTATAGGGTTGTCCCCACGCCCACGGGCCAAAGTTGGCCAGCCGCCGAAATGTCCGACGACTGTAGGGTCGTCCACACGACCCCGGGACTAGATTGGCCCGCCACCGTCAGTCCGAAGACTATAGGGTCGTCCCCACGACCCCGGGCCCAAGTTGGCAAGCCGCCGAAATGTCCGACGACTGTAGGGTCGTCCCCACGACCCCGGGACTAGATTGGCCCGCCACCGTCAAGTCCGACGACTATAGGGTCGTCCCCACGACCCCGGAACTAGATTGGCCCGCCACCGTCATGTCCAACGACTATAGGGTCGTCCCCACAACCACGGGCCAAAGTTGGCCAGCCGCCGACATGTCCGACGACTATAGGGTCGTCCCCACGACCCCGGAACTAGATTGGCCCGCCACCGTCATGTCCAACGACTATAGGGTCGTCCCCACGACCCCGGGTCTAGGTTGGCCAGCCGTCGACTTGTCCGACGACTATAGGGTCGTCCCCAGGACCTCGGGACTAGATTGGCCCGCCACCGTCATGTCCAACGACTACAGGGTCGTCCCCACGACCACGGGCCAAAGTTGGCATGCCGCCAACTTGTCCGACGACTATAGGGTCGTCCCCACGACCCCGGGCCAAACATGTCCAGCCGCCGTCTTGTCCTACGACTATAGGGTAGTCCCCACGACCCCGGGACTAGATTGGTCCCCCAGCGTCATGTCCAACGACTATAGGGTCGTTCCCACAACCACGGGCCAAAGTTGGCCAGCCGCCGACATGTCCGACGACTATTGGATCGTCCCCACGACCACGGGCCAAAGTTGGCCAGCCGCCGACATGTCCGACGACTATAGGGTCGTCCCCACGACCACGCGCCAAAGTTGGCCAGCCGCACAGTGGGCCGGATTCACATAGTTTGCGGCATTTGGGTCTTTTTTTTAAGATATCGGAATGAAATTTACGCCAAAAAATAGGAAAAAATTATTCCTTTCTAATGATGTATAATTTAATTTTTTATTTATTTATTTATTTATTTATTTTTAAAAAATTTTAACTAATTTTTGATAAAAAAAAATTTAATTGTGTTTATTTGGTACCTTATTTAATGCCCTTTTCAGTGCTTTAAATGGAATGTTCGGGAAACTTTTCATTTCCAAGTTATAAGCAAAAATCGAATAATAAATGAATGCAACCAAATATCGCTTTGTTGAAATTAAAGACCAATCTTTTGCGCTAAACATCATCTTCTATTAGTAATTAATGTAAATAATGTATTGAAAAATAATTCTGAATATAGTGAAGAAATTTGCGATGTTTTTTAAATTTGACAAGGAATATCTTTCAACTCCCAACGAATCCCAACTTCTAACCAATTGGAATATTTTCAGTACACCTTCCTCTACATGATTATGTAAAAACCACATCCTACTTCGTCCTACTTTACAAATTATTACTGTTTAAAGCGCGTCGCGTCCGATATCGGGACTCCGCGAGACACGCAGACACTCTCCTAAGGATTTGTTTAGATTATAGGCACATGAAATTGTTTATGCTATGGTCCAGATAAGCCTTCGCCTAAAATTATATTCTCACTCTCAATAGGTACTATTAAACATAAAAAGTAATTTGACTAATCTTACCAATTCGTGTTGTAAGTAACAGGCTGATAGTTGAGTTTCTTGATTTTATTTCAGTATCAGCTCTGTAGCTTCAGGATCTAGTGGTTTAACTTTCTTCTTGTATGATTTTATTCTTAAGGTCGATATATATGGGTCTGACGTTAATAATAATCTATGAAATATGTCTTCATTTGTAGCAATTCTGGAATGTTTTCGAGTATTCTTGGCCCTAAATTTTTTAAAATCTTTGTGTTTTGTTTCTTGAGCTTCTTCTGATAATTGACCAATTGGAAGCAGTGCATGCTTTATTATTTCATCACCATGTATCAATAGCTTATGTACGGAGGCTGGCATATAATACCACCCATAGTCATGGACAAAATATCTTGCTGTAGTCAGGGTGTATTCTTTGAATTTCTCAAGATTTATTTTATGTGGAGAGGAGATTACTTGTAGAATGATGTGAAAACGTTTAATTAATTTTACATCGATTCCTGTTATTTCTGCTGAAAGCTGGGCATTGGAAAAGAATCGCCTTGCAGTGTTTCCATCATTAGATGAACCCCATCCTTGTTTCACCATATCAACTAACAAACCCATTTTGTCTTTGAACTTTCGTTGAATCTCCTCCTTTCTCTCATTGTGGAGTTTCTTTCTTTGTGGTGTATTTGCTGCCCAGTTTTTAAACGGCATGTTATATGCGACATGTAACAAACATTCTAAACATCGAATCCAAGCGTGGAGTGACGAAATTCCAAACGAATAATTACTATTGTTGCAAAGTTTAGAATTTACAAGATCTAAATTGTTCATTTCTGTTGGTTTGGCATTACAAATATAGCAACGCATTGCGGATGTTGTATTTGTTATGACATTGCATATTTTGTTGTCCACCATTGTCAGAGCCATGACATATTCTATTTCTACATTATTTATTTCAAATGGTTTTAAATTGCGAATTTCATCATTAACCCGACTTATTTCCTGGTTTACTATTTCGTCCGTTTCTTTTACAAATTCAAATTTCATTGGCCGACAATACCATGGTGATGATGGCCAAGGATTTACCCATAAGTCTTTGCAAGTTAATTTATCGTGTAATCTTAAAAGCACCAAGCTTGAAACAAAAACGCTATCCTCGTTTCTTGAAAAATCCGTTTGTAATTGCTTGTACCTTGGTTGCCCCGAAGCACCATCACAACCCCACTTACATGTAAGTACTAATTTGGTGTTTTCTGTCAATTTCCCTACATTTTTTAATATTCTTGATGTTGTGTGGTCTAACAAGCTTTGTAGTTCTACTTTCGCATAGTTTACGGTGATTTGAATTGTATTCTTTGATGGGTAACAATTACTTTTTTCTTTGCGTAACTGAAAGTACGATGGCCACTGGTTGTTATTACACTTAATTGATTCATTTCTAATACTTATATATTGAAATTTTGAAAGATCAGCGGTAATAAATATGCTTAAAGCTTTTTCTGGTGTAAAATTTTTTCCTTTTGACGCACACTTCTTTTTAAACGGAGTTTCAATATTCTTATTATTTTCATTATCTTGTAGATATTGAAGAAAGCGTGATTGTTTATGCATTCCACGTTTTCTATAACTCATTTTTACTGCATTCAGTAATTCTTCCAAGGAAAAATTGTTTACTAAAGATTGACTTCTTCGTAGTTTTTCACTTCTGCTCGAATTAGAATATGATTTTTTCCCTTTATAAATTTCTACAACAGATAATTTCGGCCTCACTGCAGGATTTTTTGAACTTGTAGACGGGATTTGTGCTAATATTTCACTTGGATATATGAAATCTTTTGCTAACCATTCCGCATGACTTTTAAGGAATTTGGTTTCTATATAGCGAGATTGGACCCATTTCTGCTTTAATTTACCAACAAATCTTTGTAACCTGGTTTTTAGTGCGTCTGAACTTTGTGACGAAATAACGATTTTCTCACATATAATTTGATGTAAAAATACATAGTCATTCAGGGCTTTGGACGAATCTTTTAGTGTGAAGAACAAGTCTTGGTGTGTGCGGAAAGCCTCCATTATCGTTAAATAACTAATATCTGAATAAAAAAAAGGAAATGCGGAATGCGGTTGAATGCTATAAAATACCCAAGAAAATGTGTAAGAGCTTTCGTACTTACCAAATATGTGTAAAATGAACTGTAATATAAATGTAAGAAAACAAAACATAAATATAAACTTCACTGATGAACTTCACTGATAAACTTAAATAAATATAAGATAAACATATATATATTATGCACACTAAATATAAACTATACAAGGCAAAACTAAAATTGTATAAAACTAAAGAAACCTAGAGCGTAATGTACAAATATTATGTAAAAATGCTTTGAATGTCACACTGTGCAGTCTCTGATAGTACTGTTTCAACTGACTGCAGGCAGAAAATCTAGGACTTCGTCCAAGGCTTATCTGCACCATAGCATAAACAATTTCAATTGCCTATAATCTAAACAAATCCTTAGGAGAGTGTCTGCGTGTCTCGCGGAGTCCCGATATCGGACGCGACGCGCTTTAAACAGTAATAATTTGTAATGTAGGACGAAGTAGGATGTGGTTTTTACATAATCATGTAGAGGAAGGTGTACTGAAAATATTCCAATTGGTTAGAAGTTGGGATTCGTTGGGAGTTGAAAGATATTCCTTGTCAAATTTAAAAAACATCGCAAATTACTTCACTATATTCAGAATTATTTTTCAATACATTATTTACATTAATTACTAATAGAAGATGATGTTTAGCGCAAAAGATTGGTCTTTAATTTCAACAAAGCGATATTTGGTTGCATTCATTTATTATTCGATTTTTGCTTATAACATGGAAATGAAAAGTTTCCCGAACATTCCATTTAAAGCACTGAAAAGGGCATTAAATAAGGTACCAAATAAACACAATTAAATTTTTTTTTATCAAAAATTAGTTAAAATTTTTTAAAAATAAATAAATAAATAAATAAATAAAAAATTAAATTATACATCATTAGAAAGGAATAATTTTTTCCTATTTTTTGGCCTAAATTTCATTCCGATATCTTAAAAAAAAGACCCAAATGGCGCAAACTATGTGAATCCGGCCCACTGTGAGCCGCCGACATGTCCGACGACTATAGAGTCGTCCCCACGACACCGGGCCAAAGTTGGACAGCCGCCGACATGTCCGACGACTATAGGGTCGTCCCCACGAGCCCGGGACTAGATTGGCCCGCCACCGTCATGTCCGACGATTATAGGGTCGTCCCCACGACCCCGGGACAAGCTTGGCCCGCCGCCGAATTGTTCGACGATTATAGGGTCGTCCCCACGACCCCGGGCCAAAGTTGGCCAGCCGCCGACATGTCCGACGACTATAGGGTCGTCCCCACGACCCCGAGTCTAGATTGGCCCGCCACCGTCATGTCCGACGACAATAGGGTCGTCCCCACGACCCCGGGCCAAAGATGGCCAGCCGCCGACATGTCCGACGACTAAAGGGTCGTCCCCACAACCGCGGGACTACGTTGGCTCGCCGCCGACTTGTCCGACGACTATAGGGTCGTCCCCACGACCGCAGGACTAGGTTGGCTCGCCGCCGACTTGTCCGACGACAATAGGGTCGTCCACACGACCTCGGGCCAATGTTGGCCAGCCGCCGACATGTCCGACGATTATAGGGTCGTCCCCACGACCCCGGGCCAGTGTTGGCCAATCGCCGACATGTCCGACGACTACAGGGTCGCCCCCACGACCCCGGGACTAGATTGGCCCGCCACCGACATGTCCGACGACTATAGGTTCGTCCCCACGACCCCCGGAGTAGGTTGGCCCGCCGCCGACTTGTCCGACGACTATAGGGTCGTCCCCACGACCCCCGGACTAGGTTGGCTCGCCGCCGACTTGTCCGACGACTATAGGGTCGTCCCCACGAGCCCGGGACTAGATTGGACAGCCGCCGACATGTCCGACGACTATAGGGTCGTCCCCACGACCCCGGGTCTAGGTTGGCCCGCTGCCAAGTAGTCCGTCGAATATAGAGTCGTCCCCACGACCCCTGGCCAAAGTTGGCCCGCCGCCGACATCTCGGACGAATATAGAGTCGTCCCTACGACCCCGGGACAAGATTGGCCCGCCACCGTCAAGTCCGACGACTATTGGGTCGTCCCCACGACCCCGGGCCAATGATGGCCAATCGCCGACATGTCCGACGACTATAGGGTCGTCCCCACGACCCCGGGCCAATGTTGGCCAATCGCCGACATGTCCGACGACTACAGGGTCGTCACTACGACCCCGGGACTAGATAGGCCCGCCGCCGACATGTTCGGCGACTATAGGGTCGTCCCCACGACCCCGGGACTAGATTGGCCCGCCACCGTCATGTCCGACGATTATAGGGTCGTCCCCACGACCCCAGGGCTAGGTTGGCCCGCCGCCGACTTGTCCGACGACTATAGGGTCGTCCCCACGACCACGGGCCAAAGTTGGCCAGCCGCCGACATATCCGACGACTATAGGGTCGTCCCCACGACCCCGGACCAAAGTTGGCCAGCCGCCTACATGTCCGACGACTATAGGGTCGTCCCCACGACCCGGGACTAGAGTGGCCCGCCACCGTCATGTCCGACGACTATATGGTCGTCCCCACGACCACGGGCCATTGTTGGCCAGCCGCTGAATTGTCCGACGACTATAGGGTCGTCCCCACGACCACGGGCCAAAGTTGGCCAGCCGCCGACATGTCCGACGACTATAGGGTTGTCCCCACGACCACGGGTCAAAGTTGGCCAGCCGCCGTCATGTCCGACGACTATAGGGTCGTCCCCACGACCTCGGGACTAGGTTGGCTCGCTGCCGACTTGTCCGACGACTATAGGGTCGTCCCCACGACCCCGGGACTAGATTGGCCCGCCACCGTCAAGTCCGACGACTATAGGGTCGTCCCCACGACCCCGGGCCAAAGCTGGACAGCCGCCGACTTGTCCGACGACTATAGGGTCGTCCCCACGACCCCGGGCCAAAGCTGGACAGCCGCCGACTTTTCCGACGACTATAGGGTCGTCCCCACGACCCCCCGACTAGGTGGGCTCGCCGCCGACTTGTCCGACGACTATAGGGTCGTCCCCACGACCCCGGGACTAGGTTGGCTCGCCACCGTCATGTCTGACGACTATAGGGTCGTCCCCACGACCACGGGCCAAAGTTGGCCAGCCGGCGACATTTCCGACGACTATAGGGTCGTGCCCACGACCCGGGACTAGACTGGCCCGCCACCGTCAAGTCCGACGATTATAGGGTCGTCCCCACGACCCCGGGACTAGATTGGCCCGCCACCGTCAAGTCCGACGACTATAGGGTCGTCCCCACGACCCCGGGCCAAAGCTGGACAGCCGCCGACTTGTCTGACGACTATAGGGTCGTCCCCACGACCCCGGGCCAAAGCTGGACAGCCGCCGACTTGTCCGACGACTATAGGGTCGTCCCCACGACCACGGGCCAAAGTTGGCCAGCCGGCGACATTTCCGACGACTATAGGGTCGTGCCCACGACCCGGGACTAGACTGGCCCGCCACCGTCATGTCCAACGACTATGGGGTCGTCCCCACGACCCCGGGACTAGATTGGCCCGCCACCGTCATGTCCGACGACTATGGGGTCGTCCACACGACCCCGAGACTAGATTGGCCCGCCACCGTCAAGTCCGACGACTATAGGGTCGTCCCCACGACACCGGTCAGCCGCTGACATGCCCAACGACTATAGGGTCGTCCCCACGACCACGGGCCAAAGTTGGCCAGCCGCCGACATGTCCGACGACTATTGGATCGTCCCCACGACCACGGGCCAAAGTTGGCCAGCCGCCGACATGTCCGACGACTATAGGGTCGTCCCCACGACCCCGGGACAAGGTTGGCCAGCCGCCGACATGTCCGACGACTATAGGGTCGTCCCGACGACCCCGGGCCAATGTTGGCCAATCGCCAACATGTCCGACGACTATAGGCTCGTCCCCACGACCCCCGGACTAGCTTGGCTCGCCGCCGACTTGTCCGACGACTATAGGGTCGTCCCCACGACCCCGGGCAAACGTTGGCCAGCCGCCGACTTGTCCGACGACTATAGGGTCGTCCCCGCGACCCCTGGACTAGATTGGCCCGCCACCGTCTTGTCCGACGACTATAGGGTCGTCTTCACGACCACGGGCCAAAGTTGGCCAGCCGCCGACATTTCCGACGACAATAGGGTCGTCCTCACGACCACGGGCCAAATTTGGCCAGCCGCCGACTTGTCCGACGACTATAGGGTCTATCCCACGACCACGGGCCAAAGTTGGCCACCCGCCGACTTGTCCGAGGACCATAGGGTCGTCCCCACGACCCCGGGTCTAGGTTGGCCAGCCGCCGACATGTCCGACGACTATGGAGTCGTCCCCACGACACCGGGACTATGTTGGCTCGCCGCCGACTTGTCCGACGACTATAGTGTCGTCCCCACGACCACCGGCCAAAGTTGGCCAGCCGCCGACATGTCCGACGACTATAGGGTCGCCCCGACGACACCGGGCCAAAGTTGGTCAGCCGCCGATTTGTCCGACGACTATAGGGTTGTCCCCACGACCACGGGTCAAAGTTGGCCAGCCGCCGTCATGTCCGACGACTATAGGGTCGTCCCCACGACCTCGGGACTAGGTTGGCTCGCTGCCGACTTGTCCGACGACAATAGGGTCGTCCCCACGACCCCGGGACTAGATTGGCCCGCCACCGTCAAGTCCGACGACTATAGGGTCGTCCCCACGACCCCGGGCCAAAGCTGGACAGCCGCCGACTTGTCCGACGACTATAGGGTCGTCCCCACGACCCCGGGCCAAAGCTGGACAGCCGCCGACTTTTCCGACGACTGTAGGGTCGTCCCCACGACCACGGGCCAAAGTTGGCCAGCCGCCGACTTGTCCGACGACTATAGGGTCGTCCCCATGACCCGGGACTAGACTAGCCCGCCACGTCATGTCCGACGACTATAGGGTCGTCCCCACGACCCCCGGACTAGGTTGGTACGCCGCCGACTTGTCCGACGAGTATAGGGTCCTCCCCACGACCACGGGCCAAAGGTGGCCAGCCGCCGACATGTCCGACGACTATAGGGTCGTCCCCACGACCCGGGACTAGACTGGTCCGCCACCGACATGTCCGACGACTATAGAGTCGTCCCCACGACCCCGGGTCAATGTTGGCTCGCCGCCGACATGTCCGACGACTATAGGGTCGTCCCCACGACCCCCGGGCTAAAGTTGGACAGCCACCGACATTTCCGACGACTATAGGGTCGTCCCCACGACCACGGGCCAAAGCTGGACAGCCGCCGACTTTTCCGACGACTATAGGGTCGTCCCCACGACCCCGGACTAGGTTGGCTCGCCACCGTCATGTCTGACGACTATAGGGTCGTCCCCACGACCACGGGCCAAAGTTGGCCAGCCGGCGACATTTCCGACGACTATAGGGTCGTGCCCACGACCCGGGACTAGACTGGCCCGCCACCGTCAAGTCCGACGACTATAGGGTCGTCCCCACGACCCCGGGACTAGATTGGCCCGCCACCGTCAAGTCCGACGACTATAGGGTCGTCCCCACGACCCCGGGCCAAAGCTGGACAGCCGCCGACTTGTCTGACGACTATAGGGTCGTCCCCACGACCCCCGGGCCAAAGCTGGACAGCCGCCGACTTGTCCGACGACTATAGGGTCGTCCCCACGACCACGGGCCAAAGTTGGCCAGCCGGCGACATTTCCGACGACTATAGGGTCGTGCCCACGACCCGGGACTAGACTGGCCCGCCACCGTCATGTCCAACGACTATGGGGTCGTCCCCACGACCCCGGGACTAGATTGGCCCGCCACCGTCATGTCCGACGACTATGGGGTCGTCCACACGACCCCGAGACTAGATTGGCCCGCCACCGTCAAGTCCGACGACTATAGGGTCGTCCCCACGACCACGAGCCAAAGTTGGCCAGCCGCCGACATGTCCAACGACTATTGGGTCGCCCCACGACCACGGGCCAAAGTTGGCCAGCCGCCGACATGTCCGATGACTATATGGTCGTCCCCACGACCCCGGGTCTAGGTTGGCCAGCCGCCGACATGTTCGACGACTATAGAGGCGTCCCCACGACACCGGTCAGCCGCTGACATGCCCAACGACTATAGGGTCGTCCCCACGGCCACGGGCCAAAGTTGGCCAGCCGCCGACATGTCCGACGACTATAGGGTCGTCCCCACGACCCCGGGCAAACGTTGGCCAGCCGCCGACTTGTCCGACGACTATAGGGTCGTCCCCGCGACCCCTGGACTAGATTGGCCCGCCACCGTCTTGTCCGACGACTATAGGGTCGTCTTCACGACCACGGGCCAAAGTTGGCCAGCCGCCGACATTTCCGACGACAATAGGGTCGTCCTCACGACCACGGGCCAAATTTGGCCAGCCGCCGACTTGTCCGACGACTATAGGGTCTATCCCACGACCACGGGCCAAAGTTGGCCACCCGCCGACTTGTCCGAGGACCATAGGGTCGTCCCCACGACCCCGGGTCTAGGTTGGCCAGCCGCCGACATGTCCGACGACTATGGAGTCGTCCCCACGACACCGGGACTATGTTGGCTCGCCGCCGACTTGTCCGACGACTATAGTGTCGTCCCCACGACCACCGGCCAAAGTTGGCCAGCCGCCGACATGTCCGACGACTATAGGGTCGCCCCGACGACACCGGGCCAAAGTTGGTCAGCCGCCGATTTGTCCGACGACTATAGGGTTGTCCCCACGACCACGGGTCAAAGTTGGCCAGCCGCCGTCATGTCCGACGACTATAGGGTCGTCCCCACGACCTCGGGACTAGGTTGGCTCGCTGCCGACTTGTCCGACGACAATAGGGTCGTCCCCACGACCCCGGGACTAGATTGGCCCGCCACCGTCAAGTCCGACGACTATAGGGTCGTCCCCACGACCCCGGGCCAAAGCTGGACAGCCGCCGACTTGTCCGACGACTATAGGGTCGTCCCCACGACCCCGGGCCAAAGCTGGACAGCCGCCGACTTTTCCGACGACTGTAGGGTCGTCCCCACGACCACGGGCCAAAGTTGGCCAGCCGCCGACTTGTCCGACGACTATAGGGTCGTCCCCATGACCCGGAACTAGACTAGCCCGCCACGTCATGTCCGACGACTATAGGGTCGTCCCCACGACCCCCGGACTAGGTTGGTACGCCGCCGACTTGTCCGACGAGTATAGGGTCCTCCCCACGACCACGGGCCAAAGGTGGCCAGCCGCCGACATGTCCGACGACTATAGGGTCGTCCCCACGACCCGGGACTAGACTGGTCCGCCACCGACATGTCCGACGACTATAGAGTCGTCCCCACGACCCCGGGTCAATGTTGGCTCGCCGCCGACATGTCCGACGACTATAGGGTCGTCCCCACGACCCCCGGGCTAAAGTTGGACAGCCACCGACATTTCCGACGACTATAGGGTCGTCCCCACGACCACGGGCCAAAGCTGGACAGCCGCCGACTTTTCCGACGACTATAGGGTCGTCCCCACGACCCCGGGACTAGGTTGGCTCGCCACCGTCATGTCTGACGACTATAGGGTCGTCCCCACGACCACGGGCCAAAGTTGGCCAGCCGGCGACATTTCCGACGACTATAGGGTCGTGCCCACGACCCGGGACTAGACTGGCCCGCCACCGTCAAGTCCGACGACTATAGGGTCGTCCCCACGACCCCGGGACTAGATTGGCCCGCCACCGTCAAGTCCGACGACTATAGGGTCGTCCCCACGACCCCGGGCCAAAGCTGGACAGCCGCCGACTTGTCTGACGACTATAGGGTCGTCCCCACGACCCCGGGCCAAAGCTGGACAGCCGCCGACTTGTCCGACGACTATAGGGTCGTCCCCACGACCACGGGCCAAAGTTGGCCAGCCGGCGACATTTCCGACGACTATAGGGTCGTGCCCACGACCCGGGACTAGACTGGCCCGCCACCGTCATGTCCAACGACTATGGGGTCGTCCCCACGACCCCGGGACTAGATTGGCCCGCCACCGTCATGTCCGACGACTATGGGGTCGTCCACACGACCCCGAGACTAGATTGGCCCGCCACCGTCAAGTCCGACGACTATAGGGTCGTCCCCACGACCACGAGCCAAAGTTGGCCAGCCGCCGACATGTCCAACGACTATTGGGTCGCCCCACGACCACGGGCCAAAGTTGGCCAGCCGCCGACATGTCCGATGACTATATGGTCGTCCCCACGACCCCGGGTCTAGGTTGGCCAGCCGCCGACATGTTCGACGACTATAGAGGCGTCCCCACGACACCGGTCAGCCGCTGACATGCCCAACGACTATAGGGTCGTCCCCACGGCCACGGGCCAAAGTTGGCCAGCCGCCGACATGTCCGACGACTATTGGATCGTCCCCACGACCACGGGCCAAAGTTGGCCAGCCGCCGACATGTCCGACGACTATAGGGTCGTCCCCAGCCCCCCGGGACAAGGTTGGCCAGCCGCCGACATGTCCGACGACTATAGGGTCGTCCCGACGACCCCGGGCCAATGTTGGCCAATCGCCAATATGTCCGTCGACTATAGGCTCGTCCCCACGACCCCCGGACTAGCTTGGCTCGCCGCCGACTTGTCCGACGACTATAGGGTCGTCCCCACGACCCCGGGCAAACGTTGGCCAGCCGCCGACTTGTCCGACGACTATAGGGTCGTCCCCGCGACCCCTGGACTAGATTGGCCCGCCACCGTCTTGTCCGACGACTATAGGGTCGTCTTCACGACCACGGGCCAAAGTTGGCCAGCCGCCGACATTTCCGACGACAATAGGGTCGTCCTCACGACCACGGGCCAAATTTGGCCAGCCGCCGACTTGTCCGACGACTATAGGGTCGATCCCACGACCACGGGCCAAAGTTGGCCACCCGCCGACTTGTCCGAGGACCATAGGGTCGTCCCCACGACCCCGGGTCTAGGTTGGCCAGCCGCCGACATGTCCGACGACTATGGAGTCGTCCCCACGACACCGGGACTATGTTGGCTCGCCGCCGACTTGTCCGACGACTATAGTGTCGTCCCCACGACCACCGGCCAAAGTTGGCCAGCCGCCGACATGTCCGACGACTATAGGGTCGCCCCGACGACACCGGGCCAAAGTTGGTCAGCCGCCGATTTGTCCGACGACTATAGGGTTGTCCCCACGACCACGGGTCAAAGTTGGCCAGCCGCCGTCATGTCCGACGACTATAGGGTCGTCCCCACGACCCCGGGCCAAAGTTGGCCAGCCGCTGATATGTCCGACGACTATAGGGTCGTCTCCACGACCCCGGGACTAGATTGGCCCGCCACCGTCATTTCCGACGACTATAGGGTCGTCCCCACGACCCCGGGACTAGATTGGCCCGCCACCGTCAAGTCCGACGACTATAGGGTCGTCCCCACGACCCCGGGCCAAAGCTGGACAGCCGCCGACTTGTCTGACGACTATAGGGTCGTCCCCACGACCCCGGGCCAAAGCTGGACAGCCGCCGACTTGTCCGACGACTATAGGGTCGTCCCCACGACCACGGGCCAAAGTTGGCCAGCCGGCGACATTTCCGACGACTATAGGGTCGTGCCCACGACCCGGGACTAGACTGGCCCGCCACCGTCATGTCCAACGACTATGGGGTCGTCCCCACGACCCCGGGACTAGATTGGCCCGCCACCGTCATGTCCGACGACTATGGGGTCGTCCACACGACCCCGAGACTAGATTGGCCCGCCACCGTCAAGTCCGACGACTATAGGGTCGTCCCCACGACCACGAGCCAAAGTTGGCCAGCCGCCGACATGTCCAACGACTATTGGGTCGCCCCACGACCACGGGCCAAAGTTGGCCAGCCGCCGACATGTCCGATGACTATATGGTCGTCCCCACGACCCCGGGTCTAGGTTGGCCAGCCGCCGACATGTTCGACGACTATAGAGGCGTCCCCACGACACCGGTCAGCCGCTGACATGCCCAACGACTATAGGGTGGTCCCCACGACCACGGGCCAAAGTTGGCCAGCCGCCGACATGTCCGACGACTATTGGATCGTCCCCACGACCACGGGCCAAAGTTGGCCAGCCGCCGACATGTCCGACGACTATAGGGTCGTCCCCACGACCCCGGGACAAGGTTGGCCAGCCGCCGACATGTCCGACGACTATAGGGTCGTCCCGACGACCCCGGGCCAATGTTGGCCAATCGCCAACATGTCCGCCGACTATAGGCTCGTCCCCACGACCCCCGGACTAGCTTGGCTCGCCGCCGACTTGTCCGACGACTATAGGGTCGTCCCCACGACCCCGGGCAAACGTTGGCCAGCCGCCGACTTGTCCGACGACTATAGGGTCGTCCCCGCGACCCCTGGACTAGATTGGCCCGCCACCGTCTTGTCCGACGACTATAGGGTCGTCTTCACGACCACGGGCCAAAGTTGGCCAGCCGCCGACATTTCCGACGACAATAGGGTCGTCCTCACGACCACGGGCCAAATTTGGCCAGCCGCCGACTTGTCCGACGACTATAGGGTCGATCCCACGACCACGGGCCAAAGTTGGCCACCCGCCGACTTGTCCGAGGACCATAGGGTCGTCCCCACGACCCCGGGTCTAGGTTGGCCAGCCGCCGACATGTCCGACGACTATGGAGTCGTCCCCACGACACCGGGACTATGTTGGCTCGCCGCCGACTTGTCCGACGACTATAGTGTCGTCCCCACGACCACCGGCCAAAGTTGGCCAGCCGCCGACATGTCCGACGACTATAGGGTCGCCCCGACGACACCGGGCCAAAGTTGGTCAGCCGCCGATTTGTCCGACGACTATAGGGTTGTCCCCACGACCACGGGTCAAAGTTGGCCAGCCGCCGTCATGTCCGACGACTATAGGGTCGTCCCCACGACCTCGGGACTAGGTTGGCTCGCTGCCGACTTGTCCGACGACTATAGGGTCGTCCCCACGACCCCGGGACTAGATTGGCCCGCCACCGTCAAGTCCGACGACTATAGGGTCGTCCCCACGACCCCGGGCCAAAGCTGGACAGCCGCCGACTTGTCCGACGACTATAGGGTCGTCCCCACGACCCCGGGCCAAAGCTGGACAGCCGCCGACTTTTCCGACGACTATAGGGTCGTCCCCACGACCACGGGCCAAAGTTGGCCAGCCGCCGACTTGTCCGACGACTATAGGGTCGTCCCCATGACCCGGGACTAGACTAGCCCGCCACGTCATGTCCGACGACTATAGGGTCGTCCCCACGACCCCCGGACTAGGTTGGTACGCCGCCGACTTGTCCGACGAGTATAGGGTCCTCCCCACGACCACGGGCCAAAGGTGGCCAGCCGCCGACATGTCCGACGACTATAGGGTCGTCCCCACGACCCGGGACTAGACTGGTCCGCCACCGACATGTCCGACGACTATAGAGTCGTCCCCACGACCCCGGGTCAATGTTGGCTCGCCGCCGACATGTCCGACGACTATAGGGTCGTCCCCACGACCCCCGGGCTAAAGTTGGACAGCCACCGACATTTCCGACGACTATAGGGTCGTCCCCACGACCACGGGCCAAAGTTGGCCAGCCGCCGACATGTCCGACGACTATACGGTCGTCCCCACGACCCGGGACTAGACTGGCCCGCCACCGTCATGTCCGACGACTATAGGGTCGTCCCAATAACCACGGGACAAAGTTGGCCAGCCGCCGTCATATCCGACGACTCAAGGGTCGCCCCCATGACCCCGGGCCAAAGTTGGCCAGCCGCCGACATGTCCGACGACTATAGGGTCGTCCCCACGACCACGGGCCAAAGTTGGCCAGCCGCCGACATGTCCGACGACTATACGGTCGTCCCCACGACCCGGGACTAGGTTGGCTCGCCACCGTCATGTCTGACGACTATAGGGTCGTCCCCACGACCACGGGCCAAAGTTGGCCAGCCGGCGACATTTCCGACGACTATAGGGTCGTGCCCACGACCCGGGACTAGACTGGCCCGCCACCGTCAAGTCCGACGACTATAGGGTCGTCCCCACGACCACGGGCCAAAGTTGGCCAGCCGCCGACTTGTCCGACGACTATAGAGTCGTCCCCACGACCCCGGGACTAGATTGGCCCGCCACCGTCATGTCCGACGACTACAGGGTCGTCCCCACGACCCGGGCCTAGATTGGCCCGCCACTGTCATGTCCGACGACTATAGGGTCGTCCCCACGACCCCGGGACTAGGTTGGCTCGCCGCCGACTTGTCCAACGACTATTGGGTCGTCCCCACAACCCCGGGACTAGGTTGGCTCGCCGCCGTCATGTCCGACAACTATAGGGTCGTCCTAATAACCACGGGACAAAGTTGGCCAGCCGCCGTCATATCCGACGACTCAAGGGTCGCCCCCATGACCCCGGTCCAAAGTTGGCCAGCCGCCGACATGTCCGACGACTATAGGGTCGTCCCCACGACCACGGGCCAAAGTTGGCCAGCCGCCGACATGTCCGACGACTATACGGTCGTCCCCACGACCCGGGACTAGACTGGCCCGCCACCGTCATGTCCGACGACTATAGGGTCGTCCCCACGACCCCCGGACTAGGTTGGCCGGCCGCCGACTTGTCCGACGACTATAGGGTCGTTCCCACGACCACGGGCCAAAGTTGGCCAGCCGCCGGCTTGTCCGACGATTATAGGGTCGTCCCCACGACCCCGGGACTAGGTTGGCCCGCCGCCGACTTGTCCGACGACTATAGGGTCGTCCCCACGACCGCGGGCCAAAGTTGGCCAGCCGCTGACATGTCCGACGACCATAGGGTCGTCCCCACGACCCCGGGACTAGATTGGCCCGCCACCGTCATTTCCGACGACTATATGGTCGTCCCCACGACCACGGGCCAATGTTGGCCAGCCGCTGACTTGTCCGACGACTATAGGGTCGTCCCCACGACCGCGGGACTAGATTGGCTCGCCGCCGACTTGTCCGACGACTGTAAGGTCGTCCCCACGACCCCGGGACTAGATTGGCCCGCCACCGTCATTTCCGACGACTATAGGGTCGTCCCCACGACCACGGGCCAAAGTTGGCCAGCCGCCGACTTGTCCGACGACTATAGGGTCGTCCCCACGACCCCCGGACTAGGTTGGTACGCCGCCGACTTGTCCGACGAGTATAGGGTCCTCCCCACGACCACGGGCCAAAGTTGGCCAGCCGCCGTCATGTCCGACGACTATAGGGTCGTCCCCACGACCCCCGGACTAGGTTGGCCGGCCGCCGACTTGTCCGACGACTATAGGGTCGTCCCCACGACCCCCCGACTAGGTGGGCTCGCCGCCGACTTGTCCGACGACTATAGGGTCGTCCCCACGACCCCGGGACTAGGTTGGCTCGCCACCGTCATGTCTGACGACTATAGGGTCGTCCCCACGACCACGGGCCAAAGTTGGCCAGCCGGCGACATTTCCGACGACTATAGGGTCGTGCCCACGACCCGGGACTAGACTGGCCCGCCACCGTCAAGTCCGACGACTATAGGGTCGTCCCCACGACCCCGGGACTAGATTGGCCCGCCACCGTCAAGTCCGACGACTATAGGGTCGTCCCCACGACCCCGGGCCAAAGCTGGACAGCCGCCGACTTGTCTGACGACTATAGGGTCGTCCCCACGACCCCGGGCCAAAGCTGGACAGCCGCCGACTTGTCCGACGACTATATGGTCGTCCCCACGACCACGGGCCAAAGTTGGCCAGCCGGCGACATTTCCGACGACTATAGGGTCGTGCCCACGACCCGGGACTAGACTGGCCCGCCACCGTCATGTCCAACGACTATGGGGTCGTCCCCACGACCCCGGGACTAGATTGGCCCGCCACCGTCATGTCCGACGACTATGGGGTCGTCCACACGACCCCGACACTAGATTGGCCCGCCACCGTCAAGTCCGACGACTATAGGGTCGTCCCCACGACCACGAGCCAAAGTTGGCCAGCCGCCGACATGTCCAACGACTATTGGGTCGCCCCACGACCACGGGCCAAAGTTGGCCAGCCGCCGACATGTCCGATGACTATATGGTCGTCCCCACGACCCCGGGTCTAGGCTGGCCAGCCGCCGACATGTTCGACGACTATAGAGGCGTCCCCACGACACCGGTCAGCCGCTGACATGCCCAACGACTATAGGGTCGTCCCCACGACCACGGGCCAAAGTTGGCCAGCCGCCGACATGTCCGACGACTATTGGATCGTCCCCACGACCACGGGCCAAAGTTGGCCAGCCGCCGACATGTCCGACGACTATAGGGTCGTCCCCACGACCCCGGGACAAGGTTGGCCAGCCGCCGACATGTCCGACGACTATAGGGTCGTCCCGACGACCCCGGGCCAATGTTGGCCAATCGCCAACATGTCCGACGACTATAGGCTCGTCCCCACGACCCCCGGACTAGCTTGGCTCGCCGCCGACTTGTCCGACGACTATAGGGTCGTCCCCACGACCCCTGGACTAGATTGGCCCGCCACCGTCTTGTCCGACGACTATAGGGTCGTCTTCACGACCACGGGCCAAAGTTGGCCAGCCGCCGACATTTCCGACGACAATAGGGTCGTCCCTACGACCACGGGCCAAAGTTGGCCAGCCGCCGACATGTCCGACGACTATAGGGTCGTCCCCATGACCCGGGACTAGAGTGGCCCGCCACCGTCATGTCCGACAACTATAGGGTCGTCCCCACGACCCCCGGACTAGGTTGGTACGCCGCCGACTTGTCCGACGACTATAGGGTCGTCCCCACGACCGCGGGCCAAAGTTGGCCTGCCGCCGACATATCCGACGACTATAGGGTCGTCCCCACGACCCCGGGCCAAAGTTGGCCAGCCGCCGACTTGTCCGACGACTATAGGGTCGTCCCCATGACCCGGGACTAGAGTGGCCCGCCACCGTCATGTCCGACGACTATATGGTCGTCCCCACGACCACGGGCCAAAGTTGGCCAGCCGCCGGCTTGTCCGACGATTATAGGGTCGTCCCCACGACCCCGGGACTAGGTTGTCCCGCCGCCGACTTGTCCGACGACTATAGGGTCGTCCCCACGACCGCGGGCCAAAGTTGGCCTGCCGCCGACATATCCGACGACTATAGGGTCGTCCCCACGACCCCGGGCCAAAGTTGGCCAGCCGCTGACATGTCCGACGACCATAGGGTCGTCCCCACGACCCCGGGACTAGATTGGCCCGCCACCGTCATTTCCGACGACTATATGGTCGTCCCCACGACCACGGGCCAATGTTGGCCAGCCGCTGACTTGTCCGACGACTATAGGGTCGTCCCCACGACCGCGGGACTAGATTGGCTCGCCGCCGACTTGTCCGACGACTGTAGGGTCGTCCCCACGACCCCGGGACTAGATTGGCCCGCCACCGTCATTTCCGACGACTATAGGGTCGTCCCCACGACCACGGGCCAAAGTTGGCCAGCCGCCGACTTGTCCGACGACTATAGGGTCGTCCCCACGACCCCCGGACTAGGTTGGTACGCCGCCGACTTGTCCGACGAGTATAGGGTCCTCCCCACGACCACGGGCCAAAGTTGGCCAGCCGCCGACATGTCCGACGACTATAGGGTCGTCCCCATGACCCGGGACTAGAGTGGCCCGCCACCGTCATGTCCGACGACTATAGGGTCGTCCTCACGACCCCCGGACTAGGTTGGTACGCCGCCGACTTGTCCGACGAGTATAGGGTCCTCCCCACGACCACGGGCCAAAGTTGGCCAGCCGCCGACATGTCCGACGACTATAGGGTCGTCCCCACGACCCGGGACTAGAGTGGCCCGCCACCGTCATGTCCGACGACTATATGGTCGTCCCCACGACCACGGGCCAATGTTGGCCAGCCGCTGACTTGTCCGACGACTATAGGGTCGTCCCCCGACCGCGGGAATAGATTGGCTCGCCGCCGACTTGTCCGACGACTGTAGGGTCGTCCCCACGACCCCGGGACTAGATTGGCCCGCCACCGTCATTTCCGACGACTATAGGGTCGTCCCCACGACCACGGGCCAAAGTTGGCCAGCCGGCGACATTTCCGACGACTATAGGGTCGTGCCCACGACCCGGGACTAGACTGGCCCGCCACCGTCAAGTCCGACGACTATAGGGTCGTCCCCACGACCCCGGGCAAACGTTGGCCAGCCGCCGACTTGTCCGACGACTATAGGGTCGTCCCCGCGACCCCTGGACTAGATTGGCCCGCCACCGTCTTGTCCGACGACTATAGGGTCGTCTTCACGACCACGGGCCAAAGTTGGCCAGCCGCCGACTTGTCCGACGACTATAGGGTCGTCCCCATGACCCGGGACTAGAGTGGCCCGCCACCGTCATGTCCGACGACTATATGGTCGTCCCCACGACCACGGGCCAAAGTTGGCCAGCCGCCGGCTTGTCCGACGATTATAGGGTCGTCCCCACGACCCCGGGACTAGGTTGGCCCGCCGCCGACTTGTCCGACGACTATAGGGTCGTCCCCACGACCGCGGGCCAAAGTTGGCCTGCCGCCGACATATCCGACGACTATAGGGTCGTCCCCACGACCGCGGGACTAGATTGGCTCGCCGCCAACTTGTCCGACGACTGTAGGGTCGTCCCCACGACCCCGGGACTAGATTGGCCCGCCACCGTCATTTCCGACGACTATAGGGTCGTCCCCACGACCACGGGCCAAAGTTGGCCAGCCGCCGACTTGTCCGACGACTATAGGGTCGTCCCCACGACCCCCGGACTAGGTTGGTACGCCGCCGACTTGTCCGACGAGTATAGGGTCCTCCCCACGACCACGGGCCAAAGTTGGCCAGCCGCCGACATGTCCGACGACTATAGGGTCGTCCCCACGACCGCGGGACTAGATTGGCTCGCCGCCGACTTGTCCGACGACTGTAGGGTCGTCCCCACGACCCCGGGACTAGATTGGCCCGCCACCGTCATTTCCGACGACTATATGGTCGTCCCCACGACCGCGGGCCAAAGTTGGCCTGCCGCCGACATATCCGACGACTATAGGGTCGTCCCCGCGACCCCTGGACTAGATTGGCCCGCCACCGTCTTGTCCGACGACTATAGGGTCGTCTTCACGACCACGGGCCAAAGTTGGCCAGCCGCCGACATTTCCGACGACAATAGGGTCGTCCCCACGACCGCGGGACTAGATTGGCTCGCCGCCAACTTGTCCGACGACTGTAGGGTCGTCCCCACGACCCCGAGACTAGATTGGCCCGCCACCGTCATTTCCGACGACTATAGGGTCGTCCCCATGACCCGGGACTAGAGTGGCCCGCCACCGTCATGTCCGACAACTATAGGGTCGTCCCCACGACCCCCGGACTAGGTTGGTACGCCGCCGACTTGTCCGACGACTATAGGGTCGTCCCCACGACCGCGGACCAAAGTTGGCCTGCCGCCGACATATCCGACGACTATAGGGTCGTCCCCACGACCCCGGGCCAAAGTTGGCCAGCCGCCGACTTGTCCGACGACTATAGGGTCGTCCCCATGACCCGGGACTAGAGTGGCCCGCCACCGTCATGTCCGACGACTATATGGTCGTCCCCACGACCACGGGCCAAAGTTGGCCAGCCGCCGGCTTGTCCGACGATTATAGGGTCGTCCCCACGACCCCGGGACTAGGTTGGCCCGCCGCCGACTTGTCCGACGACTATAGGGTCGTCCCCACGACCGCGGGCCAAAGTTGGCCTGCCGCCGACATATCCGACGACTATAGGGTCGTCCCCACGACCGCGGGACTAGATTGGCTCGCCGCCAACTTGTCCGACGACTGTAGGGTCGTCCCCACGACCCCGAGACTAGATTGGCCCGCCACCGTCATTTCCGACGACTATAGGGTCGTCCCCACGACCACGGGCCAAAGTTGGCCAGCCGCCGACTTGTCCGACGACTATAGGGTCGTCCCCACGACCCCCGGACTAGGTTGGTACGCCGCCGACTTGTCCGACGAGTATAGGGTCCTCCCCACGACCACGGGCCAAAGTTGGCCAGCCGCCGACATGTCCGACGACTATAGGGTCGTCCCCACGACCGCGGGACTAGATTGGCTCGCCGCCGACTTGTCCGACGACTGTAGGGTCGTCCCCACGACCCCGGGACTAGATTGGCCCGCCACCGTCATTTCCGACGACTATATGGTCGTCCCCACGACCGCGGGCCAAAGTTGGCCTGCCGCCGACATATCCGACGACTATAGGGTCGTCCCCACGACCGCGGGACTAGATTGGCTCGCCGCCGACTTGTCCGACGACTGTAGGGTCGTCCCCACGACCCCGGGACTAGATTGGCCCGCCACCGTCATTTCCGACGACTATAGGGTCGTCCCCACGACCACGGGCCAAAGTTGGCCAGCCGCCGACTTGTCCGACGACTATAGGGTCGTCCCCACGACCCCCGGACTAGGTTGGTACGCCGCCGACTTGTCCGACGAGTATAGGGTCCTCCCCACGACCACGGGCCAAAGTTGGCCAGCCGCCGACATGTCCGACGACTATAGGGTCGTCCCCATGACCCGGGACTAGAGTGGCCCGCCACCGTCATGTCCGACAACTATAGGGTCGTCCCCACGACCCCCGGACTAGGTTGGTACGCCGCCGACTTGTCCGACGACAATAGGGTCGTCCCCACGACCGCGGGCCAAAGTTGGCCTGCCGCCGACATATCCGACGACTATAGGGTCGTCCCCACGACCCCGGGCCAAAGTTGGCCAGCCGCCGACTTGTCCGACGACTATAGGGTCGTCCCCATGACCCGGGACTAGAGTGGCCCGCCACCGTCATGTCCGACGACTATATGGTCGTCCCCACGACCACGGGCCAATGTTGGCCAGCCGCTGACTTGTCCGACGACTATAGGGTCGTCCCCACGACCGCGGGACTAGATTGGCTCGCCGCCGCCTTGTCCGACGACTGTAGTGTCGTCCCCACGACCCCGGGACTAGATTGGCCAGCCACCGTCATTTCCGACGACTATAGGGTCGTCCCCACGACCACGGGCCAAAGTTGGCCAGCCGCCGACTTGTCCGACGACTATAGGGTCGTCCCCATGACCCGGGACTAGACTGGCCCGCCACCGTCATGTCCGACGACTATAGGGTCGTCCCCACGACCCCCGGACTAGGTTGGTACGCCGCCGACTTGTCCGACGAGTATAGGGTCCTCCCCACGACCACGGGCCAAAGTTGGCCAGCCGCCGACATGTCCGACGACTATAGGGTCGTCCCCACGACCCCGGGCCAAAGTTGGCCAGCCGCCGACATGTCCGACGACAATAGGGTCGTCCCCACGACCCGGGACTAGAGTGGCCCGCCACCGTCATGTCTGACGACTATATGGTCGTCCCCACGACCACGGGCCAATGTTGGCCAGCCGCTGACTTGTCCGACGACTATAGGGTCGTCCCCCGACCGCGGGAATAGATTGGCTCGCCGCCGACTTGTCCGACGACTGTAGGGTCGTCCCCACGACCCCGGGACTAGATTGGCCCGCCACCGTCATTTCCGACGACTATAGGGTCGTCCCCACGACCACGGGCCAAAGTTGGCCAGCCGGCGACATTTCCGACGACTATAGGGTCGTGCCCACGACCCGGGACTAGACTGGCCCGCCACCGTCAAGTCCGACGACTATAGGGTCGTCCCCACGACCCCGGGCCAATAATGGCCAATCGCCGACATGTCCGACGACTATAGGGTCGGACCTACGACCCGGGACTTGATTGGCCTGGCACAGTCATGTCCAACGACTATCGGATCGTCCCTACGACCACGGGCCAAAGTTGGCATGCCGCCGAAATTTCCGACGACTATAGGGTCGTCCCCACGACACCGGGCCAAAGTTGGCCAGCCGCCTACATGTCCGACGAATATAGGGTCGTCCCCACGACCCCGGGACTAGATTGGCCCGCCACCGTCATGTCCGACGATTATAGGGTCGTCCCCACGACCCCGGGACTAGATTGGCCCGCCACCGTCATTTCCGACGACTATAGGGTCGTCCCCACGACCACGGGCCAAAGTTGGCCAGCCGCCGACTTATCCGACGACTGTAGGGTCGTCCCCACGACCCCGGGCCAAAGTTGGCCAGCCGCTGATATGTCCGACGACTATAGGGTCGTCTCCACGACCCCGGGACTAGATTGGCCCGCCACCGTCATTTCCGACGACTATAGGGTCGTCCCCACGACCACGGGCCAAAGTTGGCCAGCCGCCGACTTGTCCGACGACTATAGGGTCGTCCCCATGACCCGGGACTAGACTGGCCCGCCACCGTCATGTCCGACGACCATAGGGTCGTCCCCACGACCCCCGGACTAGGTTGGTACGCCGCCGACTTGTCCGACGAGTATAGGGTCCTCCCCACGACCCCCGGGCCAAAGTTGGACAGCCACCGACATTTCCGACGACTATAGGGTCGTCCCCACGACCACAGGCCAAAGTTGGCCAGCCGCCGACATGTCCGACGACTATAGGGTCGTCCCCACGACCCGGGACTAGACTGGCCCGCCACCGTCATGTCCGACGACTATAGGGTCGTCCCCACGACCCCCGGACTAGGTTGGCCGGCCGCCGACTTGTCCGACGACTATAGGGTCGTCCCCACGACCCCCCGACTAGGTGGGCTCGCCGCCGACTTGTCCGACGACTATAGGGTCGTCCCCACGACCCCGGGACTAGGTTGGCTCGCCACCGTCATGTCTGACGACTGTAGGGTCGTCCCCACGACCACGGGCCAAAGTTGGCCAGCCGGCGACATTTCCGACGACTATAGGTTCGTGCCCACGACCCGGGACTAGACTGGCCCGCCACCGTCAAGTCCGACGACTATAGGGTCGTCCCCACGACCCCGGGACTAGATTGGCCCGCCACCGTCAAGTCCGACGACTATAGGGTCGTCCCCACGACCCCGGGCCAAAGCTGGACAGCCGCCGACTTGTCCGACGACTATAGGGTCGTCCCCACGACCCGGGACTAGAGTGGCCCGCCACCGTCATGTCCGACGACTATATGGTCGTCCCCACGACCACGGGCCAATGTTGGCCAGCCGCTGACTTGTCCGACGACTATAGGGTCGTCCCCACGACCGCGGGACTAGATTGGCCCGCCACCGTCATTTCCGACGACTATAGGGTCGTCCCCACGACCACGGGCCAAAGTTGGCCAGCCGCCGACATGTCCGACGACTATAGGGTCGTCCCATGGACCCCGGGACTAGATTGGCCCGCCACCGTCATGTCCGACGACTATAAGGTCGTCCCCACGACCCCGGGCCAATGTTGGCCAGCCGCTGACTTGTCCGACGACTATAGGGTCGTCCCCACGACCGCGGGACTAGATTGGCTCGCCGCCGACTTGTCCGACGACTGTAGGGTCGTCCCCACGACCCCGGGACTAGATTGGCCCGCCACCGTCATTTCCGACGACTATAGGGTCGTCCCCACGACCACGGGCCAAAGTTGGCCAGCCGCCGACATGTCCGACGACTATAGGGTCGTCCCCATGACCCGGGACTAGACTGGCCCGCCACCGTCATGTCCGACGACTATAGGGTCGTCCCCACGACCCCCGGACTAGGTTGGTACGCCGCCGACTTGTCCGACGAGTATAGGGTCCTCCCCACGACCACGGGCCAAAGTTGGCCAGCCGCCGACATGTCCGACGACTATAGGGTCGTCCCCACGACCCGGGACTAGACTGGCCCGCCACCGCCATGTCCGACGATTATAGGGTTGTCCCCACGACCACGGGCCAACTTTGGCCAGCCGCCGACATATCCGACGATTATAGTGTCGTCCAAACGACCCCGGGAATAGATTGGCCCGCCCCCGACAAGTCCGACGACTATAGGGTCGTCCCCACGACCTCGGGACTAGGTTGGCCAGCCGCCGACATGTCCGACGACTATAGGGTCGTCGCCACGACCACGGGCCAATGTTGGCCTATCGCCGACATGTCCGACGACTATAGGGTCGTCCCTACGACCCCGGACTAGGTTGGCCAGCCGCCGACATGTCCGACGACTATAGGGTCGTCCCCACGAACCCGGGCCAAAGTTGGCAAGCCGCCGACATGTCCGATGACTATAGGGTCGTCCCCACGACCCCGGGACTAGGTTGGCCCACCGCCGACTTGTCCGACGACAATAGGGTCGTCCCCACGACCCCGGGTCTAGGTTGGCCAGCTGCCGACATGTCCGACGATTATAGGGTCGTCCCCATGACCAGGGGCCAAAGTTGGCCTGCCGCCGAAATTTCCGACAACTATACAGTCGTCCCCACGACACCAGGCCAAAGTTGGCCAGCCGCCAACATGTCCGACGACTATAGGGTCGTCCCTACGACCCCGGGACTGGATTGGCCCGCCGCCGACTTGTCCGACGACTATAGGGTCGTCCCCACGACCCCTGGGCTAGGTTGGCTCGCCGCCGACTTGTCCGACGACTATAGGGTCGTCCCCACGACCCCGGGCCAAAGTTGGCCAGCCGCCGACTTGTCCGCCGACTATACGGTCGTCCCCACGACCCCGGGACTAGATTGGCCCGCCACCGTCAAGTCCGACGACTATACGGTCGTCCCCACGACCCCGGGACTAGATTGGCCCGCCACCGTCATGTCCGACGACTTCAGGGTCGTCCCCACGACCACGGGCCAAAGTTGGCCAGCCGCCGACATGTCCGACGACTATAGGGTCGTCCCATGGACCCCGGGACTAGATTGGCCCGCCACCGTCATGTCCGACGACTATAAGGTCGTCCCCACGACCCCGGGACTAGATTGGCCCGCCACCGTCATGTCCGACGACTATAAGGTCGTCCCCACGACCCCCGGACTAGGTTGGCTCGCCGCCGACTTGTCCGACGACTATAGGGTCGTCCCCACGACCCCAGCACTATATTGGCCCGCCACCGTCATGTCCGACGACTATAGGGTCGTTCCCACGGCCCCGGGCCAAAGTTGGCCAGCCGCCGACATGTCCGACGACTATAGGGTCGTCCCCACGACCCCGGGCCAATAATGGCCAATCGCCGACATGTCCGACGACTATAGGGTCGGACCTACGACCCGGGACTTGATTGGCCCGGCACAGTCATGTCCAACGACTATCGGATCGTCCCTACGACCACGGGCCAAAGTTGGCATGCCGCCGAAATTTCCGACGACTATAGGGTCGTCCCCACGACCCCGGGACTAGATTGGCCCGCCACCGTCATGTCCGACGATTATAGGGTCGTCCCCACGACCCCGGGACTAGATTGGCCCGCCACCGTCATTTCCGACGACTATAGGGTCGTCCCCACGACCACGGGCCAAAGTTGGCCAGCCGCCGACTTATCCGACGACTGTAGGGTCGTCCCCACGACCCCGGGCCAAAGTTGGCCAGCCGCTGATATGTCCGACGACTATAGGGTCGTCTCCACGACCCCGGGACTAGATTGGCCCGCCACCATCATTTCCGACGACTATAGGGTCGTCCCCACGACCACGGGCCAAAGTTGGCCAGCCGCCGACATGTCCGACGACTATAGGGTCGTCCCCACGACCCCGGGCCAAAGTTGGCCAGCCGCCGACATGTCCGACGACTATAGGGTCGTCCCCACGACCACGGGCCAATGTTGGCCAGCCGCTGACTTGTCCGACGACTATAGGGTCGTCCCCCGACCGCGGGAATAGATTGGCTCGCCGCCGACTTGTCCGACGACTGTAGGGTCGTCCCCACGACCCCGGGACTAGATTGGCCCGCCACCGTCATTTCCGACGACTATAGGGTCGTCCCCACGACCACGGGCCAAAGTTGGCCAGCCGGCGACATTTCCGACGACTATAGGGTCGTGCCCACGACCCGGGACTAGACTGGCCCGCCACCGTCAAGTCCGACGACTATAGGGTCGTCCCCACGACCCCGGGCCAATAATGGCCAATCGCCGACATGTCCGACGACTATAGGGTCGGACCTACGACCCGGGACTTGATTGGCCTGGCACAGTCATGTCCAACGACTATCGGATCGTCCCTACGACCACGGGCCAAAGTTGGCATGCCGCCGAAATTTCCGACGACTATAGGGTCGTCCCCACGACACCGGGCCAAAGTTGGCCAGCCGCCTACATGTCCGACGAATATAGGGTCGTCCCCACGACCCCGGGACTAGATTGGCCCGCCACCGTCATGTCCGACGATTATAGGGTCGTCCC
Source organism: Andrena praecox (assembly GCA_963932275.1). NCBI lineage: Eukaryota > Metazoa > Arthropoda > Insecta > Hymenoptera > Andrenidae > Andrena > Andrena praecox. The sequence goes on along the minus strand of CAWVQO010000281.1, from coordinate 154,469 downwards.
CACGACCCCGGGACTAGATTGGCCCGCCACCGTCATTTCCGACGACTATAGGGTCGTCCCCACGACCACGGGCCAAAGTTGGCCAGCCGCCGACTTATCCGACGACTGTAGGGTCGTCCCCACGACCCCGGGCCAAAGTTGGCCAGCCGCTGATATGTCCGACGACTATAGGGTCGTCTCCACGACCCCGGGACTAGATTGGCCCGCCACCGTCATTTCCGACGACTATAGGGTCGTCCCCACGACCACGGGCCAAAGTTGGCCAGCCGCCGACTTGTCCGACGACTATAGGGTCGTCCCCATGACCCGGGACTAGACTGGCCCGCCACCGTCATGTCCGACGACCATAGGGTCGTCCCCACGACCCCCGGACTAGGTTGGTACGCCGCCGACTTGTCCGACGAGTATAGGGTCCTCCCCACGACCCCCGGGCCAAAGTTGGACAGCCACCGACATTTCCGACGACTATAGGGTCGTCCCCACGACCACAGGCCAAAGTTGGCCAGCCGCCGACATGTCCGACGACTATAGGGTCGTCCCCACGACCCGGGACTAGACTGGCCCGCCACCGTCATGTCCGACGACTATAGGGTCGTCCCCACGACCCCCGGACTAGGTTGGCCGGCCGCCGACTTGTCCGACGACTATAGGGTCGTCCCCACGACCCCCCGACTAGGTGGGCTCGCCGCCGACTTGTCCGACGACTATAGGGTCGTCCCCACGACCCCGGGACTAGGTTGGCTCGCCACCGTCATGTCTGACGACTGTAGGGTCGTCCCCACGACCACGGGCCAAAGTTGGCCAGCCGGCGACATTTCCGACGACTATAGGTTCGTGCCCACGACCCGGGACTAGACTGGCCCGCCACCGTCAAGTCCGACGACTATAGGGTCGTCCCCACGACCCCGGGACTAGATTGGCCCGCCACCGTCAAGTCCGACGACTATAGGGTCGTCCCCACGACCCCGGGCCAAAGCTGGACAGCCGCCGACTTGTCCGACGACTATAGGGTCGTCCCCACGACCCGGGACTAGAGTGGCCCGCCACCGTCATGTCCGACGACTATATGGTCGTCCCCACGACCACGGGCCAATGTTGGCCAGCCGCTGACTTGTCCGACGACTATAGGGTCGTCCCCACGACCGCGGGACTAGATTGGCCCGCCACCGTCATTTCCGACGACTATAGGGTCGTCCCCACGACCACGGGCCAAAGTTGGCCAGCCGCCGACATGTCCGACGACTATAGGGTCGTCCCATGGACCCCGGGACTAGATTGGCCCGCCACCGTCATGTCCGACGACTATAAGGTCGTCCCCACGACCCCGGGCCAATGTTGGCCAGCCGCTGACTTGTCCGACGACTATAGGGTCGTCCCCACGACCGCGGGACTAGATTGGCTCGCCGCCGACTTGTCCGACGACTGTAGGGTCGTCCCCACGACCCCGGGACTAGATTGGCCCGCCACCGTCATTTCCGACGACTATAGGGTCGTCCCCACGACCACGGGCCAAAGTTGGCCAGCCGCCGACATGTCCGACGACTATAGGGTCGTCCCCATGACCCGGGACTAGACTGGCCCGCCACCGTCATGTCCGACGACTATAGGGTCGTCCCCACGACCCCCGGACTAGGTTGGTACGCCGCCGACTTGTCCGACGAGTATAGGGTCCTCCCCACGACCACGGGCCAAAGTTGGCCAGCCGCCGACATGTCCGACGACTATAGGGTCGTCCCCACGACCCGGGACTAGACTGGCCCGCCACCGCCATGTCCGACGATTATAGGGTTGTCCCCACGACCACGGGCCAACTTTGGCCAGCCGCCGACATATCCGACGATTATAGTGTCGTCCAAACGACCCCGGGAATAGATTGGCCCGCCCCCGACAAGTCCGACGACTATAGGGTCGTCCCCACGACCTCGGGACTAGGTTGGCCAGCCGCCGACATGTCCGACGACTATAGGGTCGTCGCCACGACCACGGGCCAATGTTGGCCTATCGCCGACATGTCCGACGACTATAGGGTCGTCCCTACGACCCCGGACTAGGTTGGCCAGCCGCCGACATGTCCGACGACTATAGGGTCGTCCCCACGAACCCGGGCCAAAGTTGGCAAGCCGCCGACATGTCCGATGACTATAGGGTCGTCCCCACGACCCCGGGACTAGGTTGGCCCACCGCCGACTTGTCCGACGACAATAGGGTCGTCCCCACGACCCCGGGTCTAGGTTGGCCAGCTGCCGACATGTCCGACGATTATAGGGTCGTCCCCATGACCAGGGGCCAAAGTTGGCCTGCCGCCGAAATTTCCGACAACTATACAGTCGTCCCCACGACACCAGGCCAAAGTTGGCCAGCCGCCAACATGTCCGACGACTATAGGGTCGTCCCTACGACCCCGGGACTGGATTGGCCCGCCGCCGACTTGTCCGACGACTATAGGGTCGTCCCCACGACCCCTGGGCTAGGTTGGCTCGCCGCCGACTTGTCCGACGACTATAGGGTCGTCCCCACGACCCCGGGCCAAAGTTGGCCAGCCGCCGACTTGTCCGCCGACTATACGGTCGTCCCCACGACCCCGGGACTAGATTGGCCCGCCACCGTCAAGTCCGACGACTATACGGTCGTCCCCACGACCCCGGGACTAGATTGGCCCGCCACCGTCATGTCCGACGACTTCAGGGTCGTCCCCACGACCACGGGCCAAAGTTGGCCAGCCGCCGACATGTCCGACGACTATAGGGTCGTCCCATGGACCCCGGGACTAGATTGGCCCGCCACCGTCATGTCCGACGACTATAAGGTCGTCCCCACGACCCCGGGACTAGATTGGCCCGCCACCGTCATGTCCGACGACTATAAGGTCGTCCCCACGACCCCCGGACTAGGTTGGCTCGCCGCCGACTTGTCCGACGACTATAGGGTCGTCCCCACGACCCCAGCACTATATTGGCCCGCCACCGTCATGTCCGACGACTATAGGGTCGTTCCCACGGCCCCGGGCCAAAGTTGGCCAGCCGCCGACATGTCCGACGACTATAGGGTCGTCCCCACGACCCCGGGCCAATAATGGCCAATCGCCGACATGTCCGACGACTATAGGGTCGGACCTACGACCCGGGACTTGATTGGCCCGGCACAGTCATGTCCAACGACTATCGGATCGTCCCTACGACCACGGGCCAAAGTTGGCATGCCGCCGAAATTTCCGACGACTATAGGGTCGTCCCCACGACCCCGGGACTAGATTGGCCCGCCACCGTCATGTCCGACGATTATAGGGTCGTCCCCACGACCCCGGGACTAGATTGGCCCGCCACCGTCATTTCCGACGACTATAGGGTCGTCCCCACGACCACGGGCCAAAGTTGGCCAGCCGCCGACTTATCCGACGACTGTAGGGTCGTCCCCACGACCCCGGGCCAAAGTTGGCCAGCCGCTGATATGTCCGACGACTATAGGGTCGTCTCCACGACCCCGGGACTAGATTGGCCCGCCACCATCATTTCCGACGACTATAGGGTCGTCCCCACGACCACGGGCCAAAGTTGGCCAGCCGCCGACATGTCCGACGACTATAGGGTCGTCCCCACGACCCCGGGCCAAAGTTGGCCAGCCGCCGACATGTCCGACGACTATAGGGTCGTCCCCACGACCCGGGACTAGAGTGGCCCGCCACCGTCATGTCCGACGACTATATGGTCGTCCCCACGACCACGGGCCAATGTTGGCCAGCCGCTGACTTGTCCGACGACTATAGGGTCGTCCCCACGACCGCGGGACTAGATTGGCTCGCCGCCGACTTGTCCGACGACTGTAGGGTCGTCCCCACGACCCCGGGACTAGATTGGCCCGCCACCGTCATTTCCGACGACTATAGGGTCGTCCCCACGACCACGGGCCAAAGTTGGCCAGCCGCCGACATGTCCGACGACTATAGGGTCGTCCCCATGACCCGGGACTAGACTGGCCCGCCACCGTCATGTCCGACGACTATAGGGTCGTCCCCACGACCCCCGGACTAGGTTGGTACGCCGCCGACTTGTCCGACGAGTATAGGGTCCTCCCCACGACCACGGGCCAAAGTTGGCCAGCCGCCGACATGTCCGACGACTATAGGGTCGTCCCCACGACCCGGGACTAGACTGGCCCGCCACCGACATGTCCGACGACTATATCGTCGTCCCCACGACCACGGGCCAATGTTGGCCAGCCGCTGACTTGTCCGACGACTATAGGGTCGTCCCCACGACCGCGGGACTAGATTGGCTCGCCGCCGACTTGTCCGACGACTATAGGATCGTCCCCACGACCCGGGACTAGAGTGGCCCGCCACCGTCATGTCCGACGACTATACGGTCGTCCCCACGACCACGGGCCAATGTTGGCTAGCCGCTGACTTGTCCGACGACTATAGGGTCGTCCCCACGACCGCGGGACTAGATTGGCTCGCCGCCGACTTGTCCGACGACTGTAGGGTCGTCCCCACGACCCCGGGACTAGATTGGCCCGCCACCGTCATTTCCGACGACTATAGGGTCGTCCCCACGACCACGGGCCAATGTTGGCAAGCCGCTGACTTGTCCGACGACTATAGGATCGTCCCCACGACCCGGGACTAGAGTGGCCCGCCACCGTCATGTCCGACGACTATACGGTCGTCCCCACGACCACGGGCCAATGTTGGCTAGCCGCTGACTTGTCCGACGACTATAGGGTCGTCCCCACGACCGCGGGACTAGATTGGCTCGCCGCCGACTTGTCCGACGACTGTAGGGTCGTCCCCACGACCCCGGGACTAGATTGGCCCGCCACCGTCATTTCCGACGACTATAGGGTCGTCCCCACGACCACGGGCCAATGTTGGCAAGCCGCTGACTTGTCCGACGACTATAGGGTCGTCCCCACGACCGCGAGGACTAGATTGGTTCGCCGCCGACTTGTCCGACGACTGTAGGGTCGTCCCCACGACCCCGGGACTAGATTGGCCCGCCACCGTCATTTCCGACGACTATAGGGTCGTCCCCACGACCACGGGCCAATGTTGGCAAGCCGCTGACTTGTCCGACGACTATAGGGTCGTCCCCACGACCGCGAGGACTAGATTGGCTCGCCGCCGACTTGTCCGACGACTATAGGGTCGTCCCCACGACCGCGGGACTAGATTGGCTCGCCGCCGACTTGTCCGACGACTGTAGGGTCGTCCCCACGACCCCGGGACTAGGTTGCCCCACCGCCGACTTGTCCGACGACAATAGGGTCGTCCCCACGACCCCGGGTCTAGGTTGGCCAGCTGCCGACATGTCCGACGATTATAGGGTCGTCCCCATGACCAGGGGCCAAAGTTGGCCTGCCGCCGAAATTTCCGACAACTATACAGTCGTCCCCACGACACCAGGCCAAAGTTGGCCAGCCGCCAACATGTCCGACGACTATAGGGTCGTCCCTACGACCCCGGGACTGGATTGGCCCGCCGCCGACTTGTCCGACGACTATAGGGTCGTCCCCACGACCCCTGGGCTAGGTTGGCTCGCCGCCGACTTGTCCGACGACTATAGGGTCGTCCCCACGACCCCGGGCCAAAGTTGGCCAGCCGCCGACTTGTCCGCCGACTATACGGTCGTCCCCACGACCCCGGGACTAGATTGGCCCGCCACCGTCAAGTCCGACGACTATACGGTCGTCCCCACGACCCCGGGACTAGATTGGCCCGCCACCGTCATGTCCGACGACTTCAGGGTCGTCCCCACGACCACGGGCCAAAGTTGGCCAGCCGCCGACATGTCCGACGACTATAGGGTCGTCCCCACGACCCGGGACTAGACTGGCCCGCCACCGACATGTCCGACGACTATAGAGTCGTCCCCACGACCCCGGGTCAATGTTGGCTCGCCGCCGACATGTCCGACGACTATAGGGTCGTCCCCACCACCCCCGGGCCAAAGTTGGACAGCCACCGACATTTCCGACGACTATAGGGTCGTCCCCACGACCACGGGCCAAAGTTGGCCAGCCGCCGACATGTCCGACGACTATAGGGTCGTCCCCACGACCCGGGACTAGACTGGCCCACCACCGTCATGTCCGACGACTATAGGGTCGTCCCCACGACCCCCGGACTAGGTTGGCCGGCCGCCGACTTGTCCGACGACTATAGGGTCGTCCCCACGACCCCCCGACTAGGTGGGCTCGCCGCCGACTTGTCCGACGACTATAGGGTCGTCCCCACGACCCCGGGACTAGGTTGGCTCACCACCGTCATGTCTGACGACTATAGGGTCGTCCCCACGACCACGGGCCAAAGTTGGCCAGCCGCCGACATGTCCGACGACTATAGGGTCGTCCCCATGACCCAGGACTAGAGTGGCCCGCCACCGTCATGTCCGACGACTATAGGGTCGTCCCCACGACCCGGGACTAGAGTGGCCCGCCACCGTCATGTCCGACGACTATACGGTCGTCCCCACGACCACGGGCCAATGTTGGCTAGCCGCTGACTTGTCCGACGACTATAGGGTCGTCCCCACGACCGCGGGACTAGATTGGCTCGCCGCCGACTTGTCCGACGACTGTAGGGTCGTCCCCACGACCCCGGGACTAGATTGGCCCGCCACCGTCATTTCCGACGACTATAGGGTCGTCCCCACGACCACGGGCCAATGTTGGCAAGCCGCTGACTTGTCCGACGACTATAGGGTCGTCCCCACGACCGCGAGGACTAGATTGGTTCGCCGCCGACTTGTCCGACGACTGTAGGGTCGTCCCCACGACCCCGGGACTAGATTGGCCCGCCACCGTCATTTCCGACGACTATAGGGTCGTCCCCACGACCACGGGCCAATGTTGGCAAGCCGCTGACTTGTCCGACGACTATAGGGTCGTCCCCACGACCGCGAGGACTAGATTGGCTCGCCGCCGACTTGTCCGACGACTATAGGGTCGTCCCCACGACCGCGGGACTAGATTGGCTCGCCGCCGACTTGTCCGACGACTGTAGGGTCGTCCCCACGACCCCGGGACTAGGTTGGCCCACCGCCGACTTGTCCGACGACAATAGGGTCGTCCCCACGACCCCGGGTCTAGGTTGGCCAGCTGCCGACATGTCCGACGATTATAGGGTCGTCCCCATGACCAGGGGCCAAAGTTGGCCTGCCGCCGAAATTTCCGACAACTATACAGTCGTCCCCACGACACCAGGCCAAAGTTGGCCAGCCGCCAACATGTCCGACGACTATAGGGTCGTCCCTACGACCCCGGGACTGGATTGGCCCGCCGCCGACTTGTCCGACGACTATAGGGTCGTCCCCACGACCCCTGGGCTAGGTTGGCTCGCCGCCGACTTGTCCGACGACTATAGGGTCGTCCCCACGACCCCGGGCCAAAGTTGGCCAGCCGCCGACTTGTCCGCCGACTATACGGTCGTCCCCACGACCCCGGGACTAGATTGGCCCGCCACCGTCAAGTCCGACGACTATACGGTCGTCCCCACGACCCCGGGACTAGATTGGCCCGCCACCGTCATGTCCGACGACTTCAGGGTCGTCCCCACGACCACGGGCCAAAGTTGGCCAGCCGCCGACATGTCCGACGACTATAGGGTCGTCCCCACGACCCGGGACTAGACTGGCCCGCCACCGACATGTCCGACGACTATAGAGTCGTCCCCACGACCCCGGGTCAATGTTGGCTCGCCGCCGACATGTCCGACGACTATAGGGTCGTCCCCACCACCCCCGGGCCAAAGTTGGACAGCCACCGACATTTCCGACGACTATAGGGTCGTCCCCACGACCACGGGCCAAAGTTGGCCAGCCGCCGACATGTCCGACGACTATAGGGTCGTCCCCACGACCCGGGACTAGACTGGCCCACCACCGTCATGTCCGACGACTATAGGGTCGTCCCCACGACCCCCGGACTAGGTTGGCCGGCCGCCGACTTGTCCGACGACTATAGGGTCGTCCCCACGACCCCCCGACTAGGTAGGCTCGCCGCCGACTTGTCCGACGACTATAGGGTCGTCCCCACGACCCCGGGACTAGGTTGGCTCACCACCGTCATGTCTGACGACTATAGGGTCGTCCCCACGACCACGGGCCAAAGTTGGCCAGCCGCCGACATGTCCGACGACTATAGGGTCGTCCCCACGACCCGGGACTAGGTTGGCTCGCCACCGATATGTCTGACGACTATAGGGTCGTCCCCACGACCCCGGGACTAGATTGGCCCGCCACCGTCAAGTCCGACGACTATAGGGTCGTCCCCACGACACCGGGCCAAAGTGGGACAGCCGCCGACTTGTCCGACGACTCTAGGGTCGTCCCCACGACCACCGGCCAAAGTTGGCCAGCCGCCGGCTTGTCCGACGATTATAGGGTCGTCCCCACGACCCCGGGACTAGGTTGGCCCGCCGCCGACTTGTCTGACGACTATAGGGTCGTCCCCACGACCCCGAGCCAAAGTTGGCCAGCCGCCGACATGTCCGACGACTATAGGGTCGTCCCCATGACCCAGGACTAGAGTGGCCCGCCACCGTCATGTCCGACGACTATAGGGTCGTCCCCACGACCCCGGACTAGGTTGGTACGCCGCCGACTTGTCCGACGACTATAGGGTCGTCCCCACGACCGCGGGCCAAAGTTGGCCTGCCGCCGACATATCCGACGACTATAGGGTCGTCCCCACGACCACGGGCCAAAGTTGGCCAGCCGCCGACTTGTCCGACGACTATAGGGTCGTCCCCATGACCCGGGACTAGAGTGGCCCGCCACCGTCATGTCCGACGACTATATCGTCGTCCCCACGACCACGGGCCAATGTTGGCCAGCCGCTGACTTGTCCGACGACTATAGGGTCGTCCCCACGACCGCGGGACTAGATTGGCTCGCCGCCGACTTGTCCGACGACTATAGGATCGTCCCCACGACCCGGGACTAGAGTGGCCCGCCACCGGCATGTCCGACGACTATACGGTCGTCCCCACGACCACGGGCCAATGTTGGCTAGCCGCTGACTTGTCCGACGACTATAGGGTCGTCCCCACGACCGCGGGACTAGATTGGCTCGCCGCCGACTTGTCCGACGACTGTAGGGTCGTCCCCACGACCCCGGGACTAGATTGGCCCGCCACCGTCATTTCCGACGACTATAGGGTCGTCCCCACGACCACGGGCCAATGTTGGCAAGCCGCTGACTTGTCCGACGACTATAGGGTCGTCCCCACGACCGCGAGGACTAGATTGGCTCGCCGCCGACTTGTCCGACGACTATAGGGTCGTCCCCACGACCGCGGGACTAGATTGGCTCGCCGCCGACTTGTCCGACGACTGTAGGGTCGTCCCCACGACCCCGGGACTAGGTTGGCCCACCGCCGACTTGTCCGACGACAATAGGGTCGTCCCCACGACCCCGGGTCTAGGTTGGCCAGCTGCCGACATGTCCGACGATTATAGGGTCGTCCCCATGACCAGGGGCCAAAGTTGGCCTGCCGCCGAAATTTCCGACAACTATACAGTCGTCCCCACGACACCAGGCCAAAGTTGGCCAGCCGCCAACATGTCCGACGACTATAGGGTCGTCCCTACGACCCCGGGACTGGATTGGCCCGCCGCCGACTTGTCCGACGACTATAGGGTCGTCCCCACGACCCCTGGGCTAGGTTGGCTCGCCGCCGACTTGTCCGACGACTATAGGGTCGTCCCCACGACCCCGGGCCAAAGTTGGCCAGCCGCCGACTTCTCCGCCGACTATACGGTCGTCCCCACGACCCCGGGACTAGATTGGCCCGCCACCGTCAAGTCCGACGACTATACGGTCGTCCCCACGACCCCGGGACTAGATTGGCCCGCCACCGTCATGTCCGACGACTTCAGGGTCGTCCCCACGACCACGGGCCAAAGTTGGCCAGCCGCCGACATGTCCGACGACTATAGGGTCGTCCCCACGACCCGGGACTAGACTGGCCCGCCACCGACATGTCCGACGACTATAGAGTCGTCCCCACGACCCCGGGTCAATGTTGGCTCGCCGCCGACATGTCCGACGACTATAGGGTCGTCCCCACCACCCCCGGGCCAAAGTTGGACAGCCACCGACATTTCCGACGACTATAGGGTCGTCCCCACGACCACGGGCCAAAGTTGGCCAGCCGCCGACATGTCCGACGACTATAGGGTCGTCCCCACGACCCGGGACTAGACTGGCCCACCACCGTCATGTCCGACGACTATAGGGTCGTCCCCACGACCCCCGGACTAGGTTGGCCGGCCGCCGACTTGTCCGACGACTATAGGGTCGTCCCCACGACCCCCCGACTAGGTGGGCTCGCCGCCGACTTGTCCGACGACTATAGGGTCGTCCCCACGACCCCGGGACTAGGTTGGCTCACCACCGTCATGTCTGACGACTATAGTGTCGTCCCCACGACCACGGGCCAAAGTTGGCCAGCCGCCGACATGTCCGACGACTATAGGGTCGTCCCCACGACCCGGGACTAGGTTGGCTCGCCACCGATATGTCTGACGACTATAGGGTCGTCCCCACGACCCGGGACTAGACTGGCCCACCACCGTCATGTCCGACGACTATAGGGTCGTCCCCACGACCCCCGGACTAGGTTGGCCGGCCGCCGACTTGTCCGACGACTATAGGGTCGTCCCCACGACCCCCCGACTAGGTGGGCTCGCCGCCGACTTGTCCGACGACTGTAGGGTCGTCCCCACGACCGCGAGGACTAGATTGGCTCGCCGCCGACTTGTCCGACGACTATAGGGTCGTCCCCACGACCGCGGGACTAGATTGGCTCGCCGCCGACTTGTCCGACGAGTACAGGGTCGTCCCCACGACCCCCGGACTAGGTTGGTACGCCGCCGACTTGTCCGACGAGTATAGGGTCGTCCCCACGACCACGGGCCAATGTTGGCAAGCCGCTGACTTGTCCGACGACTATAGGGTCGTCCCCACGACCGCGAGGACTAGATTGGCTCGCCGCCGACTTGTCCGACGACTGTAGGGTCGTCCCCACGACCCCGGGACTAGATTGGCCCGCCACCGTCATTTCCGACGACTATAGGGTCGTCCCCACGACCACGGGCCAATGTTGGCAAGCCGCTGACTTGTCCGACGACTATAGGGTCGTCCCCACGACCGCGAGGACTAGATTGGCTCGCCGCCGACTTGTCCGACGACTATAGGGTCGTCCCCACGACCGCGGGACTAGATTGGCTCGCCGCCGACTTGTCCGACGAGTACAGGGTCGTCCCCACGACCCCCGGACTAGGTTGGTACGCCGCCGACTTGTCCGACGAGTATAGGGTCCTCCCCACGACCACGGGCCAAAGTTGGCCAGCCGCCGACATGTCCGACGACTATAGGGTCGTCCCCACGACCCGGGACTAGATTGGCTCGCCGCCGACTTGTCCGACGACTACAGGGTCGTCCCCACGACCCCCGGACTAGGTTGGTACGCCGCCGACTTGTCCGACGAGTATAGGGTCCTCCCCACGACCACGGGCCAAAGTTGGCCAGCCGCCGACTTGTCCGACGACTATAGGGTCGTCTCCACGACCCCGGGACTAGATTGGCACGCCACCGTCATTTCCGACGACTATAGGGTCGTCCCCACGACCACGGGCTAAAGTTGGCCAGCCGCCGACTTGTCCGACGACTATAGGGTCGTCCCCATGACCCGGGACTAGACTGGCCCGCCACTGTCATGTCCGACGACTATAGGGTCGTCCCCACTACCCCCGGACTAGGTTGGTACGCCGCCGACTTGTCCGACGAGTATGGGGTCCCCCCCACGACCCCGGGCCAAAGTTGGCCAGCCGCCGACATGTCCGACGACTATAGGGTCGTCCCCACGACCCGGGACTAGACTGGCCCGCCAACGACATGTCCGACGACTATAGGGTCGTCCCCACGACCCCCGGGCCAAAGTTGGACAGCCACCGACATTTCCGACGACTATAGCGTCGTCCCCACGACCACGGGCCAAAGTTGGCCAGCCGCCGACATGTCCGACGACTATAGGGTCGTCCCCACGACCCGGGACAAGACTGGCCCGCCACCGTCATGTCCGACGACTATAGGGTCGTCCCCACGACCCCCGGACTAGGTTCTCCGGCCGCCGACTTGTCCGACGACTATAGGGTCGTCCCCACGACCCCCCGACTAGGTAGGCTCGCCGCCGACTTGTCCGACGACTATAGGGTCGTCCCCACGACCCCGGGACTAGGTTGGCTCGCCACCGTCATGTCTGACGACTATAGGGTCGTCCCCACGACCACGGGCCAAAGTTGGCCAGCCGCCGACATGTCCGACGACTATAGGGTCGTCCCCACGACCACGGGCCAAAGTTGGCCAGCCGCCGACATGTCCGACGACTATAGGGTCGTCCCCACGACCCGGGACTAGACTGACCCGCCACCGTCATGTCCGACGTCTATAGGGTCGTCCCCACGACCCCCGGACTAGGTTGGCCGGCCGCCGACTTGTCCGACGACTATAGGGTCGTCCCCACGACCCCCCGACTAGGTGGGCTCGCCGCCGACTTGTCCGACGACTATAGGGTCATCCCCACGACCCCGGGACTAGGATGGCCCGCCGCCGACTTGTCCGACGACTATAGGGTCGTCCCCACGACCCCGGGACTAGGTTGGCTCGCCACCGACATGTCTGACGACTATAGGGTCGTCCCCACGACCCCGGGACTAGGATGGCCCGCCGCCGACTTGTCCGACGACTATAGGGTCGTCCCCACGACCACGGGCCAAAGTTGGCCAGCCGCCGACATGTCCGACGATTATAGGGTCGTCCCCATGACCAGGGGCCAAAGTTGGCCTGCCGCCGAAATTTCCGACAACTATACAGTCGTCCCCACGACACCAGGCCAAAGTTGGCCAGCCGCCAACATGTCCGACGACTATAGGGTCGTCCCTACGACCCCGGGACTGGATTGGCCCGCCGCCGACTTGTCCGACGACTATAGGGTCGTCCCCACGACCCCTGGGCTAGGTTGGCTCGCCGCCGACTTGTCCGACGACTATAGGGTCGTCCCCACGACCCCGGGCCAAAGTTGGCCAGCCGCCGACTTCTCCGCCGACTATACGGTCGTCCCCACGACCCCGGGACTAGATTGGCCCGCCACCGTCAAGTCCGACGACTATAGGGTCGTCCCCACGTACCCGGGCCAAAGTTGGACAGCCGCCGACTTGTCCGACGACTATAGGGTCGTCCCCACGACCACGGGCTAAAGTTGGCCAGCCGCCGGCTTGTCCGACGATTATAGGGTCGTCCCCACGACCCCGGGACTAGGTTGGCCCGCCGCCGACTTGTCCGACGACTATAGGGTCGTCCCCACGACCACGGGCCAAAGTTGGCCTGCCGCCGACATATCCGACGTATATAGGGTCGTCCCCACGACCCCGGGCCAAAGTTGGCCAGCCGCCGACATGTCCGACGACTATAGGGTCGTCCCCACGACCCGGGACTAGAGTGGCCCGCCACCGTCATGTCCGACGACTATGTGGTCGTCCCCACGACACCAGGCCAAAGTTGGCCAGCCGCCAACATGTCCGACGACTATAGGGTCGTCCCTACGACCCCGGGACTAGATTGGCCCGCCGCCGACTTGTCCGACGACTATAGGGTCGTCCCCACGACCCCTGGGCTAGGTTGGCTCGCCGCCGACTTGTCCGACGACTATAGGGTCGTCCCCACGACCCCGGGCCAAAGTTGGCCAGCCGCCGACTTGTCCGCCGACTATACGGTCGTCCCCACGACCCCGGGACTAGGTTGGCCAGCCGCCGACATGTCCGACGACTATAGGGTCGTCCCCACGAACCCGGGCCAAAGTTGGCAAGCCGCCGACATGTCCGATGACTATAGGGTCGTCCCCACGACCCCGGGACTAGACTGGCCCGCCACCATCATGTCCGACGACAATAGGGTCGTCCCCACGACCCCGGGTCTAGGTTGACCAGCTGCCGACATGTCCGACGATTATAGGGTCGTCCCCATGACCAGGGGCCAAAGTTGGCCTGCCGCCGAAATTTCCGACAACTATACAGTCGTCCCCACGACACCAGGCCAAAGTTGGCCAGCCGCCAACATGTCCGACGACTATAGGGTCGTCCCTACGACCCCGGGACTAGATTGGCCCGCCGCCGACTTGTCCGACGACTATAGGGTCGTCCCCACGACCCCTGGGCTAGGTTGGCTCGCCGCCGACTTGTCCGACGACTATAGGGTCGTCCCCACGACCCCGGGCCAAAGTTGGCCAGCCGCCGACTTGTCCGCCGACTATACGGTCGTCCCCACGACCCCGGGACTAGATTGGCCCGCCACCGTCATGTCCGACGACTTCAGGGTCGTCCCCACGACCACGGGCCAAAGTTGGCCAGCCGCCGACATGTCCGACGACTATAGGGTCGTCCCATGGACCCCGGGACTAGATTGGCCCGCCACCGTCATGTCCGACGACTATAAGGTCGTCCCCACGACCCCGGGACTAGATTGGCCCGCCACCGTCATGTCCGACGACTATAAGGTCGTCCCCACGACCCCCGGACTAGGTTGGCTCGCCGCCGACTTGTCCGACGACTATAGGGTCGTCCCCACGACCCCAGCACTATATTGGCCCGCCACCGTCATGTCCGACGACTATAGGGTCGTTCCCACGGCCCCGGGCCAAAGTTGGCCAGCCGCCGACATGTCCGACGACTATAGGGTCGTCCCCACGACCCCGGGCCAATAATGGCCAATCGCCGACATGTCCGACGACTATAGGGTCGGACCTACGACCCGGGACTTGATTGGCCCGGCACAGTCATGTCCAACGACTATCGGATCGTCCCTACGACCACGGGCCAAAGTTGGCATGCCGCCGAAATGTCCGACGACTATAGGGTCGTCCCCACGACACCGGGCCAAAGTTGGCCAGCCGCCTACATGTCCGACGACTATAGGGTCGTCCCCACGACCCCGGGACTAGATTGGCCCGCCACCGTCATGTCCGACGATTATAGGGTCGTCCCCACGACCCCGGGACTAGATTGGCCCGCCACCGTCATTTCCGACGACTATAGGGTCGTCCCCACGACCACGGGCCAAAGTTGGCCAGCCGCCGACTTATCCGACGACTGTAGGGTCGTCCCCACGACCCCGGGCCAAAGTTGGCCAGCCGCTGATATGTCCGACGACTATAGGGTCATCCCCACGACCCCGGGACTAGGATGGCCCGCCGCCGACTTGTCCGACGACTATAGGGTCGTCCCCACGACCCCGGGACTAGGTTGGCTCGCCACCGACATGTCTGACGACTATAGGGTCGTCCCCACGACCCCGGGACTAGGATGGCCCGCCGCCGACTTGTCCGACGACTATAGGGTCGTCCCCACGACCCCGGGACTAGGTTGGCTCGCCACCGACATGTCTGAAGACTATAGGGTCGTCCCCACGACCCCGGGACTAGATTGGCCCGCCACCGTCAAGTCCGACGACTATAGGGTCGTCACCACGTACCCGGGCCAAAGTTGGACAGCCGCCGACTTGTCCGACGACTATAGGGTCGTCCCCACGACCACGGGCTAAAGTTGGCCAGCCGCCGGCTTGTCCGACGATTATAGGGTCGTCCCCACGACCCCGGGACTAGGTTGGCCCGCCGCCGACTTGTCCGACGACTATAGGGTCGTCCCCACGACCACGGGCCAATGTTGGCCTGCCGCCGACATATCCGACGTATATAGGGTCGTCCCCACGACCCCGGGCCAAAGTTGGCCAGCCGCCGACATGTCCGACGACTATAGGGTCGTCCCCACGACCCGGGACTAGAGTGGCCCGCCACCGTCATGTCCGACGACTATGTGGTCGTCCCCACGACACCAGGCCAAAGTTGGCCAGCCGCCAACATGTCCGACGACTATAGGGTCGTCCCTACGACCCCGGGACTAGATTGGCCCGCCGCCGACTTGTCCGACGACTATAGGGTCGTCCCCACGACCCCTGGGCTAGGTTGGCTCGCCGCCGACTTGTCCGACGACTATAGGGTCGTCCCCACGACCCCGGGCCAAAGTTGGCCAGCCGCCGACTTGTCCGCCGACTATACGGTCGTCCCCACGACCCCGGGACTAGGTTGGCCAGCCGCCGACATGTCCGACGACTATAGGGTCGTCCCCACGAACCCGGGCCAAAGTTGGCAAGCCGCCGACATGTCCGATGACTATAGGGTCGTCCCCACGACCTCGGGACTAGGTTGGCCCACCGCCGACTTGTCCGACGACAATAGGGTCGTCCCCACGACCCCGGGTCTAGGTTGGCCAGCTGCCGACATGTCCGACGATTATAGGGTCGTCCCCATGACCAGGGGCCAAAGTTGGCCTGCCGCCGAAATTTCCGACAACTATACAGTCGTCCCCACGACACCAGGCCAAAGTTGGCCAGCCGCCAACATGTCCGACGACTATAGGGTCGTCCCTACGACCCCGGGACTAGATTGGCCCGCCGCCGACTTGTCCGACGACTATAGGGTCGTCCCCACGACCCCTGGGCTAGGTTGGCTCGCCGCCGACTTGTCCGACGACTATAGGGTCGTCCCCACGACCCCGGGCCAAAGTTGGCCAGCCGCCGACTTGTCCGCCGACTATACGGTCGTCCCCACGACCCCGGGACTAGATTGGCCCGCCACCGTCAAGTCCGACGACTATACGGTCGTCCCCACGACCCCGGGACTAGATTGGCCCGCCACCGTCATGTCCGACGACTTCAGGGTCGTCCCCACGACCACGGGCCAAAGTTGGCCAGCCGCCGACATGTCCGACGACTATAGGGTCGTCCCATGGACCCCGGGACTAGATTGGCCCGCCACCGTCATGTCCGACGACTATAAGGTCGTCCCCACGACCCCGGGACTAGATTGGCCCGCCACCGTCATGTCCGACGACTATAAGGTCGTCCCCACGACCCCCGGACTAGGTTGGCTCGCCGCCGACTTGTCCAACGACTATCGGATCGTCCCTACGACCACGGGCCAAAGTTGGCATGCCGCCGAAATGTCCGACGACTATAGGGTCGTCCCCACGACACCGGGCCAAAGTTGGCCAGCCGCCTACATGTCCGACGACTATAGGGTCGTCCCCACGACCCCGGGACTAGATTGGCCCGCCACCGTCATGTCCGACGATTATAGGGTCGTCCCCACGATCCCGGGACTAGATTGGCCCGCCACCGTCATTTCCGACGACTATAGGGTCGTCCCCACGACCACGGGCCAAAGTTGGCCAGCCGCCGACTTATCCGACGACTGTAGGGTCGTCCCCACGACCCCGGGCCAAAGTTGGCCAGCCGCTGATATGTCCGACGACTATAGGGTCGTCTCCACGACCCCGGGACTAGATTGGCCCGCCACCGTCATTTCCGACGACTATAGGGTCGTCCCCACGACCACGGGCCAAAGTTGGCCAGCCGCCGACTTGTCCGACGACTATAGGGTCGTCCCCATGACCCGGGACTAGAGTGGCCCGCCACCGTCATGTCCGACGACTATATGGTCGTCCCCACGACCACGGGCCAATGTTGGCCAGCCGCTGACTTGTCCGACGACTATAGGGTCGTCCCCACGACCGCGGGACTAGATTGGCTCGCCGCCGACTTGTCCGACGACTGTAGGGTCGTCCCCACGACCCCGGGACTAGATTGGCCCGCCACCGTCATTTCCGACGACTATAGGGTCGTCCCCACGACCACGGGCCAAAGTTGGCCAGCCGCCGACATGTCCGACGACTATAGGGTCGTCCCCATGACCCGGGACTAGACTGGCCCGCCACCGTCATGTCCGACGACTATAGGGTCGTCCCCACGACCCCCGGACTAGGTTGGTACGCCGCCGACTTGTCCGACGAGTATAGGGTCCTCCCCACGACCACGGGCCAAAGTTGGCCAGCCGCCGACATGTCCGACGACTATAGGGTCGTCCCCACGACCCGGGACTAGACTGGCCCGCCACCGCCATGTCCGACGATTATAGGGTTGTCCCCACGACCACGGTCCAACTTTGGCCAGCCGCCGACATATCCGACGATTATAGTGTCGTCCAAACGACCCCGGGAATAGATTGGCCCGCCCCCGACAAGTCCGACGACTATAGGGTCGTCCCCACGACCTCGGGACTAGGTTGGCCAGCCGCCGACATGTCCGACGACTATAGGGTCGTCGCCACGACCCCGGGCCAATGTTGGCCTATCGCCGACATGTCCGACGACTATAGGGTCGTCCCTACGACCCCGGACTAGGTTGGCCAGCCGCCGACATGTCCGACGACTATAGGGTCGTCCCCACGAACCCGGGCCAAATTTGGCAAGCCGCCGACATGTCCGATGACTATAGGGTCGTCCCCACGACCCCGGGACTAGGTTGGCCCACCGCCGACTTGTCCGACGACAATAGGGTCGTCCCCACGACCCCGGGTCTAGGTTGGCCAGCTGCCGATATGTCCGACGATTATAGGGTCGTCCCCATGACCAGGGGCCAAAGTTGGCCTGCCGCCGAAATTTCCGACAACTATACAGTCGTCCCCACGACACCAGGCCAAAGTTGGCCAGCCGCCAACATGTCCGACGACTATAGGGTCGTCCCTACGACCCCGGGACTGGATTGGCCCGCCGCCGACTTGTCCGACGACTATAGGGTCGTCCCCACGACCCCTGGGCTAGGTTGGCTCGCCGCCGACTTGTCCAAAGACTATAGGGTCCTCCCCACGACCCCGGGCCAAAGTTGGCCAGCCGCCGACTTGTCCGCCGACTATACGGTCGTCCCCACGACCCCGGGACTAGATTGGCCCGCCACCGTCAAGTCCGACGACTATACGGTCGTCCCCACGACCCCGGGACTAGATTGGCCCGCCACCGTCATGTCCGACGACTTCAGGGTCGTCCCCACGACCACGGGCCAAAGTTGGCCAGCCGCCGACATGTCCGACGACTATAGGGTCGTCCCATGGACCCCGGGACTAGATTGGCCCGCCACCGTCATGTCCGACGACTATAAGGTCGTCCCCACGACCCCGGGACTAGATTGGCCCGCCACCGTCATGTCCGACGACTATAAGGTCGTCCCCACGACCCCCGGACTAGGTTGGCTCGCCGCCGACTTGTCCGACGACTATAGGGTCGTCCCCACGACCCCAGCACTATATTGGCCCGCCACCGTCATGTCCGACGACTATAGGGTCGTTCCCACGGCCCCGGGCCAAAGTTGGCCAATCGCCGACATGTCCGACGACTATAGGGTCGGACCTACGACCCGGGACTTGATTGGCCCGGCACAGTCATGTCCAACGACTATCGGATCGTCCCTACGACCACGGGCCAAAGTTGGCATGCCGCCGAAATTTCCGACGACTATAGGGTCGTCCCCACGACACCGGGCCAAAGTTGGCCAGCCGCCTACATGTCCGACGACTATAGGGTCGTCCCCACGACCCCGGGACTAGATTGGCCCGCCACCGTCATGTCCGACGATTATAGGGTCGTCCCCACGACCCCGGGACTAGATTGGCCCGCCACCGTCATTTCCGACGACTATAGGGTCGTCCCCACGACCACGGGCCAAAGTTGGCCAGCCGCCGACTTATCCGACGACTGTAGGGTCGTCCCCACGACCCCGGGCCAAAGTTGGCCAGCCGCTGATATGTCCGACGACTATAGGGTCGTCTCCACGACCCCGGGACTAGATTGGCCCGCCACCGTCATTTCCGACGACTATAGGGTCGTCCCCACGACCACGGGCCAAAGTTGGCCAGCCGCCGACTTGTCCGACGACTATAGGGTCGTCCCCATGACCCGGGACTAGACTGGCCCGCCACCGTCATGTCCGACGACCATAGGGTCGTCCCCACGACCCCCGGACTAGGTTGGTACGCCGCCGACTTGTCCGACGAGTATAGGGTCCTCCCCACGACCCCCGGGCCAAAGTTGGACAGCCACCGACATTTCCGACGACTATAGGGTCGTCCCCACGACCACAGGCCAAAGTTGGCCAGCCGCCGACATGTCCGACGACTATAGGGTCGTCCCCACGACCCGGGACTAGACTGGCCCGCCACCGTCATGTCCGACGACTATAGGGTCGTCCCCACGACCCCCGGACTAGGTTGGCCGGCCGCCGACTTGTCCGACGACTATAGGGTCGTCCCCACGACCCCCCGACTAGGTGGGCTCGCCGCCGACTTGTCCGACGACTATAGGGTCGTCCCCACGACCCCGGGACTAGGTTGGCTCGCCACCGTCATGTCTGACGACTGTAGGGTCGTCCCCACGACCACGGGCCAAAGTTGGCCAGCCGGCGACATTTCCGACGACTATAGGTTCGTGCCCACGACCCGGGACTAGACTGGCCCGCCACCGTCAAGTCCGACGACTATAGGGTCGTCCCCACGACCCCGGGACTAGATTGGCCCGCCACCGTCAAGTCCGACGACTATAGGGTCGTCCCCACGACCCCGGGCCAAAGCTGGACGGCCGCCGACTTGTCCGACGACTATAGGGTCGTCCCCACGACCCCGGGCCAAAGCTGGACAGCCGCCGACTTGTCCGACGACTATAGGGTCGTCCCCACGACCACGGGCCAAAGTTGCCCAGCCGGCGACATTTCCGACGACTATAGGGTCGTCCCCACGACCCCGGGCCAAAGCTGGACAGCCGCCGACTTGTCCGACGACTATAGGGTCGTCCCCACGACCCCGGGCCAAAGCTGGACAGCCGCCGACTTGTCCGACGACTATAGGGTCGTCCCCACGACCACGGGCCAAAGTTGCCCAGCCGGCGACATTTCCGACGACTATAGGGTCGTGCCCACGACCCGGGACTAGACTGGCCCGCCACCGTCATGTCCAACGACTATGGGGTCGTCCCCACGACCCCGGGACTAGATTGGCCCGCCACCGTCATGTCCGACGACTATATGGTCGTCCCCACGACCACGGCCCAAAGTTGGCCAGCCGCCGACATGTCCGACGACTATAGGGTCGTCCCCACGACCCGGGACTAGACTGGCCCGCCACCGACATGTCCGACGACTATAGAGTCGTCCCCACGACCCCGGGTCAATGTTGGCTCGCCGCCGACATGTCCGACGACTATAGGGTCGTCCCCACGACCCCCGGGCCAAAGTTGGACAGCCACCGACATTTCCGACGACTATAGGGTCGTCCCCACGATCACGGGCCAAAGTTGGCCAGCCGCCGACATGTCCGACGACTATAGGGTTGTCCCCACGACCCGGGACTAGATTGGCCCGCCACCGTCATGTCCGACGACTATAGGGTCGTCCCCACGACCCCCGGACTAGGTTGGCCGGCCGCCGACTTGTCCGACGACTATAGGGTCGTCCCCACGACCCCCCGACTAGGTGGGCTCGCCGCCGACTTGTCCGACGACTATAGGGTCATCCCCACGACCCCGGGACTAGGTTGGCCCGCCGCCGACTTGTCCGACGACTATAGGGTCGTCCCCACGACCCCGGGACTAGGTTGGCTCGCCACCGACATGTCTGACGACTATAGGGTCGTCTCCACGACCCCGGGACTAGATTGGCCCGCCACCGTCAAGTCCAACGACTATAGGGTCGTCCCCACGACCCCGGGCCAAAGTTGGACAGCCGCCGACTTGTCCGACGATTATAGGGTCGTCGCCACGACCACGGGCCAAAGTTGGCCAATCGCCGGCTTGTCCGACGACTATAGGGTCGTCCCCACGACCCCGGGCCAAAGTTGGCCAGCCGCCGACTTGTCCGACGACTATAGGGTCGTCCCCATGACCCGGGACTAGAGTGGCCCGCCACCGTCATGTCCGACGACTATATGGTCGTCCCCACGACCACGGGCCAATGTTGGCCAGCCGCTGACTTGTCCGACGACTATAGGGTCGTCCCCACGACCGCGGGACTAGATTGGCTCGCCGCCGACTTGTCCGACGACTGTAGGGTCGTCCCCACGACCCCGGGACTAGATTGGCCCGCCACCGTCATTTCCGACGACTATAGGGTCGTCCCCACGACCACGGGCCAAAGTTGGCCAGCCGCCGACTTGTCCGACGACTATAGGGTCGTCCCCATGACCCGGGACTAGACTGGCCCGCCACCGTCATGTCCGACGACTATAGGGTCGTCCCCACGACCCCCGGACTAGGTTGGTACGCCGCCGACTTGTCCGACGAGTATAGGGTCCTCCCCACGACCACGGGCCAAAGTTGGCCAGCCGCCGACATGTCCGACGACTATAGGGTCGTCCCCACGACCCCGGGCCAAAGTTGGCCAGCCGCCGACATGTGCGACGACTATAGGGTCGTCCCCACGACCCGGGACTAGAGTGGCCCGCCACCGTCATGTCCGACGACTATATGGTCGTCCCCACGACCACGGGCCAATGTTGGCCAGCCGCTGACTTGTCCGACGACTATAGGGTCGTCCCCACGACCGCGGGACTAGATTGGCTCGCCGCCGACTTGTCCGACGACTGTAGGGTCGTCCCCACGACCCCGGGACTAGATTGGCCCGCCACCGTCATTTCCGACGACTATAGGGTCGTCCCCACGACCACGGGCCAAAGTTGGCCAGCCGCCGACATGTCCGACGACTATAGGGTCGTCCCCATGACCCGGGACTAGACTGGCCCGCCACCGTCATGTCCGACGACTATTGGGTCGTCCCCACGACCCCCGGACTAGGTTGGTACGCCGCCGACTTGTCCGACGAGTATAGGGTCCTCCCCACGACCACGGGCCAAAGTTGGCCAGCCGCCGACATGTCCGACGACTATAGGGTCGTCCCCACGACCCGGGACTAGACTGGCCCGCCACCGACATGTCCGACGACTATAGAGTCGTCCCCACGACCCCGGGTCAATGTTGGCTCGCCGCCGACATGTCCGACGACTATAGGGTCGTCCCCACCACCCCCGGGCCAAAGTTGGACAGCCACCGACATTTCCGACGACTATAGGGTCGTCCCCACGACCACGGGCCAAAGTTGGCCAGCCGCCGACATGTCCGACGACTATAGGGTCGTCCCCACGACCCGGGACTAGACTGGCCCACCACCGTCATGTCCGACGACTATAGGGTCGTCCCCACGACCCCCGGACTAGGTTGGCCGGCCGCCGACTTGTCCGACGACTATAGGGTCGTCCCCACGACCCCCCGACTAGGTGGGCTCGCCGCCGACTTGTCCGACGACTATAGGGTCGTCCCCACGACCCCGGGACTAGGTTGGCTCACCACCGTCATGTCTGACGACTATAGGGTCGTCCCCACGACCACGGGCCAAAGTTGGCCAGCCGCCGACATGTCCGACGACTATAGGGTCGTCCCCACGACCCGGGACTAGGTTGGCTCGCCACCGATATGTCTGACGACTATAGGGTCGTCCCCACGACCCCGGGACTAGATTGGCCCGCCACCGTCAAGTCCGACGACTATAGGGTCGTCCCCACGACCCCGGGCCAAAGTGGGACAGCCGCCGACTTGTCCGACGACTATAGGGTCGTCCCCACGACCACCGGCCAAAGTTGGCCAGCCGTCGGCTTGTCCGACGATTATAGGGTCGTCCCCACGACCCCGGGACTAGGTTGGCCCGCCGCCGACTTGTCTGACGACTATAGGGTCGTCCCCACGACCCGGGCCAAAGTTGGCCAGCCGCCGACATGTCCGACGACTATAGGGTCGTCCCCATGACCCGGGACTAGAGTGGCCCGCCACCGTCATGTCCGACGACTATAGGGTCGTCCCCACGACCCCGGACTAGGTTGGTACGCCGCCGACTTGTCCGACGACTATAGGGTCGTCCCCACGACCGCGGGCCAAAGTTGGCCTGCCGCCGACATATCCGACGACTATAGGGTCGTCCCCACGACCCCGGGCCAAAGTTGGCCAGCCGCCGACTTGTCCGACGACTATAGGGTCGTCCCCATGACCCGGGACTAGAGTGGCCCGCCACCGTCATGTCCGACGACTATATCGTCGTCCCCACGACCACGGGCCAATGTTGGCCAGCCGCTGACTTGTCCGACGACTATAGGGTCGTCCCCACGACCCGGGACTAGACTGGCCCGCCAACGACATGTCCGACGACTATAGGGTCGTCCCCACGACCCCCGGGCCAAAGTTGGACAGCCACCGACATGTCCGACGACTATAGGGTCGTCCCCACGACCCCCGGGCCAAAGTTGGACAGCCACCGACATTTCCGACGACTATAGCGTCGTCCCCACGACCACGGGCCAAAGTTGGCCAGCCGCCGACATGTCCGACGACTATAGGGTCGTCCCCACGACCCGGGACAAGACTGGCCCGCCACCGTCATGTCCGACGACTATAGGGTCGCCCCCACGACCACGGGCCAATGTTGGCCTGCCGCCGACATATCCGACGACTATAGGGTCGTCCCCACGACCCCGGGCCAAAGTTGGCCAGCCGCCGACTTGTCCGACGACTATAGGGTCGTCCCCATGACCCGGGACTAGAGTGGCCCGCCACCGTCATGTCCGACGACTATATCGTCGTCCCCACGACCACGGGCCAAAGTTGGCCAGCCGCCGACATGTCCGACGACTATAGGGTCGTCCCCACGACCACGGGCCAAAGTTGGCCAGCCGCCGACATGTCCGACGACTATAGGGTCGTCCCCACGACCCGGGACTAGACTGACCCGCCACCGTCATGTCCGACGTCTATAGGGTCGTCCCCACGACCCCCGGACTAGGTTGGCCGGCCGCCGACTTGTCCGACGACTATAGGGTCGTCCCCACGACCCCCCGACTAGGTGGGCTCGCCGCCGACTTGTCCGACGACTATAGGGTCATCCCCACGACCCCGGGACTAGGATGGCCCGCCGCCGACTTGTCCGACGACTATAGGGTCGTCCCCACGACCCCGGGACTAGGTTGGCTCGCCACCGACATGTCTGACGACTATAGGGTCGTCCCCACGACCCCGGGACTAGGATGGCCCGCCGCCGACTTGTCCGACGACTATAGGGTCGTCCCCACGACCCCGGGACTAGGTTGGCTCGCCACCGACATGTCTGAAGACTATAGGGTCGTCCCCACGACCCCGGGACTAGATTGGCCCGCCACCGTCAAGTCCGACGACTATAGGGTCGTCCCCACGTACCCGGGCCAAAGTTGGACAGCCGCCGACTTGTCCGACGACTATAGGGTCGTCCCCACGACCACGGGCTAAAGTTGGCCAGCCGCCGGCTTGTCCGACGATTATAGGGTCGTCCCCACGACCCCGGGACTAGGTTGGCCCGCCGCCGATTTGTCCGACGACTATAGGGTCGTCCCCACGACCCCGGGCCAAAGTTGGCCAGCCGCCGACATGTCCGACGACTATAGGGTCGTCCCCACGACCCGGGACTAGGTTGGCTCGCCACCGATATGTCTGACGACTATAGGGTCGTCCCCACGACCCCGGGACTAGATTGGCCCGCCACCGTCAAGTCCGACGACTATAGGGTCGTCCCCACGACCCCGGGCCAAAGTGGGACAGCCGCCGACTTGTCCGACGACTATAGGGTCGTCCCCACGACCACCGGCCAAAGTTGGCCAGCCGTCGGCTTGTCCGACGATTATAGGGTCGTCCCCACGACCCCGGGACTAGGTTGGCCCGCCGCCGACTTGTCTGACGACTATAGGGTCGTCCCCACGACCCCGGGCCAAAGTTGGCCAGCCGCCGACATGTCCGACGATTATAGGGTCGTTCCTACGACCCCGGGACTAGATTGGCCCGCCGCCGACTTGTCCGACGACTATAAGGTCGTCCCCACGACACCAGGCCTAAGTTGGCCAGCCGCCAACATGTCCGACGACTATAGGGTCGTCCCTACGACCCCGGGACTAGATTGGCCCGCCGCCGACTTGTCCGACGACTATAGGGTCGTCCCCACGACCCCCGGACTAGGTTGGCTCGCCGCCGACTTGTCCGACGACTATAGGGTCGTCCCCACGACCACGGGCCAAAGTTGGCCAGCCGCCGACATGTCCGACGACTATAGGGTCGTCCCATGGACCCCGGGACTAGATTGGCCCGCCACCGTCATGTCCGACGACTATAAGGTCGTCCACACGACCCCCGGACTAGGTTGGCTCGCCGCCGACTTGTCCGACGACTATAGGGTCGTCCCCACGACCCCAGCACTATATTGGCCCGCCACCGTCATGTCCGACGACTATAGGGTCGTTCCCACGGCCCCGGGCCAAAGTTGGCCAGCCGCCGACTTGTCCAACGACTATACGGTCGTACCCACGACCCCGGGACTAGATTGGCCCGCCACCGTCAAGTCCGACGACTATACGGTCGTCCCCACGACCCCGGGACTAGATTGGCCTGCCACCGTCATGTCCGACGACTTCAGGGTCGTCCCCACGACCACGGGCCAAAGTTGGCCCCCCGCCGACATGTCCGACGACTGTAGGATCGTCCCCACGAACCCGGGACTAGATTGGCCCGCCACCGTCCAGTCCGACGACCTCGGGACTAGGTTGGCCAGCCGCCGACATGTCCGACGACTATTGGGTGGTCCCCACGACCACGGGCCAAAGTTGGCCAGCCGCCGACATGTCCGACGACTATAGGGTCGTCCCCACGACCCCGGGCCAATAATGGCCAATCGCCGACATGTCCGACGACTATAGGGTCGGACCTACGACCCCGGGACTTGATTGGCCCGGCACCGTCATGTCCAACGACTATCGGATCGTCCCTACGACCACGGGCCAAAGTTGGCATGCCGCCGAAATGTCCGACGACTATAGGGTCGTCCCCACGACACCGGGCCAAAGTTGGCCAGCCGCCTACATGTCAGACGACTATAGGGTCGTCCCCACGACCCCGGGTCTAGGTTGGCCAGCCGCCGACATGTCCGACGACTATAGAGTCGTCCCCACGACACCGGGCCAAAGTTGGCCAGCCGCCGACATGTCCGACGACTATAGGGTCGTCCCCACGACCCCGGGACTAGATTGGTCCGCCACCGTCATGTCCGACGACTATAGGGTCGTCCCCACGACCCCGGGCCAAAGTTGGCAAGACACCGAAATGTCCGACGACTGTAGGGTCGTCCCCACGACCCCGGGACTAGATTGGCCCGCCACCGTCAAGTCCGACGACTATAGGGTCGCCCCCACGACCCCGGGCCAAAGTTGGCAAGCCGCCGAAATGTCCGACGACTGTAGGGTCGTCCCCACGACCCCGGGACTAGATTGGCCCGCCACCGTCAAGTCCGACGACCTCGGGACTAGGTTGGCCAGCCGCCGACATGTCCGACGACAATCGGATCGTCCCCACGACCACGCGCCAAAGTTGGCCAGCCGCAGACATGTCCGACGACTTTTGGATCGTCCCCACGACCCCGGGCCAAAGTTGGACAGCCGCCGACTTGTCCGACGACTAAAGGGTCGTCCCTACGACCTCGGGACTAGGTTGGCCAGACGCCGACATGTCCGACGACTATTGGGTAGTCCCCACGACCATGGGCCAAAGTTGGCCAATCGCCGACATGTCCGACGACTATAGGGTCGTACCTACGACCCCGGGACTCGATTGCCCCGGCACCGTCATGTCCAACGACGATCGGATCGTCCCCACGACCACGGGCCAAAGTTGGCCAGCCGCCGACATGTCCGACGACTATAGGGTCGTCCCATGGACCCCGGGACTAGATTGGCCCGCCACCGTCATGTCCGACGACTATAAGGTCGTCCCCACGACCCCCGGACTAGGTTGGCTCGCCGCCGACTTGTCCGACGACTATAGGGTCGTCCCCACGACCCCAGCACTATATTGGCCCGCCACCGTCATGTCCGACGACTATAGGGTCGTTCCCACGGCCCCGGGCCAAAGTTGGCCAGCCGCCGACTTGTCCGACGACTATACGGTCGTACTCACGACCCCGGGACTAGATTGGCCCGCCACCGTCAAGTCCGACGACTATACGGTCGTCCCCACGACCCCGGGACTAGATTGGCCCGCCACCGTCATGTCCGACGACTTCAGGGTCGTCCCCACGACCACGGGCCAAAGTTGGCCAGCCGCCGACATGTCCGACGACTGTAGGATCGTCCCCACGAACCCGGGACTAGATTGGCCCGCCACCGTCCAGTCCGACGACCTCGGGACTAGGTTGGCCAGCCGCCGACATGTCCGACGACTATAGGGTCGCCCCACGACCTCGGGACTAGGTTGGCCAGACGCCGACATGTCCGACGACTATTGGGTAGTTCCCACGACCATGGGCCAAAGTTGGCCAATCGCCGACATGTCCGACGACTATAGGGTCGTACCTACGACCCCGGGACTCGATTGCCCCGGCACCGTCATGTCCAACGACGATCGGATCGTCCCCACGACCACGGGCCAAAGTTGGCCAGCCGCCGACATGTCCGACGGCTACAGGGTCGTCCCCACGACCACGGGCTAAAGTTGGCCAATCCTCGACATGTCCGACGACTATAGGGTCGTACCTACGACCCCGGGACTCGATTGCCCCGGCACCGTCATGTCCAACGACTATCGGATCGTCCCCACGACCACGGGCCCAAGTTGGCCAGCCGCCGACATGTCCGACGACTATTGGGTCGTCCCCACGACCACGGGCCGAAGTTGGCCAGACGCCGACATGTCCGACGAATATTGGGTAGTCCCCACGACCATGGGCCAAAGTTGGCCAATCGCCGACATGTCCGACGACTATAGGGTCGTACCTACGACCCCGGGACTCGATTGCCCCGGCACCGTCATTTCCAACGACTATAGGGTCGTCCCCACGACCCCGGGCCAATAATGGCCAATCGCCGACATGTCCGACGACTATAGGGTCGTCCCGACGACCCCGGGCCAATGTTGGCCAATCGCCAACATGTCCGACGACTATAGGGTCGTCCCTACGACCCCGGGACTAGATTGGCCCGCCACCGTCAAGTCCAACGATTATAGGGTCGTCCCCACGACCCCGGGACTAGATTGGCCCGCCGCCGACATGTCCGACGACTTTTGGATCGTCCCCACGACCCCGGGCCAAAGTTGGACAGCCGCCGACTTGTCCGACGACTAAAGGGTCGTCCCCACGACCACGGGCCAAAGTTGACCCAGCCGGCGACATTTCCGACGACTATAGGGTCGTCCCCACGGCCACGGGCCAAAGTTGGCCAGCCGCCGACATGTCCGACGACTATAGATTCGTCCCTACGATCCCGGGACTAGATTGGGCAGCCGCCGACTTGTCCGACGACTATAGGGTCGTCCCCACGATCCCGGGACTAGATTGGCCCGCCACCGCCATGTCCGACGATTATAGGGTTGTCCCCACGACCACGGGCCAACTTTGGCCAGCCGCCGACATATCCGACGACTAAAGGGTCGTCCCCACGACCACGGGCCAAAGTTTGCCAGCCGCCGACTTGTCCGACGACTATAGGGTCGTCCCCACGACCCCGGGTCAAAGTTGGCCAGCCACCGACATGTCCGACGACTATAGGGTCGTCCCCACGACCCCCGCACAAGGTTGGCTCGCCGCCGACTTGTCCGACGACTATTGTGTCGTCCCCACGACCCCCGGACTAGGTTGGCTCGCCGCCGACTTGTCCGACGACTATAGGGTCGTCCCCACGACCCCGGGCCAATATTGGCCAGCTGCCTGCTTGACCGACGACTATAGGGTCGACCCCACGACCCCGGGACTAGATTGGCCCGCCACCGTCATGTCCGACGACTATAAGGTCGTCCCCACGACCCCGGGCCAAAGTTGGCCTGCCGCCGACTTGTCCGACGACTATAGGGTCGTCCCTACGATCCCGGGACTAGATTGGGCAGCCGCCGACTTGTCCGACGACTATAGGGTCGTCCCCACGATCCCGGGACTAGATTGGCCCGCCACCGCCATGTCCGACGATTATAGGGTTGTCCCCACGACCACGGGCCAACTTTGGCCAGCCGCCGACATATCCGACGACTAAAGGGTCGTCCCCACGACCACGGGCCAAAGTTTGCCAGCCGCCGACTTGTCCGACGACTATAGGGTCGTCCCCACGACCCCGGGTCAAAGTTGGCCAGCCACCGACATGTCCGACGACTATAGGGTCGTCCCCACGACCCCCGCACAAGGTTGGCTCGCCGCCGACTTGTCCGACGACTATTGTGTCGTCCCCACGACCCCCGGACTAGGTTAGCTCGCCGCCGACTTGTCCGACGACTATAGGGTCGTCCCCACGACCCCGGGCCAATATTGGCCAGCTGCCTGCTTGACCGACGACTATAGGGTCGACCCCACGACCCCGGGACTAGATTGGCCCGCCACCGTCATGTCCGACGACTATAAGGTCGTCCCCACGACCCCGGGCCAAAGTTGGCCAGCCGCCGACATGTCCGACGATTATAGTGTCGTCCAAACGACCCCGGGAATAGATTGGCCCGCCCCCGACAAGTCCGACGACTATAGGGTCGTCCCCACGACCTCGGGACTAGGTTGGCCAGCCACCGCCATGTCCGACGACAATAAGGTCGTCCCCACGGCCACGGGCCAAAGTTGGCCAGCCGCCGACATGTCCGACGACTATAGATTCGTCCCCACGACCCCGGGCCAAAGTTGGCCAGCCGCCGACTTGTCCGACGACTATAGGGTCGTCCCTACGATCCCGGGACTAGATTGGGCAGCCGCCGACTTGTCCGACGACAATAGGGTCGTCCCCACGACCACGGGCCAACTTTGGCCAGCCGCCGACATATCCGACGATTATAGTGTCGTCCAAACGACCCCGGGAATAGATTGGCCCGCCCCCGACAAGTCCGACGACTATAGGGTCGTCCCCACGACCTCGGGACTAGGTGGGCCAGCCGCCGACATGTCCGACGACTATAGGGTCGTCGCCACGACCCCGGGCCAATGTTGGCCTATCGCCGACATGTCCGACGACTATAGGGTCGTCCCTACGACCCGGACTAGGTTGGCCAGCCGCCGACATGTCCGACGACTATAGGGTCGTCCCCACGAACCCGGGCCAAAGTTGGCAAGCCGCCGACATGTCCGACGACTATAGGGTCGTCCCATGGACCCCGGGACTAGATTGGCCCGCCACCGTCATGTCCGACGACTATACGGTCGTACCCACGACCCCGGGACTAGATTGGCCCGCCACCGTCAAGTCCGACGACTATACGGTCGTCCCCACGACCCCGGGACTAGATTGGCCCGCCGCCGACTTGTCCGACGACTATAGGGTCGTCCCTACGACCCCGGGACTAGATTGGCCCGCCGCCGACATGTCCGACGACTATAGGGTCGTCCCTACGACCCCTGGGCTAGGTTGGCTCGCCGCCGACTTGTCTGACGACTATAGGGTCGTCCCCACGACCACGGGCCAAAGTTGGCCAGCCGCCGACATGTCCGACGACTATAGGGTCGTCCCATGGACCCCGGGACTAGATTGGCCCGCCACCGTCATGTCCGACGACTATACGGTCGTACCCACGACCCCGGGACTAGATTGGCCCGCCACCGTCAAGTCCGACGACTATACGGTCGTCCCCACGACCCCGGGACTAGATTGGCCCGCCGCCGACTTGTCCGACGACTATAGGGTCGTCCCTACGACCCCTGGGCTAGGTTGGCTCGCCGCCGACTTGTCTGACGACTATAGGGTCGTCCCCACGACCACGGGCCAAAGTTGGCCAGCCGCCGACATGTCCGACGACTATAGGGTCGTCCCCACGACCCCTGGGCTAGGTTGGCTCGCCGCCGACTTGTCTGACGACTATAGGGTCGTCCCCACGACCACGGGCCAAAGTTGGCCAGCTGCCGACATGTCCGACGACTATAGGGTCGTCCCATGGACCCCGGGACTAGATTGGCCCGCCACCGTCATGTCCGACGACTATGCGGTCGTACCCACGACCCCGGGACTAGATTGGCCCGCCACCGTCAAGTCCGACGACTATACGGTCGTCCCCACGACCCCGGGACTAGATTGGCCCGCCGCCGACTTGTCCGACGACTATAGGGTCGTCCCTACGACCCCGGGACTAGATTGGCCCGCCGCCGACATGTCCGACGACTATACAGTCGTCCCCACGACACCAGGCCAAAGTTGGCCAGCCGCCAACATGTCCGACGATTATAGTGTCGTCCAAACGACCCCGGGAATAGATTGGCCCGCCCCCGACAAGTCCGACGACTATAGGGTCGGACCTACGACCCCGGGACTTGATTGGCCCGGCACCGTCATGTCCAACGACTATCGGATCGTCCCTACGACCACGGGCCAAAGTTGGCATGCCGCCGAAATGTCCGACGACTATAGGGTCGTCCCCACGACACCGGGCCAAAGTTGGCCAGCCGCCTACATGTCAGACGACTATAGGGTCGTCCCCACGACCCCGGGTCTAGGTTGGCCAGCCGCCGAAATGTCCGACGACTGTAGGGTCGTCCCCACGACCCCGGGACTAGATTGGCCAGCCGCCGACATGTCCGACGACTATAGGGTCGTCCCCACGACCCCGGGACTAGATTGGTCCGCCACCGTCATGTCCGACGACTATAGGGTCGTCCCCACGACCCCGGGCCAAAGTTGGCAAGACACCGAAATGTCCGACGACTGTAGGGTCGTCCCCACGACCCCGGGACTAGATTGGCCCGCCACCGTCAAGTCCGACGACTATAGGGTCGCCCCCACGACCCCGGGCCAAAGTTGGCAAGCCGCCGAAATGTCCGACGACTGTAGGGTCGTCCCCACGACCCCGGGACTAGATTGGCCCGCCACCGTCAAGTCCGACGACCTCGGGACTAGGTTGGCCAGCCGCCGACATGTCCGACGACAATCGGATCGTCCCCACGACCACGCGCCAAAGTTGGCCAGCCGCAGACATGTCCGACGACTTTTGGATCGTCCCCACGACCCCGGGCCAAAGTTGGACAGCCGCCGACTTGTCCGACGACTAAAGGGTCGTCCCTACGACCTCGGGACTAGGTTGGCCAGACGCCGACATGTCCGACGACTATTGGGTAGTCCCCACGACCATGGGCCAAAGTTGGCCAATCGCCGACATGTCCGACGACTATAGGGTCGTACCTACGACCCCGGGACTCGATTGCCCCGGCACCGTCATGTCCAACGACGATCGGATCGTCCCCACGACCACGGGCCAAAGTTGGCCAGCCGCCGACATGTCCGACGACTATAGGGTCGTCCCATGGACCCCGGGACTAGATTGGCCCGCCACCGTCATGTCCGACGACTATAAGGTCGTCCCCACGACCCCCGGACTAGGTTGGCTCGCCGCCGACTTGTCCGACGACTATAGGGTCGTCCCCACGACCCCAGCACTATATTGGCCCGCCACCGTCATGTCCGACGACTATAGGGTCGTTCCCACGGCCCCGGGCCAAAGTTGGCCAGCCGCCGACTTGTCCGACGACTATACGGTCGTACTCACGACCCCGGGACTAGATTGGCCCGCCACCGTCAAGTCCGACGACTATACGGTCGTCCCCACGACCCCGGGACTAGATTGGCCCGCCACCGTCATGTCCGACGACTTCAGGGTCGTCCCCACGACCACGGGCCAAAGTTGGCCAGCCGCCGACATGTCCGACGACTGTAGGATCGTCCCCACGAACCCGGGACTAGATTGGCCCGCCACCGTCCAGTCCGACGACCTCGGGACTAGGTTGGCCAGCCGCCGACATGTCCGACGACTATAGGGTCGCCCCACGACCTCGGGACTAGGTTGGCCAGACGCCGACATGTCCGACGACTATTGGGTAGTTCCCACGACCATGGGCCAAAGTTGGCCAATCGCCGACATGTCCGACGACTATAGGGTCGTACCTACGACCCCGGGACTCGATTGCCCCGGCACCGTCATGTCCAACGACGATCGGATCGTCCCCACGACCACGGGCCAAAGTTGGCCAGCCGCCGACATGTCCGACGGCTACAGGGTCGTCCCCACGACCACGGGCTAAAGTTGGCCAATCCTCGACATGTCCGACGACTATAGGGTCGTACCTACGACCCCGGGACTCGATTGCCCCGGCACCGTCATGTCCAACGACTATCGGATCGTCCCCACGACCACGGGCCCAAGTTGGCCAGCCGCCGACATGTCCGACGACTATTGGGTCGTCCCCACGACCACGGGCCGAAGTTGGCCAGACGCCGACATGTCCGACGAATATTGGGTAGTCCCCACGACCATGGGCCAAAGTTGGCCAATCGCCGACATGTCCGACGACTATAGGGTCGTACCTACGACCCCGGGACTCGATTGCCCCGGCACCGTCATGTCCAACGACTATAGGGTCGTCCCCACGACCCCGGGCCAATAATGGCCAATCGCCGACATGTCCGACGACTATAGGGTCGTCCCGACGACCCCGGGCCAATGTTGGCCAATCGCCAACATGTCCGACGACTATAGGGTCGTCCCTACGACCCCGGGACTAGATTGGCCCGCCACCGTCAAGTCCAACGATTATAGGGTCGTCCCCACGACCCCGGGACTAGATTGGCCCGCCGCCGACATGTCCGACGACTTTTGGATCGTCCCCACGACCCCGGGCCAAAGTTGGACAGCCGCCGACTTGTCCGACGACTAAAGGGTCGTCCCCACGACCACGGGCCAAAGTTGACCCAGCCGGCGACATTTCCGACGACTATAGGGTCGTCCCCACGGCCACGGGCCAAAGTTGGCCAGCCGCCGACATGTCCGACGACTATAGATTCGTCCCTACGATCCCGGGACTAGATTGGGCAGCCGCCGACTTGTCCGACGACTATAGGGTCGTCCCCACGATCCCGGGACTAGATTGGCCCGCCACCGCCATGTCCGACGATTATAGGGTTGTCCCCACGACCACGGGCCAACTTTGGCCAGCCGCCGACATATCCGACGACTAAAGGGTCGTCCCCACGACCACGGGCCAAAGTTTGCCAGCCGCCGACTTGTCCGACGACTATAGGGTCGTCCCCACGACCCCGGGTCAAAGTTGGCCAGCCACCGACATGTCCGACGACTATAGGGTCGTCCCCACGACCCCCGCACAAGGTTGGCTCGCCGCCGACTTGTCCGACGACTATTGTGTCGTCCCCACGACCCCCGGACTAGGTTGGCTCGCCGCCGACTTGTCCGACGACTATAGGGTCGTCCCCACGACCCCGGGCCAATATTGGCCAGCTGCCTGCTTGACCGACGACTATAGGGTCGACCCCACGACCCCGGGACTAGATTGGCCCGCCACCGTCATGTCCGACGACTATAAGGTCGTCCCCACGACCCCGGGCCAAAGTTGGCCTGCCGCCGACTTGTCCGACGACTATAGGGTCGTCCCTACGATCCCGGGACTAGATTGGGCAGCCGCCGACTTGTCCGACGACTATAGGGTCGTCCCCACGATCGCGGGACTAGATTGGCCCGCCACCGCCATGTCCGACGATTATAGGGTTGTCCCCACGACCACGGGCCAACTTTGGCCAGCCGCCGACATATCCGACGACTAAAGGGTCGTCCCCACGACCACGGGCCAAAGTTTGCCAGCCGCCGACTTGTCCGACGACTATAGGGTCGTCCCCACGACCCCGGGTCAAAGTTGGCCAGCCACCGACATGTCCGACGACTATACGGTCGTCCCCACGACCCCCGCACAAGGTTGGCTCGCCGCCGACTTGTCCGACGACTATTGTGTCGTCCCCACGACCCCCGGACTAGGTTAGCTCGCCGCCGACTTGTCCGACGACTATAGGGTCGTCCCCACGACCCCGGGCCAATATTGGCCAGCTGCCTGCTTGACCGACGACTATAGGGTCGACCCCACGACCCCGGGACTAGATTGGCCCGCCACCGTCATGTCCGACGACTATAAGGTCGTCCCCACGACCCCGGGCCAAAGTTGGCCAGCCGCCGACATGTCCGACGATTATAGTGTCGTCCAAACGACCCCGGGAATAGATTGGCCCGCCCCCGACAAGTCCGACGACTATAGGGTCGTCCCCACGACCTCGGGACTAGGTTGGCCAGCCACCGCCATGTCCGACGACAATAAGGTCGTCCCCACGGCCACGGGCCAAAGTTGGCCAGCCGCCGACATGTCCGACGACTATAGATTCGTCCCCACGACCCCGGGCCAAAGTTGGCCAGCCGCCGACTTGTCCGACGACTATAGGGTCGTCCCTACGATCCCGGGACTAGATTGGGCAGCCGCCGACTTGTCCGACGACAATAGGGTCGTCCCCACGACCACGGGCCAACTTTGGCCAGCCGCCGACATATCCGACGATTATAGTGTCGTCCAAACGACCCCGGGAATAGATTGGCCCGCCCCCGACAAGTCCGACGACTATAGGGTCGTCCCCACGACCTCGGGACTAGGTGGGCCAGCCGCCGACATGTCCGACGACTATAGGGTCGTCGCCACGACCCCGGGCCAATGTTGGCCTATCGCCGACATGTCCGACGACTATAGGGTCGTCCCTACGACCCGGACTAGGTTGGCCAGCCGCCGACATGTCCGACGACTATAGGGTCGTCCCCACGAACCCGGGCCAAAGTTGGCAAGCCGCCGACATGTCCGACGACTATAGGGTCGTCCCATGGACCCCGGGACTAGATTGGCCCGCCACCGTCATGTCCGACGACTATACGGTCGTACCCACGACCCCGGGACTAGATTGGCCCGCCACCGTCAAGTCCGACGACTATACGGTCGTCCCCACGACCCCGGGACTAGATTGGCCCGCCGCCGACTTGTCCGACGACTATAGGGTCGTCCCTACGACCCCGGGACTAGATTGGCCCGCCGCCGACATGTCCGACGACTATAGGGTCGTCCCTACGACCCCTGGGCTAGGTTGGCTCGCCGCCGACTTGTCTGACGACTATAGGGTCGTCCCCACGACCACGGGCCAAAGTTGGCCAGCCGCCGACATGTCCGACGACTATAGGGTCGTCCCATGGACCCCGGGACTAGATTGGCCCGCCACCGTCATGTCCGACGACTATACGGTCGTACCCACGACCCCGGGACTAGATTGGCCCGCCACCGTCAAGTCCGACGACTATACGGTCGTCCCCACGACCCCGGGACTAGATTGGCCCGCCGCCGACTTGTCCGACGACTATAGGGTCGTCCCTACGACCCCTGGGCTAGGTTGGCTCGCCGCCGACTTGTCTGACGACTATAGGGTCGTCCCCACGACCACGGGCCAAAGTTGGCCAGCCGCCGACATGTCCGACGACTATAGGGTCGTCCCCACGACCCCTGGGCTAGGTTGGCTCGCCGCCGACTTGTCTGACGACTATAGGGTCGTCCCCACGACCACGGGCCAAAGTTGGCCAGCTGCCGACATGTCCGACGACTATAGGGTCGTCCCATGGACCCCGGGACTAGATTGGCCCGCCACCGTCATGTCCGACGACTATACGGTCGTACCCACGACCCCGGGACTAGATTGGCCCGCCACCGTCAAGTCCGACGACTATACGGTCGTCCCCACGACCCCGGGACTAGATTGGCCCGCCGCCGACTTGTCCGACGACTATAGGGTCGTCCCTACGACCCCGGGACTAGATTGGCCCGCCGCCGACATGTCCGACGACTATACAGTCGTCCCCACGACACCAGGCCAAAGTTGGCCAGCCGCCAACATGTCCGACGATTATAGTGTCGTCCAAACGACCCCGGGAATAGATTGGCCCGCCCCCGACAAGTCCGACGACTATAGGGTCGTCCCCACGACCTCGGGACTAGGTTGGCCAGCCACCGCCATGTCCGACGACAATAAGGTCGTCCCCACGGCCACGGGCCAAAGTTGGCCAGCCGCCGACATGTCCGACGACTATAGATTCGTCCCCACGACCCCGGGCCAAAGTTGGCCAGCCGCCGACTTGTCCGACGACTATAGGGTCGTCCCTACGATCCCGGGACTAGATTGGGCAGCCGCCGACTTGTCCGACGACAATAGGGTCGTCCCCACGATCCCGGGACTAGATTGGCCCGCCACCGCCATGTCCGACGATTATAGGGTTGTCCCCACGACCACGGGCCAACTTTGGCCAGCCGCCGACATATCCGACGATTATAGTGTCGTCCAAACGACCCCGGGAATAGATTGGCCCGCCCCCGACAAGTCCGACGACTATAGGGTCGTCCCCACGACCCCTGGGCTAGGTTGGCTCGCCGCCGACTTGTCTGACGACTATAGGGTCGTCCCCACGACCACGGGCCAAAGTTGGCCAGCCGCCGACATGTCCGACGACTATAGGGTCGTCCCATGGACCCCGGGACTAGATTGGCCCGCCACCGTCATGTCCGACGACTATACGGTCGTACCCACGACCCCGGGACTAGATTGGCCCGCCACCGTCAAGTCCGACGACTATACGGTCGTCCCCACGACCCCGGGACTAGATTGGCCCGCCGCCGACTTGTCCGACGACTATAGGGTCGTCCCTACGACCCCTGGGCTAGGTTGGCTCGCCGCCGACTTGTCTGACGACTATAGGGTCGTCCCCACGACCACGGGCCAAAGTTGGCCAGCCGCCGACATGTCCGACGACTATAGATTCGTCCCCACGACCCCGGGCCAAAGTTGGCCAGCCGCCGACTTGTCCGACGACTATAGGGTCGTCCCTACGATCCCGGGACTAGATTGGGCAGCCGCCGACTTGTCCGACGACAATAGGGTCGTCCCCACGATCCCGGGACTAGATTGGCCCGCCACCGCCATGTCCGACGATTATAGGGTTGTCCCCACGACCACGGGCCAACTTTGGCCAGCCGCCGACATATCCGACGATTATAGTGTCGTCCAAACGACCCCGGGAATAGATTGGCCCGCCCCCGACAAGTCCGACGACTATAGGGTCGTCCCCACGACCCCGGGACTAGATTGGCCCGCCGCCGACTTGTCCGACGACTATAGGGTCGTCCCTACGACCCCGGGACTAGATTGGCCCGCCGCCGACATGTCCGACGACTATACAGTCGTCCCCACGACACCAGGCCAAAGTTGGCCAGCCGCCAACATGTCCGACGACTATAGGGTCGTCCCTACGACCCCGGGACTAGATTGGCCCGCCGCCGACTTGTCCGACGACTATAGGGTCGTCCCCACGACCCCTGGGCTAGGTTGGCTCGCCGCCGACTTGTCCGACGACTATAGGGTCGTCCCCACGACCACGGGCCAAAGTTGGCCAGCCGCCGACATGTCCGACGACTATAGGGTCGTCCCATGGACCCCGGGACTAGATTGGCCCGCCACCGTCAAGTCCGACGACTATACGGTCGTCCCCACGACCCCCGGACTAGGGTGGCTCGCCGCCGACTTGTCCGACGACTATAGGGTCGTCCCCACGACCACAGCACTATATTGGCCCGCCACCGTCATGTCCGATGACTATAGGGTCGTCCCCACGACCCCCGGACTAGGTTGGCTCGCCGCCGACTTGTCCGACGACTATCGGGTCGGCCCCACGACCCCAGCACTATATTGGCCCGCCACCGTCATGTCCGACGACTATAGGGTCGTTCCCACGGCCCCGGGCCAAAGTTGGCCAGCCGCCGACTTGTCCGACGACTATACGGTCGTACCCACGACCCCGGGACTAGATTGGCCCGCCACCGTCAAGTCCGACGACTATACGGTCGTCGCCACGACCCCGGGACTAGATTGGCCCGCCGCCGACTTGTCCGACGACTATAGGGTCGTCCCCACGACCCCTGGGCTAGGTTGGCTCGCCGCCGACTTGTCCGACGACTATAGGGTCGTCCCCACGACCACGGGCCAAAGTTGGCCAGCCGCCGACATGTCCGACGACTATAGGGTCGTCCCATGGACCCCGGGACTAGATTGGCCCGCCACCGTCAAGTCCGACGACTATACGGTCGTCCCCACGACCCCCGGACTAGGGTGGCTCGCCGCCGACTTGTCCGACGACTATAGGGTCGTCCCCACGACCACAGCACTATATTGGCCCGCCACCGTCATGTCCGATGACTATAGGGTCGTCCCCACGACCCCCGGACTAGGTTGGCTCGCCGCCGACTTGTCCGACGACTATCGGGTCGGCCCCACGACCCCAGCACTATATTGGCCCGCCACCGTCATGTCCGACGACTATAGGGTCGTTCCCACGGCCCCGGGCCAAAGTTGGCCAGCCGCCGACTTGTCCGACGACTATACGGTCGTACCCACGACCCCGGGACTAGATTGGCCCGCCACCGTCAAGTCCGACGACTATACGGTCGTCGCCACGACCCCGGGACTAGATTGGCCCGCCGCCGACTTGTCCGACGACTATAGGGTCGTCCCCACGACCCCTGGGCTAGGTTGGCTCGCCGCCGACTTGTCCGACGACTATAGGGTCGTCCCCACGACCACGGGCCAAAGTTGGCCAGCCGCCGACTTGTCCGACGACTATAGGGTCGGCCCCACGACCCCAGCACTATATTGGCCCGCCACCGTCATGTCCGACGACTATAGGGTCGTTCCCACGGCCCCGGGCCAAAGTTGGCCAGCCGCCGACATGTCCGACGACTATAGGGTCGTCCCCACGACCCCGGGACAAGGTTGGCCAGCCGCCGACATGTCCGACGACTATAGGGTCGTCCCGACGACCCCGGGCCAATGTTGGCCAATCGCCAACATGTCCGACGACTATAGGGTCGTCCCTACGACTCCGGGACTAGATTGGCCCGCCACCGTCAAGTCCAACGATTATAGGGTCGTCCCCACGACCCCGGGACTAGATTGGCCCGCCGCCGACATGTCCGACGACTTTTGGATCGTCCCCACGACCCCGGGCCAAAGATGGCCAGCCGCCGACTTGTCCGACGACTATAGGGTCGTCCCTACGATCCCGGGACTAGATTGGGCCGCCACCGCCATGTCCGACGACAATAAGGTCGTCCCCACGGCCACGGGCCAAAGTTGGCCAGCCGCCGACATGTCCGACGACTATAGATTCGTCCCCACGACCCCGGGCCAAAGTTGGCCTGCCGCCGACTTGTCCGACGACTATAGGGTCGTCCCTACGATCCCGGGACTAGATTGGGCAGCCGCCGACTTGTCCGACGACTATAGAGTCGTCCCCACGACCACGGGCCAAAGTTGGCCAGCCGCCGACTTGTCCGACGACTATAGGGTCGTCCCCACGACCCCGGGACTAGATTGGCCCGCCGCCGACTTGTCCGACGACTATAGGGTCGTCCCTACGACCCCTGGGCTAGGTTGGCTCGCCGCCGACTTGTCTGACGACTATAGGGTCGTCCCCACGACCACGGGCCAAAGTTGGCCAGCCGCCGACATGTCCGACGACTATAGGGTCGTCCCCACGACCCCTGGGCTAGGTTGGCTCGCCGCCGACTTGTCTGACGACTATAGGGTCGTCCCCACGACCACGGGCCAAAGTTGGCCAGCTGCCGACATGTGCGACGACTATAGGGTCGTCCCTACGACCCCGGGACTAGATTGGCCCGCCGCCGACATGTCCGACGACTATAGGGTCGTCCCTACGACCCCTGGGCTAGGTTGGCTCGCCGCCGACTTGTCTGACGACTATAGGGTCGTCCCCACGACCACGGGCCAAAGTTGGCCAGCCGCCGACATGTCCGACGACTATAGGGTCGTCCCATGGACCCCGGGACTAGATTGGCCCGCCACCGTCATGTCCGACGACTATACGGTCGTACCCACGACCCCGGGACTAGATTGGCCCGCCACCGTCAAGTCCGACGACTATACGGTCGTCCCCACGACCCCGGGACTAGATTGGCCCGCCGCCGACTTGTCCGACGACTATAGGGTCGTCCCTACGACCCCTGGGCTAGGTTGGCTCGCCGCCGACTTGTCTGACGACTATAGGGTCGTCCCCACGACCACGGGCCAAAGTTGGCCAGCCGCCGACATGTCCGACGACTATAGGGTCGTCCCCACGACCCCTGGGCTAGGTTGGCTCGCCGCCGACTTGTCTGACGACTATAGGGTCGTCCCCACGACCACGGGCCAAAGTTGGCCAGCTGCCGACATGTCCGACGACTATAGGGTCGTCCCATGGACCCCGGGACTAGATTGGCCCGCCACCGTCATGTCCGACGACTATACGGTCGTACCCACGACCCCGGGACTAGATTGGCCCGCCACCGTCAAGTCCGACGACTATACGGTCGTCCCCACGACCCCGGGACTAGATTGGCCCGCCGCCGACTTGTCCGACGACTATAGGGTCGTCCCTACGACCCCGGGACTAGATTGGCCCGCCGCCGACATGTCCGACGACTATACAGTCGTCCCCACGACACCAGGCCAAAGTTGGCCAGCCGCCAACATGTCCGACGATTATAGTGTCGTCCAAACGACCCCGGGAATAGATTGGCCCGCCCCCGACAAGTCCGACGACTATAGGGTCGTCCCCACGACCTCGGGACTAGGTTGGCCAGCCACCGCCATGTCCGACGACAATAAGGTCGTCCCCACGGCCACGGGCCAAAGTTGGCCAGCCGCCGACATGTCCGACGACTATAGATTCGTCCCCACGACCCCGGGCCAAAGTTGGCCAGCCGCCGACTTGTCCGACGACTATAGGGTCGTCCCTACGATCCCGGGACTAGATTGGGCAGCCGCCGACTTGTCCGACGACAATAGGGTCGTCCCCACGATCCCGGGACTAGATTGGCCCGCCACCGCCATGTCCGACGATTA
Organism: Andrena praecox; assembly: GCA_963932275.1. NCBI lineage: Eukaryota > Metazoa > Arthropoda > Insecta > Hymenoptera > Andrenidae > Andrena > Andrena praecox. The sequence goes on along the minus strand of CAWVQO010000281.1, from coordinate 111,730 downwards.
TAGGGTTGTCCCCACGACCACGGGCCAACTTTGGCCAGCCGCCGACATATCCGACGATTATAGTGTCGTCCAAACGACCCCGGGAATAGATTGGCCCGCCCCCGACAAGTCCGACGACTATAGGGTCGTCCCCACGACCCCTGGGCTAGGTTGGCTCGCCGCCGACTTGTCTGACGACTATAGGGTCGTCCCCACGACCACGGGCCAAAGTTGGCCAGCCGCCGACATGTCCGACGACTATAGGGTCGTCCCATGGACCCCGGGACTAGATTGGCCCGCCACCGTCATGTCCGACGACTATACGGTCGTACCCACGACCCCGGGACTAGATTGGCCCGCCACCGTCAAGTCCGACGACTATACGGTCGTCCCCACGACCCCGGGACTAGATTGGCCCGCCGCCGACTTGTCCGACGACTATAGGGTCGTCCCTACGACCCCTGGGCTAGGTTGGCTCGCCGCCGACTTGTCTGACGACTATAGGGTCGTCCCCACGACCACGGGCCAAAGTTGGCCAGCCGCCGACATGTCCGACGACTATAGGGTCGTCCCCACGACCCCTGGGCTAGGTTGGCTCGCCGCCGACTTGTCTGACGACTATAGGGTCGTCCCCACGACCACGGGCCAAAGTTGGCCAGCCGCCGACATGTCCGACGACTATAGGGTCGTCCCATGGACCCCGGGACTAGATTGGCCCGCCACCGTCATGTCCGACGACTATACGGTCGTACCCACGACCCCGGGACTAGATTGGCCCGCCACCGTCAAGTCCGACGACTATACGGTCGTCCCCACGACCCCGGGACTAGATTGGCCCGCCGCCGACTTGTCCGACGACTATAGGGTCGTCCCTACGACCCCGGGACTAGATTGGCCCGCCGCCGACATGTCCGACGACTATACAGTCGTTCCCACGACACCAGGCCAAAGTTGGCCAGCCGCCAACATGTCCGACGGTTATAGTGTCGTCCCTACGACCCCGGGACTAGATTGGCCCGCCACCGTCAAGTCCGACGACTATACGGTCGTCCCCACGACCCCGGGACTAGATTGGCCCGCCGCCGACTTGTCCGACGATTATAGGGTCGTCCCTACGACCCCTGGGCTAGGTTGGCTCGCCGCCGACTTGTCTGACGACTATAGGGTCGTCCCCACGACCACGGGCCAAAGTTGGCCAGCCGCCGACATGTCCGACGACTATAGGGTCGTCCCCACGACCCCTGGGCTAGGTTGGCTCGCCGCCGACTTGTCTGACGACTATAGGGTCGTCCCCACGACCACGGGCCAAAGTTGGCCAGCCGCCGACATGTCCGACGACTATAGGGTCGTCCCATGGACCCCGGGACTAGATTGGCCCGCCACCGTCATGTCCGACGACTATACGGTCGTACCCACGACCCCGGGACTAGATTGGCCCGCCACCGTCAAGTCCGACGACTATACGGTCGTCCCCACGACCCCGGGACTAGATTGGCCCGCCGCCGACTTGTCCGACGACTATAGGGTCGTCCCTACGACCCCGGGACTAGATTGGCCAGCCACCGCCATGTCCGACGACAATAAGGTCGTCCCCACGGCCACGGGCCAAAGTTGGCCAGCCGCCGACATGTCCGACGACTATAGATTCGTCCCCACGACCCCGGGCCAAAGTTGGCCAGCCGCCGACTTGTCCGACGACTATAGGGTCGTCCCTACGATCCCGGGACTAGATTGGGCAGCCGCCGACTTGTCCGACGACAATAGGGTCGTCCCCACGATCCCGGGACTAGATTGGCCCGCCACCGCCATGTCCGACGATTATAGGGTTGTCCCCACGACCACGGGCCAACTTTGGCCAGCCGCCGACATATCCGACGATTATAGTGTCGTCCAAACGACCCCGGGAATAGATTGGCCCGCCCCCGACAAGTCCGACGACTATAGGGTCGTCCCCACGACCCCGGGACTAGATTGGCCCGCCGCCGACTTGTCCGACGACTATAGGGTCGTCCCTACGACCCCGGGACTAGATTGGCCCGCCGCCGTCATGTCCGACGACTATACAGTCGTCCCCACGACACCAGGCCAAAGTTGGCCAGCCGCCAACATGTCCGACGACTATAGGGTCGTCCCTACGACCCCGGGACTAGATTGGCCCGCCGCCGACTTGTCCGACGACTATAGGGTCGTCCCCACGACCCCTGGGCTAGGTTGGCTCGCCGCCGACTTGTCCGACGACTATAGGGTCGTCCCCACGACCACGGGCCAAAGTTGGCCAGCCGCCGACATGTCCGACGACTATAGGGTCGTCCCATGGACCCCGGGACTAGATTGGCCCGCCACCGTCAAGTCCGACGACTATACGGTCGTCCCCACGACCCCCGGACTAGGGTGGCTCGCCGCCGACTTGTCCGACGACTATAGGGTCGTCCCCACGACCACAGCACTATATTGGCCCGCCACCGTCATGTCCGATGACTATAGGGTCGTCCCCACGACCCCCGGACTAGGTTGGCCAGCCGCCGACTTGTCCGACGACTATAGGGTCGGCCCCACGACCCCAGCACTATATTGGCCCGCCACCGTCATGTCCGACGACTATAGGGTCGTTCCCACGGCCCCGGGCCAAAGTTGGCCAGCCGCCGACATGTCCGACGACTATAGGGTCGTCCCCACGACCCCGGGACAAGGTTGGCCAGCCGCCGACATGTCCGACGACTATAGGGTCGTCCCGACGACCCCGGGCCAATGTTGGCCAATCGCCAACATGTCCGACGACTATAGGGTCGTCCCTACGACTCCGGGACTAGATTGGCCCGCCACCGTCAAGTCCAACGATTATAGGGTCGTCCCCACGACCCCGGGACTAGATTGGCCCGCCGCCGACATGTCCGACGACTTTTGGATCGTCCCCACGACCCCGGGCCAAAGATGGCCAGCCGCCGACTTGTCCGACGACTATAGGGTCGTCCCTACGATCCCGGGACTAGATTGGGCCGCCACCGCCATGTCCGACGACAATAAGGTCGTCCCCACGGCCACGGGCCAAAGTTGGCCAGCCGCCGACATGTCCGACGACTATAGATTCGTCCCCACGACCCCGGGCCAAAGTTGGCCTGCCGCCGACTTGTCCGACGACTATAGGGTCGTCCCTACGATCCCGGGACTAGATTGGGCAGCCGCCGACTTGTCCGACGACTATAGAGTCGTCCCCACGACCACGGGCCAAAGTTGGCCAGCCGCCGACTTGTCCGACGACTATAGGGTCGTCCCCACGACCCCTGGGCTAGGTTGGCTCGCCGCCGACTTGTCCGACGACTATAGGGTCGTCCCCACGACCACGGGCCAAAGTTGGCCAGCCGCCGACATGTCCGACGGCTATAGGGTCGTCCCCACGACCACGGGCCAAAGTTGGCCAGCCGCAGACATGTCCGACGACAATAGGGTCGTCCCCACGACCCCGGGTCTAGGTTGGCCAGCCGCCGACATGTCCGACGACTATAGAGTCGTCCCCACGACACCGGGCCAAAGTTGGCCAGCCGCTGACATGTCCAACGACTATAGGGTCGTCCGCACGACCACGGGCCAAAGTTGGCCAGCCGCCGACATGTCCGACGACTATTGGATCGTCCCCACGACCACGGGCCAAAGTTGGCCAGCCGCCGACATGTCCGACGACTATAGGGTCGTCCCCACGACCCCGGGACAAGGTTGGCCAGCCGCCGACATGTCCGACGACTATAGGGTCGTCCCGACGACCCCGGGCCAATGTTGGCCAATCGCCAACATGTCCGACGACTATAGGGTCGTCCCTACGACCCCGGGACTAGATTGGCCCGCCACCGTCAAGTCCAACGATTATAGGGTCGTCCCCACGACCCCGGGACTAGATTGGCCCGCCGCCGACATGTCCGACGACTTTTGGATCGTCCCCACGACCCCGGGCCAAAGTTGGACAGCCGCCGACTTGTCCGACGACTAAAGGTTCGTCCCCACGACCACGGGCCAAAGTTGACCCAGCCGGCGACATTCCCGACGACTATAGGGTCGTCCCCACGGCCACGGGCCAAAGTTGGCCAGCCGCCGACATGTCCGACGACTATAGATTCGTCCCCACAACCCCGGGCCAAAGATGGCCAGCCGCCGACTTGTCCGACGACTATAGGGTCGTCCCTACGATCCCGGGACTAGATTGGGCCGCCACCGCCATGTCCGACGACAATAAGGTCGTCCCCACGGCCACGGGCCAAAGTTGGCCAGCCGCCGACATGTCCGACGACTATAGATTCGTCCCCACGACCACGGGCTAAAGTTGGCCAATCCCCGACATGTCCGACGACTATAGGGTCGTACCGACGACCCCGGGACTCGATTGCCCCGGCACCGTCATGTCCAACGACTATCGGATCGTCCCCACGACCACGGGCCAAAGTTGGCCAGCCGCCGACATGTCCGACGGCTATAGGGTCGTCCCCACGACCACGGGCTAAAGTTGGCCAATCCCCGACATGTCCGACGACTATAGGGTCGTACCTACGACCCCGGGACTCGATTGCCCCGGCACCGTCATGTCCAACGACTATCAGATCGTCCCCACGACCACGGGCCCAAGTTGGCCAGCCGCCGACATGTCCAACGACTATTGGGTCGTCCCCACGACCACGGGCCAAAGTTGGCCAGCCGCCGACATGTCCGACGACTATAGGGTCGTCCCCACGACCCCGGGCCAATAATGGCCAATCGCCGACATGTCCGACGACTATAGGGTCGTACCTACGACCCCGGGACTTGATTGGCCCGGCACCGTCATGTCCAACGACTATCGGTTCGTCCCTACGACCACGGGCCAAAGTTGGCCAGCCGCCGACAGGTCCGACGACTATTTGGTCGTCCCCACGACCCTGGGACTAGATTGGCTAGCCACCGTCACGTCCGACGACTATCGGATCGTCCCCACGACCACGAGCCAAAGTTGGCCAGCCGCCGACATGTTCGACGACTATAGAGGCGTCCCTACGACACCGGTCAGCCGCTGACATGCCCAACGACTATAGGGTCGTCCCCACGACCACGGGCCAAAGTTGGCCAGCCGCCGACATGTCCGACGACAATAGGGTCGTCCCCACGACCCCGGGTCTAGGTTGGCCAGCCGCCGACATGTCCGACGACTATAGAGTCGTCCCCACGACACCGGGCCAAAGTTGGCCAGCCGCCGATATGTCCGACGACTATTGGGTCGTCCCCACGACCCCGGGTCTAGGTTGGCCAGCCGCCGACATGTCCGACGACTATAGAGTCGTCCCCACGACGCCGGGCCAAAGTTGGCCAGCCGCTGACATGTCCGACGACTATAGAGTCGTCCCCACGACACCGGGCCAAAGTTGGCCAGCCGCCAACATGTCCGACGACTATTGGGTCGTCCCCACGACACCGGGCCAAAGTTGGCCAGCCGCTGACATGTCCAACGACTATAGGGTCGACCCCACAACCACGGGCCAAAGTTGACCAGCCGCCGACATGTCCGACGACTATTGGATCGTCCCCACGACCCCGGGCCAATGTTGGCCAATCGCCAACATGTCCGACGACTATAGGGTCGTCCCTACGACCCCGGGACTAGATTGGCCCGCCACCGTCAAGTCCAACGACTATAGAGTCGTCCCCACGACGCCGGGCCAAAGTTGTCCAGCCGCTGACATGTCCGACGACTATAGATTCGTCCCCACAACCCCGGGCCAAAGATGGCCAGCCGCCGACTTGTCCGACGACTATAGGGTCGTCCCTACGATCCCGGGACTAGATTGGGCCGCCACCGCCATGTCCGACGACAATAAGGTCGTCCCCACGGCCACGGGCCAAAGTTGGCCAGCCGCCGACATGTCCGACGACTATAGATTCGTCCCCACGACCACGGGCTAAAGTTGGCCAATCCCCGACATGTCCGACGACTATAGGGTCGTACCGACGACCCCGGGACTCGATTGCCCCGGCACCGTCATGTCCAACGACTATCGGATCGTCCCCACGACCACGGGCCAAAGTTGGCCAGCCGCCGACATGTCCGACGGCTATAGGGTCGTCACCACGACCACGGGCTAAAGTTGGCCAATCCCCGACATGTCCGACGACTATAGGGTCGTACCTACGACCCCGGGACTCGATTGCCCCGGCACCGTCATGTCCAACGACTATCAGATCGTCCCCACGACCACGGGCCCAAGTTGGCCAGCCGCCGACATGTCCGACGACTATTGGGTCGTCCCCACGACCACGGGCCAAAGTTGGCCTGCCGCCGACATGTCCGACGACTATAGGGTCGTCCCCACGACCCCGGGCCAATAATGGCCAATCGCCGACATGTCCGACGACTATAGGGTCGTACCTACGACCCCGGGACTTGATTGGCCCGGCACCGTCATGTCCAACGACTATCGGTTCGTCCCTACGACCACGGGCCAAAGTTGGCCAGCCGCCGACAGGTCCGACGACTATTTGGTCGTCCCCACGACCCTGGGACTAGATTGGCTAGCCACCGTCACGTCCGACGACTATCGGATCGTCCCCACGACCACGAGCCAAAGTTGGCCAGCCGCCGACATGTCCAACGACTATTGGGTTGCCCCACGACCACGGGCCAAAGTTGGCCAGCCGCCGACATGTCCGATGACTATATGGTCGTCCCCACGACCCCGGGTCTAGGTTGGCCAGCCGCCGACATGTTCGACGACTATAGAGGCGTCCCTACGACACCGGTCAGCCGCTGACATGCCCAACGACTATAGGGTCGTCCCCACGACCACGGGCCAAAGTTGGCCAGCCGCCGACATGTCCGACGACAATAGGGTCGTCCCCACGACCCCGGGTCTAGGTTGGCCAGCCGCCGACATGTCCGACGACTATAGAGTCGTCCCCACGACACCGGGCCAAAGTTGGCCAGCCGCCGATATGTCCGACGACTATTGGGTCGTCCCCACGACCCCGGGTCAAGGTTGGCCAGCCGCCGACATGTCCGACGACTATAGAGTCGTCCCCACGACGCCGGGCCAAAGTTGGCCAGCCGCTGACATGTCCGACGACTATAGAGTCGTCCCCACGACACCGGGCCAAAGTTGGCCAGCCGCCAACATGTCCGACGACTATTGGGTCGTCCCCACGACACCGGGCCAAAGTTGGCCAGCCGCTGACATGTCCAACGACTATAGGGTCGTCCCCACAACCACGGGCCAAAGTTGACCAGCCGCCGACATGTCCGACGACTATTGGATCGTCCCCACGACCCCGGGCCAAAGTTGGCAAGCCGCCGACATATCCGACGACTATAGGGTCGTCCCCACGACCTCGGGACTAGGTTGGCCACCCGCCGACATGTCCGACGACTATAGGGTCGTGCCCACGACCCCGGGTCTAGGTTGGCCAGCCGCCGACATGTCCGACGACTATAGAGGCGTCCCCACGACACCGGTCAGCCGCTGACATGCCCAACGACTATAGGGTCGTCCCCACGACCACGGGCCAAAGTTGGCCAGCCGCCGACATGTCCGACGACAATAGGGTCGTCCCCACGACCCCGGGTCTAGGTTGGCCAGCCGCCGACATGTCCGACGACTATTGGATCGTCCCCACGACCACGGGCCAAAGTTGGCCAGCCGCCGACATGTCCGACGACTATAGGGTCGTCCCCACGACCACGGGCCAAAGTTGGCCAGCCGCCGACATGTCCGACGACTATAGGGTCGTCCCATGGACCCCGGGACTAGATTGGCCCGCCACCGTCATGTCCGACGACTATAAGGTCGTCCCCACGACCCCCGGACTAGGTTGGCTCGCCGCCGACTTGTCCGACGACTATAGGGTCGTCCCCACGACCCCAGCACTATATTGGCCCGCCACCGTCATGTCCGACGACTGTAGGGTCGTTCCCACGGCCCCGGGCCAAAGTTGGCCAGCCGCCGACTTGCCCGACGACTATACGGTCGTACCCACGACCCCGGGACTAGATTGGCCCGCCAACGTCAAGTCCGACGACTATACGGTCGTCCCCACGACCCCGGGACTAGATTGGCCCGCCACCGTCATGTCCAACGACTATCGGATCGTCCCCACGACCACGGGCCAAAGTTGGCCAGCCGCCGACATGTCCGACGACTATTGGGTCGTCCCCACGACACCGGGCCAAAGTTGGCCAGCCGCTGACATGTCCAACGACTATAGGGTCGTCCCCACGACCACGGGCCAAAGTTGACCAGCCGCCGACATGTCCGACGACTATTGGATCGTCCCCACGACCCCAGGCCAAAGTTGGCAAGCCGCCGAAATGTCCGACGACTGTAGGGTCGTCCCCACGACCCCCGGACTAGATTGGCCCGCCACCGCCAAGTCCGACGACTATAGGGTCGTCCCCACGACCCCGGGACTAGATTGGCCCGCCACCGTCATGTCCAACGACTATCGGATCGTCCCCACGACCACGGGCCAAAGTTGGCCAGCCGCCGACATGTCCGACGACTATTGGGTCGTCCCCACGACACCGGGCCAAAGTTGGCCAGCCGCTGACATGTCCAACGACTATAGGGTCGTCCCCACGACCACGGGCCAAAGTTGACCAGCCGCCGACATGTCCGACGACTATTGGATCGTCCCCACGACCCCGGGCCAAAGTTGGCAAGCCGCCGACATGTCCGACGACTATACGGTCGTCCCCACGACCTCGGGACTAGGTTGGCCACCCGCCGACATGTCCGACGACTATAGGGTCGTCCCCACGACCCCGGGTCTAGGTTGGCCAGCCGCCGACATGTCCGACGACTATTGGATCGTCCCCACGACCCCGGGCCAAAGTTGGCAAGCCGTCGAAATGTCCGACGACTGTAGGGTCGTCCCCACAACCCCGGGACTAGATTGGCCCGCCACCGTCATGTCCAACGACTATAGGGTCGTCCCCACAACCACGGGCCAAAGTTGGCCAGCCGCCGACATGTCCGACGACTATAGGGTCGTCCCCACGACCCCGGGACTAGATTGGCCCGCCACCGTCATGTCCGACGACTATTGGGTCGTCCCCACGACATCGGGCCAAAGTTGGCCAGCCGCTGACATGTCCAACGACAATAGGGTCGTCCCCACGACCACGGGCCAAAGTTGACCAGCCGCCGACATGTCCGACGACTATAGGGTCGTCCCCACGACCCCGGGCCAAGGTTGGCTTGCCGTCGAAATGTCCGACAACTATAGGGTCGTCCCTACGACCCCGGGACTAGATTGGCCCGCCACCGTCATGTCCAACGATTATAGGGTCATCCCCACGACCCCGGGACTAGATTGGCCCGACACCGTCATGTCCGACGATTATAGGGTCGTCCCCACGACCCCGGGACAAGCTTGGCCCGCCGCCGACTTGTCCGACGACTATAGGGTCGTCCCCACGACCCCGGGACTAGATTGGCCCGCCACTGTCATGTGCGACGACAATAGGGTCGTCCCCACGACCCCGGGTCTAGGTTGGCCAGCCGCCGACATATCCGACGACTATAGAGTCGTCCCCACGACACCGGGCCAAAGTTGGACAGCCGCCGAAATGTCCGACGACTATTGGGTCGTCCCCACGACCCCGGGACTAGGTTGGCCAGCCGCCGACATGTCCGACGTCTGTAGGGTCGTCCCGACGACCCCGGGCCAATGTTGGCCGATCGCCAACATGTCCGACGACTATAGGGTCGTCCCTACGACCCCGGGACTAGATTGGCCCGCCACCGTCATGTCCAACGATTATAGGGTCGTCCCCACGACCCCGGGTCTAGGTTGGCCAGCCGCCGACATGTCCGACGACTATTGGATCGTCCCCACGACCACGGGCCAAAGTTGGACAGCCGCCGACATGTCCGACTACTATAGGGACGTCCCCAGGACCTCGGGTCTAGATTGGCCCGCTACCGTCATGTCCGAAGACTATAGGGTCGTCCCCACGACCACGGGACTAGATTGGCCCGCCACCGCCATGTCCGACGACAATAGGGTCGTCCCCACGACCCCGGGTCTAGGTTGGCCAGCCGCCGACATGTCCGACGACTATTGGATCGTCCCCACGACCACGGGCCAAAGTTGGCCAGCCGCCGACATGTCCGACGACTATAGGGTCGTCCCCACGACCCCGGGACTAGATTGGCCCGCCACCGTCATGTCCAACGATTATAGGGTCGTCCCCACAACCACGGGCCAAAGTTGGCCAGCCGTCGACATGTCCGACGATTATAGGGTCGTCCCCACGACCCCGGGCCAATGCTGGCCAATCGCCGACATGTCCAACGACTATAGGGTCGTCCCTACGACCCCGGGACTAGATTAGCCCGCCACCGTCATGTCCAACAACTATAGGGTCGTCCCCACGACCACGGGCCAAAGTTGGCATGCCGCCGAAATGTCCGACGACTATAGGGTCGTCCCCACGACACCGGGCCAAAGTTGGCCAGCCGCCGACATGTCCGACGACTATAGGGTCGTCCCCACGACCCCGGGACTAGATTGGCCCGCCACCGTCATGTCCGACGATTATAGGGTCGTCCCCACGACCGCGAGACTAGATTGGCCCGCCACCGTCATGTCCGACGACAATAGGGTCGTCCCCACGACCCCGGGTCCAGGCTGGCCAGCCGCCGACATTTCCGACGACTATAGGGTCGTCCCCACGACCCCGGGACTAGATTGGCCCGCCACCGTCATGTCCAACGACTATAGGGTCGTCCCCACTACCACGGGCCAAAGTTGGCCAGCCGCCGACATGTCCGACGACTATAGGGTCGTCCCCACGACCCCGGGCCAAAGTTGGCAAGCCGCCGAAATGTCCGACGACTATTGGGTCGTCCCCACGACCCCGGGACTAGGTTGGCCAGCCGCCGACATGTCCGACGTCTGTAGGGTCGTCCCGACGACCCCGGGCCAATGTTGGCCGATCGCCAACATGTCCGACGACTATAGGGTCGTCCCTACGACCCCGGGACTAGATTGGCCCGCCACCGTCATGTCCAACGATTATAGGGTCGTCCCCACGACCCCGGGTCTAGGTTGGCCAGCCGCCGACATGTCCGACGACTATAGTGTCGTCCCCACGACACCGGGCCAAAGTTGGACAGCCGCCGACATGTCCGACTACTGTAGGGTCGTCCCCAGGACCTCGGGTCTAGATTGGCCCGCTACCGTCATGTCCGAAGACTATAGGGTCGTCCCCACGACCACGGGACTAGATTGGCCCGCCACCGCCATGTCCGACGACAATAGGGTCGTCCCCACGACCCCGGGTCTAGGTTGGCCAGCCGCCGACATGTCCGACGACAATCGGATCGTCCCCACGACCACGCGCCAAAGTTGGCCAGCCGCCGACATGTCCGACGGCTATTGGATCGTCCCCACGACCACGGGCAAAAGTTGGCCAGCCGCCGACATGTCCGACGACAATCGTATCGTCCCCACGACCACGCGCCAAAGTTGGCCAGCCGCCGACATGTCCGACGACTATAGGGTCGTCCCCACGACCCCGGGCCAATGTTGGCCAATCGCCGACATGTCCAACGACTATAGGGTCGTCCCTACGACCCCGGGACTAGAATAGCCTGCCACCGTCATGTCCAGCAACTATAGGGTCGTCCCCACGACCACGGGCCAAAGTTGGCATGCCGCCGAAATGTCCGACGACTATAGGGTCGTCCCCACGACCCCGGGACTAGATTGGCCCGCCACCTTCATGTCCGACGATTATAGGGTCGTCCCCACGACCGCGAGACTAGATTGGCCCGCCACCGTCATGTCCGACGACAATAGGGTCGTCTCCACGACCCCGGGTCCACGTTGGCCAGCCGCCGACATTTCCGACGACTATAGACTCGTCCCCACGACACCGGGCCAAAGTTGGCCAGCCGCCGACATGTCCGACGACTATAGGGTTCTCCCCACGACTCCGGGACTAGATTGGCCCGCCACCGTCATGACCAACGACTATAGGGTCGTCCCCACAACCACGGGCCAAAGTTGGCCAGCCGCCGACATCTCCGACGACTATAGGGTCGTCCCCACGACCCCGGGCCAAAGTTGGCAAGCCGCCGAAATGTCCGACGACTATAGGGTCGTCCCGACGACCCCGGGCCAATGTTGGCCAATCGCCAACATGTCCGACGACTATAGGGTCGTCCCCATGACCACGGGACTAGATTGGCCCGCCACCGCCATGTCCGACGACAATAGGGTCGTCCCCACGACCCCGGGTCTAGGTTGGCCAGCCGCCGACATGTCCGACGACAATCGGATCGTCCCCACGACCACGCGCCAAAGTTGGCCAGCCGCCGACATGTCCGACGACTGTAGGGTCGTCCCCACAACCCCGGGACTAGATTGGCCCGCCACCGACATGTCCGACGACTATAGGGTCGTCCCCACGACCCCCGCACAAGGTTGGCTCGCCGCCGTCTTGTCCGACGACTATAGGGTCGTCCCCACGACCCCGGGACTAGATTGGCCCGCCACCGTCATGTCCGACGACTATAGTGTCGTCCCCACGACCCCCGGACTTGGTTGGCTCGCCGCCGACTTGTCCGACGACTATAGGGTCGTCCCCACGACCCCGGGCCAATATTGGCCAGCTGCCGGCTTGACCGACGACTATAGGGTCGACCCCACGACCCCGGGACTAGATTGATCCGCCACCGTCATGTCCGACGACTATAAGGTCGTCCCCACGACCCCGGGCAAAAGTTGGCCAGCCGCCGACATGTCCGATGATTATAGTGTCGTCCAAACGACACCGGGAATAGATTGGCCCACCACCGACAAGTCCGACGACTATAGGGTCGTCCCCACGACCTCGGGACTAGGTTGGCCAGCCGCCGACATGTCCGACGACTATAGGGTCGTCGCCACGACCCCGGGCCAATGTAGGCCAATCGCCGACATGTCCGACGACGATAGGGTCGTCCCCACGACCCCGGGCCAAGGTTGGCCAGCCGCCGACTTGCCCGACGACTATACGGTCGTACCCACGACCCCGGGACTAGATTGGCCCGCCAACGTCAAGTCCGACGACTATACGGTCGTCCCCACGACCCCGGGACTAGATTGGCCCGCCACCGTCATGTCCAACGACTTCAGGGTCGTCCCGACGACCCCGGGCCAATGTTGGCCAATCGCCAACATGTCCGACGACTATAGGGTCGTCCCTACGACCCCGGGACTAGATTGGCCCGCCACCGTCAAGTCCATCGATTATAGGGTCGTCCCCACGACCCCGGGACTAGATTGGCCCGCCGCCGACATGTCCGACGACTTTTGGATCGTCCCCACGACCCCGGGCCAAAGTTGGACAGCCGCCGACTTGTCCGACGACTAAAGGGTCGTCCCCACGACCACGGGCCAAAGTTGACCCAGCCGGCGACATTCCCGACGACTATAGGGTCGTCCCCACGGCCACGGGCCAAAGTTGGCCAGCCGCCGACATGTCCGACGACTATAGATTCGTCCCCACAACCCCGGGCCAAAGATGGCCAGCCGCCGACTTGTCCGACGACTATTGGGTCGTCCCCACGACACCGGGCCAAAGTTGGCCAGCCGCCGACATGTCCGACGACTATTGGGTCGTCCCCACGACCCCGGGTCTAGGTTGGCCAGCCGCCGACATGTCCGACGACTATAGAGTCGCCCCCACGACACCGGGCCAAAGTTGGCCAGCCGCCGACATGTCCGACGACTATAGGGTCGTCCCTACGACCCCGGGACTAGATTAGCCCGCCACCGTCATGTCCAACAACTATAGGGTCGTCCCCACGACCCCGGGCCAAATTTGGCAAGCCGCCGAAATGTCCGACGACTGTAGGGTCGTCCCCACGACCCCCGGACTAGATTGGCCCGCCACCTTCATGTCCAACGACAATCGGATCGTCCCCACGACCACGGGCCAAAGTTGGCCAGCCGCCGACATGTCCGACGACTATTGGGTCGTCCCCACGACACCGGGCCAAAGTTGGCCAGCCGCTGACATGTCCAACGACTATAGGGTCGTCCCCACGACCACGGGCCAAAGTTGACCAGCCGCCGACATGTCCGACGACTATTGGATCGTCCCCACGACCCCAGGCCAAAGTTGGCAAGCCGCCGAAATGTCCGACGACTGTAGGGTCGTCCCCACGACCCCCGGACTAGATTGGCCCGCCACCGCCAAGTCCGACGACTATAGGGTCGTCCCCACGACCCCGGGACTAGATTGGCCCGCCACCGTCATGTCCAACGACTATCGGATCGTCCCCACGACCACGGGCCAAAGTTGGCCAGCCGCCGACATGTCCGACGACTATTGGGTCGTCCCCACGACACCGGGCCAAAGTTGGCCAGCCGCTGACATGTCCAACGACTATAGGGTCGTCCCCACGACCACGGGCCAAAGTTGACCAGCCGCCGACATGTCCGACGACTATTGGATCGTCCCCACGACCCCAGGCCAAAGTTGGCAAGCCGCCGAAATGTCCGACGACTGTAGGGTCGTCCCCACGACCCCCGGACTAGATTGGCCCGCCACCGCCAAGTCCGACGACTATAGGGTCGTCCCCACGACCCCGGGACTAGATTGGCCCGCCACCGTCATGTCCAACGACTATCGGATCGTCCCCACGACCACGGGCCAAAGTTGGCCAGCCGCCGACATGTCCGACGACTATTGGGTCGTCCCCACGACACCGGGCCAAAGTTGGCCAGCCGCTGACATGTCCAACGACTATAGGGTCGTCCCCACGACCACGGGCCAAAGTTGACCAGCCGCCGACATGTCCGACGACTATTGGATCGTCCCCACGACCCCAGGCCAAAGTTGGCAAGCCGCCGAAATGTCCGACGACTGTAGGGTCGTCCCCACGACCCCCGGACTAGATTGGCCCGCCACCGTCATGTCCAACGACAATCGGATCGTCCCCACGACCACGGGCCAAAGTTGGCCAGCCGCCGACATGTCCGACGACTATTGGGTCGTCCCCACGACACCGGGCCAAAGTTGGCCAGCCGCTGACATGTCCAACGACTATAGGGTCGTCCCCACGACCACGGGCCAAAGTTGACCAGCCGCCGACATGTCCGACGACTATTGGATCGTCCCCACGACCCCAGGCCAAAGTTGGCAAGCCGCCGAAATGTCCAACGACTGTAGGGTCGTCCCCACGACCCCCGGACTAGATTGGCCCGCCACCGCCAAGTCCGACGACTATAGGGTCGTCCCCACGACCCCGGGACTAGATTGGCCCGCCACCGTCATGTCCAACGACTATCGGATCGTCCCCACGACCACGGGCCAAAGTTGGCCAGCCGCCGACATGTCCGACGACTATTGGGTCGTCCCCACGACACCGGGCCAAAGTTGGCCAGCCGCTGACATGTCCAACGACTATAGGGTCGTCCCCACGACCACGGGCCAAAGTTGACCAGCCGCCGACATGTCCGACGACTATTGGATCGTCCCCACGACCCCAGGCCAAAGTTGGCAAGCCGCCGAAATGTCCGACGACTGTAGGGTCGTCCCCACGACCCCCGGACTAGATTGGCCCGCCACCGCCAAGTCCGACGACTATAGGGTCGTCCCCACGACCCCGGGACTAAATTGGCCCGCCACCGTCATGTCCAACGACTATCGGATCGTCCCCACGACCACGGGCCAAAGTTGGCCAGCCGCCGACATGTCCGACGACTATTGGGTCGTCCCCACGACACCGGGCCAAAGTTGGCCAGCCGCTGAGATGTCCAACGACTATAGGGTCGTCCCCACGACCACGGGCCAAAGTTGACCAGCCGCCGACATGTCCGACGACTATTGGATCGTCCCCACGACCCCGGGCCAAAGTTGGCAAGCCGCCGACATGTCCGACGACTATACGGTCGTCCCCACGACCTCGGGACTAGGTTGGCCACCCGCCGACATGTCCGACGACTATAGGGTCGTCCCCACGACCCCGGGTCTAGGTTGGCCAGCCGCCGACATGTCCGACGACTATTGGATCGTCCCCACGACCCCGGGCCAAAGTTGGCAAGCCGTCGAAATGTCCGACGACTGTAGGGTCGTCCCCACAACCCCGGGACTAGATTGGCCCGCCACCGTCATGTCCAACGACTATAGGGTCGTCCCCACAACCACGGGCCAAAGTTGGCCAGCCGCCGACATGTCCGACGACTATAGGGTCGTCCCCACGACCCCGGGACTAGATTGGCCCGCCACCGTCATGTCCGACGACTATTGGGTCGTCCCCACGACATCGGGCCAAAGTTGGCCAGCCGCTGACATGTCCAACGACAATAGGGTCGTCCCCACGACCACGGGCCAAAGTTGACCAGCCGCCGACATGTCCGACGACTATAGGGTCGTCCCCACGACCCCGGGCCAAGGTTGGCTTGCCGTCGAAATGTCCGACAACTATAGGGTCGTCCCTACGACCCCGGGACTAGATTGGCCCGCCACCGTCATGTCCAACGATTATAGGGTCATTCCCACGACCCCGGGACTAGATTGGCCCGACACCGTCATGTCCGACGATTATAGGGTCGTCCCCACGACCCCGGGACAAGCTTGGCCCGCCGCCGACTTGTCCGACGACTATAGGGTCGTCCCCACGACCCCGGGACTAGATTGGCCCGCCACTGTCATGTGCGACGACAATAGGGTCGTCCCCACGACCCCGGGTCTAGGTTGGCCAGCCGCCGACATATCCGACGACTATAGAGTCGTCCCCACGACACCGGGCCAAAGTTGGACAGCCGCCGAAATGTCCGACGACTATTGGGTCGTCCCCACGACCCCGGGACTAGGTTGGCCAGCCGCCGACATGTCCGACGTCTGTAGGGTCGTCCCGACGACCCCGGGCCAATGTTGGCCGATCGCCAACATGTCCGACGACTATAGGGT
Source organism: Andrena praecox (assembly GCA_963932275.1). Taxonomy (NCBI): domain Eukaryota; kingdom Metazoa; phylum Arthropoda; class Insecta; order Hymenoptera; family Andrenidae; genus Andrena; species Andrena praecox. Next base: position 94,836 of record CAWVQO010000281.1, on the reverse strand, counting down.
CGTCCCTACGACCCCGGGACTAGATTGGCCCGCCACCGTCATGTCCAACGATTATAGGGTCGTCCCCACGACCCCGGGTCTAGGTTGGCCAGCCGCCGACATGTCCGACGACTATTGGATCGTCCCCACGACCACGGGCCAAAGTTGGACAGCCGCCGACATGTCCGACTACTATAGGGACGTCCCCAGGACCTCGGGTCTAGATTGGCCCGCTACCGTCATGTCCGAAGACTATAGGGTCGTCCCCACGACCACGGGACTAGATTGGCCCGCCACCGCCATGTCCGACGACAATAGGGTCGTCCCCACGACCCCGGGTCTAGGTTGGCCAGCCGCCGACATGTCCGACGACTATTGGATCGTCCCCACGACCACGGGCCAAAGTTGGCCAGCCGCCGACATGTCCGACGACTATAGGGTCGTCCCCACGACCCCGGGACTAGATTGGCCCGCCACCGTCATGTCCAACGATTATAGGGTCGTCCCCACAACCACGGGCCAAAGTTGGCCAGCCGTCGACATGTCCGACGATTATAGGGTCGTCCCCACGACCCCGGGCCAATGCTGGTGTTCGTTGTTTTAATTCTAGCTTAGTTTAAGTTTTAACTAGCACGAGTATTGTCTGGTATTTAGCGGTTTATTCACAGCGAATTCTTTAATCACCAGAAACTAGAACGAGGAAACTAGTAAGAATCGAGAATATATTCTTTGCCGAGCACTGCTGTTCTCTCCGGTTCTCTTGCGAGCGAGTTAGAATATCAAAGCGTAAGTAAGCAATTAGCGGTTGTCCAGTACCGATTCCAGAAGATCGACTGCCAGATTTAGTCGCGTTCGCGGAAACGGAGCTCGCTGAGAAGAGTGGGGAGAGAACAACTGTTTCGCCGGTAATCGGCGAGATGGTGACACCGTCATCACCCGTGGTCGCGGATCACGACAGCCGTAGCGGACTGTCGCATGTCGAGAGACGAGAATTTCCTTAAAGCTAATAAAACGCTCGATTTAACTTAAGTCTAATATACAGTATATACATCTAAACATTCCGCCCGCCTTCGTCGCGGGTACGCGACGAATGTTATTCGCTAGCGCGCGGTGACGCGGAAAGTTCAGGCTTTGATGGCGAGAATCGCCTCGGATCGCTTCCGCCTGGCTCGGTATCGCCAGCAATTCACGCAAGAGTTTATGTATGTACGGACAGCTCGACGTCCACGAAGAATCCAGTAATTCTGCCGCAGCATACTTAAAGTAAGTTGCGTACCACCATGAAGCGCTTTCTCATGGTGATCGCGTATAATTAAAATAGTAAAATTTCCCTTTTCCGGTAGGATAATTGGGTGTCTTTCGTCGAAGTCAAGCGTAGAATGCTTTAGTCGACCGCCGACCCTAAGGATGCCCTCGGCATCCACAAATGGAGCAAGACGCGAGAGAGGGCCTCGGGAGACAAAAGCGGATTTTTCCAAAGTCGAGATTTCTCGAGCAAAGGCATAGCGCTGCACCACTCGAATCAAGGTAAGTCGGGCTACCTCTAATTCAGGAACAGTCAGGTAACTGCACTGACTTGCGAGCGAAGACTTTCGTTGAAGTCGAGAAACAAAGCGAAGGCACCACGCTGTGATGCGATTTAGTTTCTTAAACGAGGAATATTTGACTACGACTTCCCATATCGGGGAATCGTCGTCTAGTTTAGTCGTGTGATTAACCGACTTCGTGCGTGTTTCCTCCGTCGTGCTGAACTCGACCACTCGGGCAGACTCGAAGGCTGTCTGACCTTGTGTTAGGAAACACGGTCCTTGCCACCAGAGAGTGTTGTTGACTAGCATATCTCCATGTATACCTCGCGAAGCACAGTCCGCGGGATTTTCCTTTGTCCTAACGTGATGCCACCTCGCATTTGGCAATGTCCTCTGAATTTCAGCGACGCGGTTGGCGACAAAGGTCGTCCATTGAAAGGGCTGTTTCTGTAGCCAGCTCAATACAATCGTGGAATCTGACCATAATTGTACATCGCTCAGCGGTAATTTCAGAGCTTGTACTACGCGTATTACTAGTCGAGCAAGTAGTGTGGCGGCACATAATTCGAGCCGTGGCAAAGAAATTTGCCTTAGAGGCGCGACTCTAGTTTTGGCCGCGACCAGATTAATGCGAGGGGGCTCATCTTCGTAGGACAAGGAACGTAGATAAATTACTGCGGCGTACGCCTTTTCCGACGCGTCGGCGAAGCCGTGTAATTCATAAGTACCGGATTCCGTTCTAACGGCAAGCCATCGAGGTATCCTCAATGAGGAGAGAGCGCCCAACTCGTCGTAGTAACGCTCCCAGGTTTCAGTAAGATTTAAAGGGAGAGGCTCATCCCATCCCAGTTTTATAAGCCAGAGAGATTGAACGAAAATTTTAGCTGCGATTATTACCGGAGCTAGAAATCCCAACGGGTCGTACAAACTCGCGGTTTCCCTGAAGACAATACGCTTGGTAAGAGCGTTTTCTCGGTTTTTAGGCGTAGCGGAAAACAAGAAACAATCTGAAGTGGTTTGCCACTTCAGTCCCAGCAAGGAAAAGGTGCCCTCGAAGTTGCACGACAATTCCGGAGTGACTGCCACATAGTCGTGCGGCAGCGACTCGAGAAGCTCGGGCATGTTCGATGACCATTTTCGCAGTTTGAAACCGCCCGCCTTGAGCAAAGAAAGTAGCTCCTTTTGAAGATGGAGCGCCGCGGTAATTGTATCGGCTCCCGAAATTACGTCGTCCATATAGACGTCGTTAAGCAAGCACGACGCGGCAGAAGGGTACCGTTCAACTTCGTCCGCGCTCAATTGTCTTAGTGTACGAATGGCCAAGTAAGGCGCACACGCCATCCCGTATGTGACAGTGAGCAGTCGATAAGCCTGCAACGGTTCTGACGCGTTCTTCCGCCAAAGAATTCTTTGGAAGTCGCAATCGTCCGGATGCACTCGTATTTGGCGGTACATTTTTTCTATGTCCGCTGAGAACACTACGGGGTGAAGACGCCATCGTACCAAGATATCGAATATCTCCGGAAGCAAATTAGGACCCTTGTGTACGAGGTCGTTGAGCGAGAGACCAGAGGTCGTTTTACACGACGCGTTAAAAACTACACGAAGTTTCGTGGTAGTACTAGAAGAGCGTATTACCCCATGATGAGGTAGATAATAGTGACTCGAACTATCACGAGAGTCTCCCGTGACCATAGTCATATGGTCAAGGGATTCATACTCTTCCATAAATTGGCGGTACGCCGTTTCCAGTTCGGAAGAATTTCGGAATCGTTTTTCGAGCTTTATCAAGAGCGCCTCGGCTGTCGCGCGAGAGAAACCGAGGCTGGATTTTGAACGCGAGAAAGGCAGTCTCACGACATACCTGCCACTGTCATCCCGAGAATGCGTTTGCGCGAAGTGCTCCTCGCAAACCCTTTCGTCATTAGTAAACGAAGTAAGTGGTGTCGATACCTCTTCAATTGCCCAGAATCGTTGCAATAGTTCTGAGATATCGGCATCCGTCGAGCACTGTAATGTGACAGCGGCTTTCCGGCCAGAGAGCATTCCCCGATCAGTGATCGGGCCAGTAAGTATCCAACCTAGCTTTGTAGCTTGAGCTACGGGTGTGCGAGGAGGGCCATGTATTAACCCTTCGAGTATAATTTGCGAGTATACGTCCGCGCCTAAGAGTAACTCTACTTTCCTGCAGGATAAGAATTCCGGGTCAGCAAGTTCGAGACCCGTCAAGTGCGGCATTGAAGTAGACAATTGAGCGGGACTGGGTTGGTAAGAAGACAGCCGTGGAAGTACCAGGGCCTGTACAAAGAGATTCACCGACTCGTTTTTTCGGTGAAAGACCGTTAGATTTACCGAACCCTTCGAGTATGTTTTGCTTTTCGCCACGCCTATTACCGGAATATTTGATTGAGACCTGGGAAGCCTTAATAGTTGTGCGATACTCTCACCTATCAAGGAAACCTCGGAGCACGGGTCGATCAGCGCCCGGACAGTCACTTCTTCCCCCGTCACGGAAGCCACGCGAACCAAGGCCGTTGCGAGAAGTATTGCAGCGCCCATATTTTGAGTCTGAGCGCAATGTGTCGTCGGAGAGGTCGAGTTCAGCGAGGGAGGTACACCTTGACTAGCAAGTCCCGTTTGCAGAGTCACCTGTGAATCAGTTCGAGAACCAGTACCTTGTTCTAATGGAATATGAATCGTAGTATGATGCTTACCCAGACAGAGTTGGCAGCGCTTGCTGGATTTGCAATCTCGAGATGAATGTGCTGCTAAACAATTAAAGCACAATTTCTTTTGTATTACCCGATCTTTTCTCTCCCGAGGACCCAGAGTTTTGTACGACGGACAGAACAGGATAAAGTGTTCTCCTTCGCACAGCGCACACTTCGGACTCTTCTTCTCGTTGCTGGTCACACAGTGCGTCTTGGGGTGACGCGTCGCCCCTCTGGAGGCCGGCTGCATTCGTCGATCTCCTCGAGGTCCAGATGATCCAGTGGGTTGCTGGCCAGCTGATCTGCTGGCGCTGCCTTCCGACGCCACTGCGCCCAGGACTTGAGTGCTGAGGAAATCCAGGATCTGCGTGAACGTGGGGTGCTCCTTTGAAGGCCCGAGGGACGTTTCCCACTCCTTCCTTGTTTCGGCGTCTAAACGTTCCGCCGTCAGGAATACCAGCCACGCACTCCAGTGCTGGACCGGTAGCTGCAGTGTTTCCAGCGCTTCCACTGCATCTCGAGTTCCATGCAACAAGTTCCTCAATTCTTGCGCGGATCCATTGCTCATTGAGGGCAAAGACATGAGCGCCTTTAATTGAGCGTGAATTAATAGACGTGGCACATCATACTGATCGGAGATCGCTGTCCACGCGCGTTTAAAATTATTCGCCGTGATTGTCACGTTTTGAATTAAACGTGCAGCTTCTCCCGAGAGACTTGTTTTCAGGTAATGCAGTTTATCTACTGCCGAGAGGGACGAGTTTTTTATTATCAGAGAACGGAAAAGGTCTCGAAAACTTGGCCAGTGCTGGTAGTCGCCTGAGAAGATTGGAAGTGCGATCTTTTGTAACGTTCTCCCATGAGAAGAGTCGTTGCCGTCGGAGTCGGTTCCAGATTGTTCTGTCTCCTTTCTTCGGACAGGGAGAGAGTCCCGAATGTCGAGAAGGTCAGCCTTTTGGTTGAGGTACGCATCTTCGCAGAGGCTCATGTAGTCTTCAGTGAAGTACAAGCTCTCCCTTTGGGTTTCGGTGGCACCTCCCGTTAGAGTTGCATCGTTCTTGCAAAACGTAGTCCAGTATGTCTCTAAGAGGTCCACCCGAGATGTGATTGCTCCTCTCGTTATCTTCTTTTTCCCTAGCTTCAGCATGTTCTCTTTTAAATTTGAAATTCGTTTGAACAAGGTACACTGCTCGTTTATAAGCTTATCCATTGTTTTTCAGGTTCAAGAACGTTCGGTCGCTGAAAAACTGCTACGACCGGCACTGTTTACGAGGTCAAACTGGTCGAGAACGTTCGAAGCCTCGTGGATCAACGGATTACGCGACAAATTCCTTTGTTCTTTTAGAGTGATTTTTCAATCACCGCGATAAATATCCGGCTCGAAGGACCACTTTGTTCGTTGTTTTAATTCTAGCTTAGTTTAAGTTTTAACTAGCACGAGTATTGTCTGGTATTTAGCGGTTTATTCACAGCGAATTCTTTAATCACCAGAAACTAGAACGAGGAAACTAGTAAGAATCGAGAATATATTCTTTGCCGAGCACTGCTGTTCTCTCCGGTTCTCTTGCGAGCGAGTTAGAATATCAAAGCGTAAGTAAGCAATTAGCGGTTGTCCAGTACCGATTCCAGAAGATCGACTGCCAGATTTAGTCGCGTTCGCGGAAACGGAGCTCGCTGAGAAGAGTGGGGAGAGAACAACTGTTTCGCCGGTAATCGGCGAGATGGTGACACCGTCATCACCCGTGGTCGCGGATCACGACAGCCGTAGCGGACTGTCGCATGTCGAGAGACGAGAATTTCCTTAAAGCTAATAAAACGCTCGATTTAACTTAAGTCTAATATACAGTATATACATCTAAACAGCTGGCCAATCGCCGACATGTCCAACGACTATAGGGTCGTCCCTACGACCCCGGGACTAGATTAGCCCGCCACCGTCATGTCCAACAACTATAGGGTCGTCCCCACGACCACGGGCCAAAGTTGGCATGCCGCCGAAATGTCCGACGACTATAGGGTCGTCCCCACGACACCGGGCCAAAGTTGGCCAGCCGCCGACATGTCCGACGACTATAGGGTCGTCCCCACGACCCCGGGACTAGATTGGCCCGCCACCGTCATGTCCGACGATTATAGGGTCGTCCCCACGACCGCGAGACTAGATTGGCCCGCCACCGTCATGTCCGACGACAATAGGGTCGTCCCCACGACCCCGGGTCCAGGCTGGCCAGCCGCCGACATTTCCGACGACTATAGGGTCGTCCCCACGACCCCGGGACTAGATTGGCCCGCCACCGTCATGTCCAACGACTATAGGGTCGTCCCCACAACCACGGGCCAAAGTTGGCCAGCCGCCGACATGTCCGACGACTATAGGGTCGTCCCCACGACCCCGGGCCAAAGTTGGCAAGCCGCCGAAATGTCCGACGACTATTGGGTCGTCCCCACGACCCCGGGACTAGGTTGGCCAGCCGCCGACATGTCCGACGTCTGTAGGGTCGTCCCGACGACCCCGGGCCAATGTTGGCCGATCGCCAACATGTCCGACGACTATAGGGTCGTCCCTACGACCCCGGGACTAGATTGGCCCGCCACCGTCATGTCCAACGATTATAGGGTCGTCCCCACGACCCCGGGTCTAGGTTGGCCAGCCGCCGACATGTCCGACGACTATAGTGTCGTCCCCACGACACCGGGCCAAAGTTGGACAGCCGCCGACATGTCCGACTACTATAGGGTCGTCCCCAGGACCTCGGGTCTAGATTGGCCCGCTACCGTCATGTCCGAAGACTATAGGGTCGTCCCCACGACCACGGGACTAGATTGGCCCGCCACCGCCATGTCCGACGACAATAGGGTCGTCCCCACGACCCCGGGTCTAGGTTGGCCAGCCGCCGACATGTCCGACGACAATCGGATCGTCCCCACGACCACGCGCCAAAGTTGGCCAGCCGCCGACATGTCCGACGACTATAGGGTCGTCCCTACGACCCCTGGACTAGAATAGCCTGCCACCGTCATGACCAACGACTATAGGGTCGTCCCCACAACCACGGGCCAAAGTTGGCCAGCCGCCGACATCTCCGACGACTATAGGGTCGTCCCCACGACCCCGGGCCAAAGTTGGCAAGCCGCCGAAATGTCCGACGACTATAGGGTCGTCCCGACGACCCCGGGCCAATGTTGGCCAATCGCCAACATGTCCGACGACTATAGGGTCGTCCCCATGACCACGGGACTAGATTGGCCCGCCACCGCCATGTCCGACGACAATAGGGTCGTCCCCACGACCCCGGGTCTAGGTTGGCCAGCCGCCGACATGTCCGACGACAATCGGATCGTCCCCACGAACACGCGCCAAAGTTGGCCAGCCGCCGACATGTCCGACGACTGTAGGGTCGTCCCCACAACCCCGGGACTAGATTGGCCCGCCACCGACATGTCCGACGACTATAGGGTCGTCCCCACGACCCCCGCACAAGGTTGGCTCGCCGCCGTCTTGTCCGACGACTATAGGGTCGTCCCCACGACCCCGGGACTAGATTGGCCCGCCACCGTCATGTCCGACGACTATAGTGTCGTCCCCACGACCCCCGGACTTGGTTGGCTCGCCGCCGACTTGTCCGACGACTATAGGGTCGTCCCCACGACCCCGGGCCAATATTGGCCAGCTGCCGGCTTGACCGACGACTATAGGGTCGACCCCACGACCCCGGGACTAGATTGGCCCGCCACCGTCATGTCCGACGACTATAACGTCGTCCCCACGACCCCGGGCAAAAGTTGGCCAGCCGCCGACATGTCCGATGATTATAGTGTCGTCCAAACGACACCGGGAATAGATTGGCCCACCACCGACAAGTCCGACGACTATAGGGTCGTCCCCACGACCTCGGGACTAGGTTGGCCAGCCGCCGACATGTCCGACGACTATAGGGTCGTCGCCACGACCCCGGGCCAATGTAGGCCAATCGCCGACATGTCCGACGACGATAGGGTCGTCCCCACGACCCCGGGCCAAGGTTGGCTTGCCGTCGAAATGTCCGACAACTATAGGGTCGTCCCTACGACCCCGGGACTAGATTGGCCCGCCACCGTCATGTCCAACGATTATAGGGTCATCCCCACGACCCCGGGACTAGATTGGCCCGCCACCGTCATGTCCGACGATTATAGGGTCGTCCCCACGACCCCGGGACAAGCTTGGCCCGCCGCCGACTTGTCCGACGACTATAGGGTCGTCCCCACGACCCCGGGACTAGATTGGCCCGCCACTGTCATGTCCGACGACAATAGGGTCGTCCCCACGACCCCGGGTCTAGGTTGGCCAGCCGCCGACATATCCGACGACTATAGAGTCGTCCCCCCGACACCGGGCCAAAGTTGGACAGCCGCCGACATGTCCGACTACTATAGGGACGTCCCCAGGACCTCGGGTCTAGATTGGCCCGCTACCGTCATGTCCGAAGACTATAGGGTCGTCCCCACGACCACGGGACTAGATTGGCCCGCCACCGCCATGTCCGACGACAATAGGGTCGTCCCCACGACCCCGGGTCTAGGTTGGCCAGCCGCCGACATGTCCGACGACTATTGGATCGTCCCCACGACCACGGGCCAAAGTTGGCCAGCCGCCGACATGTCCGACGACTATAGGGTCGTCCCCACGACCCCGGGACTAGATTGGCCCGCCACCGTCATGTCCAACGACTATAGGGTCGTCCCCACAACCACGGGCCAAAGTTGGCCAGCCGTCGACATGTCCGACGACTATAGGGTCGTCCCCACGACCCCGGGCCAATGCTGGCCAATCGCCGACATGTCCAACGACTATAGGGTCGTCCCTACGACCCCGGGACTAGATTAGCCCGCCACCGTCATGTCCAACAACTATAGGGTCGTCCCCACGACCACGGGCCAAAGTTGGCATGCCGCCGAAATGTCCGACGACTATAGGGTCGTCCCCACGACACCGGGCCAAAGTTGGCCAGCCGCCGACATGTCCGACGACTATAGGGTCGTCCCCACGACCCCGGGACTAGATTGGCCCGCCACCGTCATGTCGGACGATTATAGGGTCGTCCCCACGACCGCGAGACTAGATTGGCCCGCCACCGTCATGTCCGACGACAATAGGGTCGTCCCCACGACCCCGGGTCCAGGCTGGCCAGCCGCCGACATTTCCGACGACTATAGGGTCGTCCCCACAACCCCGGGACTAGATTGGCCCGCCACCGTCATGTCCAACGACTATAGGGTCGTCCCCACAACCACGGGCCAAAGTTGGCCAGCCGCCGACATGTCCGACGACTATAGGGTCGTCCCCACGACCCCGGGCCAAAGTTGGCAAGCCGCCGAAATGTCCGACGACTATTGGGTCGTCCCCACGACCCCGGGACTAGGTTGGCCAGCCGCCGACATGTCCGACGTCTGTAGGGTCGTCCCGACGACCCCGGGCCAATGTTGGCCGATCGCCAACATGTCCGACGACTATAGGGTCGTCCCTACGACCCCGGGACTAGATTGGCCCGCCACCGTCATGTCCAACGATTATAGGGTCGTCCCCACGACCCCGGGTCTAGGTTGGCCAGCCGCCGACATGTCCGACGACTATAGTGTCGTCCCCACGACACCGGGCCAAAGTTGGACAGCCGCCGACATGTCCGACTACTATAGGGTCGTCCCCAGGACCTCGGGTCTAGATTGGCCCGCTACCGTCATGTCCGAAGACTATAGGGTCGTCCCCACGACCACGGGACTAGATTGGCCCGCCACCGCCATGTCCGACGACAATAGGGTCGTCCCCACGACCCCGGGTCTAGGTTGGCCAGCCGCCGACATGTCCGACGACAATCGGATCGTCCCCACGACCACGCGCCAAAGTTGGCCAGCCGCCGACATGTCCGACGACTATAGGGTCGTCCCTACGACCCCTGGACTAGAATAGCCTGCCACCGTCATGTCCAGCAACTATAGGGTCGTCCCCACGACCACGGGCCAAAGTTGGCATGCCGCCGAAATGTCCGACGACTATAGGGTCGTCCCCACGACCCCGGGACTAGATTGGCCCGCCACCGTCATGTCCGACGATTATAGGGTCGTCCCCACGACCGCGAGACTAGATTGGCCCGCCACCGTCATGTCCGACGACAATAGGGTCGTCCCCACGACCCCGGGTCCAGGTTGGCCAGCCGCCGACATTTCCGACGACTATAGAGTCGTCCCCACGACACCGGGCCAAAGTTGGCCAGCCGCCGACATGTCCGACGACTATAGGGTTCTCCCCACGACTCCGGGACTAGATTGGCCCGCCACCGTCATGACCAACGACTATAGGGTCGTCCCCACAACCACGGGCCAAAGTTGGCCAGCCGCCGACATGTCCGACGACTATAGGGTCGTCCCCACGACCCCGGGCCAAAGTTGGCAAGCCGCCGAAATGTCCGACGACTATAGGGTCGTCCCGACGACCCCGGGCCAATGTTGGCCAATCGCCAACATGTCCGACGACTATAGGGTCGTCCCCATGACCACGGGACTAAATTGGCCCGCCACCGCCATGTCCGACGACAATAGGGTCGTCCCCACGACCCCGGGTCTAGGTTGGCCAGCCGCCGACATGTCCGACGACAATCGGATCGTCCCCACGACCACGCGCCAAAGTTGGCCAGCCGCCGACATGTCCGACGACTATTGGATCGTCCCCACGACCCCGGGCCAAAGTTGGCAAGCCGCCGACATGTCCGACGACTATAGGGTCGTCCCCACGACCTCGGGACTAGGTTGGCCACCCGCCGACATGTCCGACGACTGTAGGGTCGTCCCCACAACCCCGGGACTAGATTGGCCCGCCACCGACATGTCCGACGACTATTGGATCGTCCCCACGACCACGGGCCAAAGTTGGCCAGCCGCCGACATGTCCGACGACTATAGGGTCGTCCCCACGACCACGGGCCAAAGTTGGCCAGCCGCCGACATGTCCGACGACTATAGGGTCGTCCCCACGACCCGGGACTAGACTGGCCCGCCACCGTCATGTCCGACGACTATAGGTCATCCCCACGAACCCGGGTCTAGGTTGGCCCGCCGCCGACTTGTCCGACGACTATAGGGACGTCCCCACGACCCCGGGCCAAAGTTGGACAGCCGCCGACATGTCCGACGACTATAGATTCGTCCCCACGACCCCGGGCCAAAGTTGGCCAGCCGCCGACTTGTCCGACGACTATAGGGTCGTCCCTACGATCCCGGGACTAGATTGGGCAGCCGCCGACTTGTCCGACGACTATAGGGTCGTCCCCACGGCCACGGGCCAAAGTTGGCCAGCCGCCGACATGTCCGACGACTATAGATTCGTCCCCACAACCCCGGGCCAAAGATGGCCAGCCGCCGACTTGTCCGACGACTATAGGGTCGTCCCTACGATCCCGGGACTAGATTGGGCCGCCACCGCCATGTCCGACGACAATAAGGTCGTCCCCACGGCCACGGGCCAAAGTTGGCCAGCCGCCGACATGTCCGACGACTATAGATTCGTCCCCACGACCCCGGGTCAAAGTTGGCCAGCCGCCGACTTGTCCGACGACTATAGGGTCGTCCCCACGACCCCCCGACTAGGTGGGCTCGCCGCCGACTTGTCCGACGACTATAGGGTCGTCCCCACGACCCCGGGACTAGGTTGGCTCGCCACCGTCATGTCTGACGACTATAGGGTCGTCCCCACGACCACGGGCCAAAGTTGGCCAGCCGCCGACATGTCCGACGACTATAGGGTCGTCCCCACGACCACGGGCCAAAGTTGGCCAGCCGCCGACATGTCCGACGACTATAGGGTCGTCCCCACGACCCGGGACTAGACTGGCCCGCCACCGGCATGTCCGACGACTATAGGGTCGTCCCCACGACCCCCGGACTAGGTTGGCCGGCCGCCGACTTGTCCGACGACTATAGGGTCGTCCCCACGACCCCCGACTAGGTGGGCTCGCCGCCGACTTGTCCGACGACTATAGGGTCATCCCCACGACCCCGGGACTAGGTTGGCCCGCCGCCGACCTGTCCGACGACTATAGGGTCGTCCCCACGACCCCGGGACTAGGTTGGCTCGCCACCGACATGTCTGACGACTATAGGGTCGTCCCCACGACCCCGGGACTAGATTGGCCCGCCACCGTCAAGTCCGACGACTATAGGGTCGTCCCCACGACCCCGGGCCAAAGTTGGACACCCGCCGACTTGTCCGACGACTATAGGGTCGTCCCCACGACCACGGGCCAAAGTTGGCCTGCCGCCGGCTTTTCCGACGAATATAGGGTCGTCCCCACGACCCCGGGACTAGGTTGGCCCGCCGCCGGCTTGTCCGACGACTATAGGGTCGTCCCCATGACCACGGGCCAAAGTTGGCCTGCCGCCGACATATCCGACGACTATAGGGTCGTCCCCACGACCCCGGGCCAAAGTTGGCCAGCCGCCGACATGTCCGACGACTATACGGTCGTCCCCACGACCCGGGACTAGAGTGGCCCGCCACCGTCATGTCCGACGACTATATGGTCGTCCCCACGACCACGGGCCAATGTTGGCCAGCCGCTGACTTGTCCGACGACTATAGGGTCGTCCCCACGACCGCGGGACTAGATTGGCTCGCCGCCGACTTGTCCGACGACTGTAGGGTCGTCCCCACGACCACGGGCCAAAGTTGGCCAGCCGCCGACTTGTCCGACGACTATAGGGTCGTCCCCATGACCCGGGACTAGACTGGCCCGCCACCGTCATGTCCGACGACTATAGGGTCGTCCCCACGACCCCCGGACTAGGTTGCCCGGCCGCCGACTTGTCCGACGACTATAGGGTCGTCCCCACGACCCCCGGACTAGGTGGGCTCGCCCCCGACTTGTCCGACGACTATAGGGTCGTTCCCACGACCCCGGGCCAAAGTTGGCAAGCTGCCGACTTATCCGACGACTATAGGGTCGTCCCCACGACCCCGGGCCAAAGTTGGCCAGCCGCCGACTTGTCCGACGACTATAGGGTCGTCCCTACGATCCCGGGACTAGATTGGGCCGCCACCGCCATGTCCGACGACAATAAGGTCGTCCCCACGGCCACGGGCCAAAGTTGGCCAGCCGCCGACATGTCCGACGACTATAGATTCGTCCCCACGACCCCGGGTCAAAGTTGGCCAGCCGCCGACTTGTCCGACGACTATAGGGTCGTCCCTACGATCCCGGGACTAGATTGGGCAACCGCCGACTTGTACGACGACTATAGATTCGTCCCCACAACCCCGGGCCAAAGATGGCCAGCCGCCGACTTGTCCGACGACTATAGGGTCGTCCCTACGATCCCGGGACTAGATTGGGCCGCCACCGCCATGTCCGACGACAATAAGGTCGTCCCCACGGCCACGGGCCAAAGTTGGCCAGCCGCCGACATGTCCGACGACTATAGATTCGTCCCCACGACCCCGGGCCAAAGTTGGGCAGCCGCCGACTTGTCCGACGACTATGGGGTCGTCCCTACCATCCAGGGACTAGATTGGGCAGCCGCCGACTTGTCCGACGACTATAGGGTCGTCCCCACGATCCCGGGACTTGATTGGCCCGCCACCGCCATGTCCGACGACAATAGGGTCGTCCCCACGACCCCCCGACTAGGTGGGCTCGCCGCCGACTTGTCCGACGACTATAGGGTCGTCCCCACGACCCCGGGACTAGGTTGGCTCGCCACCGTCATGTCTGACGACTATAGGGTCGTCCCCACGACCACGGGCCAAAGTTGGCCAGCCGCCGACATGTCCGACGACTATAGGGTCGTCCCCACGACCACGGGCCAAAGTTGGCCAGCCGCCGACATGTCCGACGACTATAGGGTCGTCCCCACGACCCGGGACTAGACTGGCCCGCCACCGGCATGTCCGACGACTATAGGGTCGTCCCCACGACCCCCGGACTAGGTTGGCCGGCCGCCGACTTGTCCGACGACTATAGGGTCGTCCCCACGACCCCCGACTAGGTGGGCTCGCCGCCGACTTGTCCGACGACTATAGGGTCATCCCCACGACCCCGGGACTAGGTTGGCCCGCCGCCGACCTGTCCGACGACTATAGGGTCGTCCCCACGACCCCGGGACTAGGTTGGCTCGCCACCGACATGTCTGACGACTATAGGGTCGTCCCCACGACCCCGGGACTAGATTGGCCCGCCACCGTCAAGTCCGACGACTATAGGGTCGTCCCCACGACCCCGGGCCAAAGTTGGACACCCGCCGACTTGTCCGACGACTATAGGGTCCTCCCCACGACCACGGGCCAAAGTTGGCCAGCCGCCGACATGTCCGACGACTATAGGGTCGTCCCCACGACCCGGGACTAGACTGGCCCGCCACCGACATGTCCGACGACTATAGAGTCGTCCCCACGACCCCGGGACTAGATTGGGCCGCCACCGCCATGTCCGACGACAATAAGGTCGTCCCCACGGCCACGGGCCAAAGTTGGCCAGCCACCGACATTTCCGACGACTATAGATTCGTCCCCACAACCCCGGGCCAAAGATGGCCAGCCGCCGACTTGTCCGACGACTATAGGGTCGTCCCTACGATCCCGGGACTAGATTGGGCCGCCACCGCCATGTCCGACGACAATAAGGTCGTCCCCACGGCCACGGGCCAAAGTTGGCCAGCCGCCGACATGTCCGACGACTATAGATTCGTCCCCACGACCCCGGGCCAAAGTTGGCCAGCCGCCGACTTGTCCGACGACTATAGGGTCGTCCCTACGATCCCGGGACTAGATTGGGCAGCCGCCGACTTGTACGACGATTATAGGGTCGTCCCCACGGCCACGGGCCAAAGTTGGCCAGCCGCCGACATGTCCGACGACTATAGATTCGTCCCCACAACCCCGGGCCAAAGATGGCCAGCCGCCGACTTGTCCGACGACTATAGGGTCGTCCCTACGATCCCGTGACTAGATTGGGCCGCCACCGCCATGTCCGACGACAATAAGGTCGTCCCCACGGCCACGGGTCAAAGTTGGCCAGCCGCCGACATGTCCGACGACTATAGATTCGTCCCCACGACCCCGGGCCAAAGTTGGCCAGCCGCCGACTTGTCCGACGACTATAGGGTCGTCCCTACGATCCCGGGACTAGATTGGGCAGCCGCCGACTTGTCCGACGACTATAGGGTCGTCCCCACGGCCACGGGCCAAAGTTGGCCAGCCGCCGACATGTCCGACGACTATAGATTCGTCCACACAACCCCGGGCCAAAGATGGACAGCCGCAGACTTGTCCGACGACTATAGGGTCGTCCCTACGATCCCGGGACAAGATTGGGCCGCCACCGCCATGTCCGACGACAATAAGGTCGTCCCCACGGCCACGGGCCAAAGTTGGCCAGCCGCCGACATGTCCGACGACTATAGATTCGTCCCCACGACCCCGGGCCAAAGTTGGCCAGCCGCCGACTTGTCCGACGACTATGGGGTCGTCCCTACGATCCCGGGACTAGATTGGGCAGCCGCCGACTTGTCCGACGACTATCGGGTCGTCCCCACGATCCCGGGACTAGATTGGCCCGCCACCGCCATGTCCGACGACTATAGGGTCGTCTTCACGACCACGGGCCAAAGTTGGCCAACCGCCGACATTTCCGACGACAATAGGGTCGTCCTCACGACCACGGGCAAACGTTGGCCAGCCGCCGACTTGTCCGACGACTATAGGGTCGTCCCCACGACCCCGGGACTAGATTGGCCCGCCACCGTCTTGTCCGACGACTATAGGGTCGTCTTCACGACCACGGGCCAAAGTTGGCCAGCCGCCGACATTTCCGACGACAATAGGGTCGTCCTCACGACCACGGGCCAAATTTGGCCAGCCGCCGACTTGTCCGACGACTATTGGGTCGCCCCCACGACCCCGGGCCAATAATGGCCAATCGCCGACATGTCCGACGACTATAGGGTCGTACCCACGACCCCGGGACTTGATTGGCCCGGCACCGTCATGTCCAACGACTATCGGATCGTCCCTACGACCACGGGCCTAAGTTGACCAGCCGCCAACATGTCCGACGAGTATAGGGTCCTCCCCACGACCACGGGCCAAAGTTGGCCAGCCGCCGACATGTCCGACGACTATAGGGTCGTCCCCACGACCCGGGACTAGACTGGCCCGCCACCGACATGTCCGACGACTATAGAGTCGTCCCCACGACCCCGGGTCAATGTTGGCTCGCCGCCGACATGTCCGACGACTATAGGGTCGTCCCCACGACCCCCGGGCCAAAGTTGGACAGCCACCGACATTTCCGACGACTATAGGGTCGTCCCCACGACCACGGGCCAAAGTTGGCCAGCCGCCGACATGTCCGACGACTATAGGGTCGTCCCCACGACCCGGGACTAGACTGGCCCGCCACCGTCATGTCCGACGACTATAGGGTCGTCCCCACGACCCCCGGACTAGGTTAGCCGGCCGCCGACTTGTCCGACGACTATAGGGTCGTCCCCACGACCCCCGACTAGGTGGGCTCGCCGCCGACTTGTCCGACGACTATAGGGTCGTCCCCACGACCCCGGGACTAGGTTGGCTCGCCACCGTCATGTCTGACGACTATAGGGTCGTCCCCACGACCACGGGCCAAAGTTGGCCAGCCGCCGACATGTCCGACGACTATAGGGTCGTCCCCACGACCACGGGCCAAAGTTGGCCAGCCGCCGACATGTCCGACGACTATAGGGTCGTCCCCACGACCACGGGCCAAAGTTGGCCAGCCGCCGACATGTCCGACGACTATAGGGTCGTCCCCACGACCCGGGACTAGACTGGCCCGCCACCGTCATGTCCGACGACTATAGGTCATCCCCACGAACCCGGGTCTAGGTTGGCCCGCCGCCGACTTGTCCGACGACTATAGGGACGTCCCCACGACCCCGGGCCAAAGTTGGACAGCCGCCGACATGTCCGACGACTATAGATTCGTCCCCACGACCCCGGGCCAAAGTTGGCCAGCCGCCGACTTGTCCGACGACTATAGGGTCGTCCCTACGATCCCGGGACTAGATTGGGCAGCCGCCGACTTGTCCGACGACTATAGGGTCGTCCCCACGGCCACGGGCCAAAGTTGGCCAGCCGCCGACATGTCCGACGACTATAGATTCGTCCCCACAACCCCGGGCCAAAGATGGCCAGCCGCCGACTTGTCCGACGACTATAGGGTCGTCCCTACGATCCCGGGACTAGATTGGGCCGCCACCGCCATGTCCGACGACAATAAGGTCGTCCCCACGGCCACGGGCCAAAGTTGGCCAGCCGCCGACATGTCCGACGACTATAGATTCGTCCCCACGACCCCGGGTCAAAGTTGGCCAGCCGCCGACTTGTCCGACGACTATAGGGTCGTCCCCACGACCCCCCGACTAGGTGGGCTCGCCGCCGACTTGTCCGACGACTATAGGGTCGTCCCCACGACCCCGGGACTAGGTTGGCTCGCCACCGTCATGTCTGACGACTATAGGGTCGTCCCCACGACCACGGGCCAAAGTTGGCCAGCCGCCGACATGTCCGACGACTATAGGGTCGTCCCCACGACCACGGGCCAAAGTTGGCCAGCCGCCGACATGTCCGACGACTATAGGGTCGTCCCCACGACCCGGGACTAGACTGGCCCGCCACCGGCATGTCCGACGACTATAGGGTCGTCCCCACGACCCCCGGACTAGGTTGGCCGGCCGCCGACTTGTCCGACGACTATAGGGTCGTCCCCACGACCCCCGACTAGGTGGGCTCGCCGCCGACTTGTCCGACGACTATAGGGTCATCCCCACGACCCCGGGACTAGGTTGGCCCGCCGCCGACCTGTCCGACGACTATAGGGTCGTCCCCACGACCCCGGGACTAGGTTGGCTCGCCACCGACATGTCTGACGACTATAGGGTCGTCCCCACGACCCCGGGACTAGATTGGCCCGCCACCGTCAAGTCCGACGACTATAGGGTCGTCCCCACGACCCCGGGCCAAAGTTGGACACCCGCCGACTTGTCCGACGACTATAGGGTCGTCCCCACGACCACGGGCCAAAGTTGGCCTGCCGCCGGCTTTTCCGACGAATATAGGGTCGTCCCCACGACCCCGGGACTAGGTTGGCCCGCCGCCGGCTTGTCCGACGACTATAGGGTCGTCCCCATGACCACGGGCCAAAGTTGGCCTGCCGCCGACATATCCGACGACTATAGGGTCGTCCCCACGACCCCGGGCCAAAGTTGGCCAGCCGCCGACATGTCCGACGACTATACGGTCGTCCCCACGACCCGGGACTAGAGTGGCCCGCCACCGTCATGTCCGACGACTATATGGTCGTCCCCACGACCACGGGCCAATGTTGGCCAGCCGCTGACTTGTCCGACGACTATAGGGTCGTCCCCACGACCGCGGGACTAGATTGGCTCGCCGCCGACTTGTCCGACGACTGTAGGGTCGTCCCCACGACCACGGGCCAAAGTTGGCCAGCCGCCGACTTGTCCGACGACTATAGGGTCGTCCCCATGACCCGGGACTAGACTGGCCCGCCACCGTCATGTCCGACGACTATAGGGTCGTCCCCACGACCCCCGGACTAGGTTGCCCGGCCGCCGACTTGTCCGACGACTATAGGGTCGTCCCCACGACCCCCGGACTAGGTGGGCTCGCCCCCGACTTGTCCGACGACTATAGGGTCGTTCCCACGACCCCGGGCCAAAGTTGGCAAGCTGCCGACTTATCCGACGACTATAGGGTCGTCCCCACGACCCCGGGCCAAAGTTGGCCAGCCGCCGACTTGTCCGACGACTATAGGGTCGTCCCCATGACCCGGGACTAGACTGGCCCGCCACCGTCATGTCCGACGACTATAGGGTCGTACCCACGACCCCCGGACTAGGTTGGTACGCCGCCGACTTGTCCGACGAGTATAGGGTCCTCCCCACGACCACGGGCCAAAGTTGGCCAGCCGCCGACATGTCCGACGACTATAGGGTCGTCCCCACGACCCGGGACTAGACTGGCCCGCCACCGACATGTCCGACGACTATAGAGTCGTCCCCACGACCCCGGGTCAATGTTGGCTCGCCGCCGACATGTCCGACGACTATAGGGTCGTCCCCACGACCCCCGGGCCAAAGTTGGACAGCCACCGACATTTCCGACGACTATAGGGTCGTCCCCACGACCACGGGCCAAAGTTGGCCAGCCGCCGACATGTCCGACGACTATAGGGTCGTCCCCACGACCCGGGACTAGACTGGCCCGCCACCGTCATGTCCGACGACTATAGGGTCGTCCCCACGACCCCCGGACTAGGTTAGCCGGCCGCCGACTTGTCCGACGACTATAGGGTCGTCCCCACGACCCCCGACTAGGTGGGCTCGCCGCCGACTTGTCCGACGACTATAGGGTCGTCCCCACGACCCCGGGACTAGGTTGGCTCGCCACCGTCATGTCTGACGACTATAGGGTCGTCCCCACGACCACGGGCCAAAGTTGGTCAGCCGCCGACATGTCCGACGACTATAGGGTCGTCCCCACGACCACGGGCCAAAGTTGGCCAGCCGCCGACATGTCCGACGACTATAGGGTCGTCCCCACGACCCGGGACTAGACTGGCCCGCCACCGTCATGTCCGACGACTATAGGGTCATCCCCACGAACCCGGGTCTAGGTTGGCCCGCCGCCGACTTGTCCGACGACTATAGGGACGTCCCCACGACCCCGGGCCAAAGTTGGACAGCCGCCGACATGTCCGACGACTATAGATTCGTCCCCACGACCCCGGGCCAAAGTTGGCCAGCCGCCGACTTGTCCGACGACTATAGGGTCGTCCCTACGATCCCGGGACTAGATTGGGCAGCCGCCGACTTGTCCGACGACTATAGGGTCGTCCCCACGGCCACGGGCCAAAGTTGGCCAGCCGCCGACATGTCCGACGACTATAGGGTCGTCCCCACGACCACGGGCCAAAGTTGGCCAGCCGCCGACATGTCCGACGACTATAGGGTCGTCCCCACGACCACGGGCCAAAGTTGGCCAGCCGCCGACATGTCCGACGACTATAGGGTCGTCCCCACGACCCGGGACTAGACTGGCCCGCCACCGTCATGTCCGACGACTATAGGTCATCCCCACGAACCCGGGTCTAGGTTGGCCCGCCGCCGACTTGTCCGACGACTATAGGGACGTCCCCACGACCCCGGGCCAAAGTTGGACAGCCGCCGACATGTCCGACGACTATAGATTCGTCCCCACGACCCCGGGCCAAAGTTGGCCAGCCGCCGACTTGTCCGACGACTATAGGGTCGTCCCTACGATCCCGGGACTAGATTGGGCAGCCGCCGACTTGTCCGACGACTATAGGGTCGTCCCCACGGCCACGGGCCAAAGTTGGCCAGCCGCCGACATGTCCGACGACTATAGATTCGTCCCCACAACCCCGGGCCAAAGATGGCCAGCCGCCGACTTGTCCGACGACTATAGGGTCGTCCCTACGATCCCGGGACTAGATTGGGCCGCCACCGCCATGTCCGACGACAATAGATTCGTCCCCACAACCCCGGGCCAAAGATGGCCAGTCGCCGACTAGTCCGACGACTATAGGGTCGTCCCTACGATCCCGGGACTAGATTGGCCCGCCACCGCCATGTCCGACGACAATAGGGTCGTCCCCACGATCCCGGGACTAGATTGGCCCGCCACCGCCATGTCCGACGATTATAGGGTTGTCCCCACGACCACGGGCCAACTTTGGCCAGCCGCCGACATATCCGACGACTAAAGGGTCGTCCCCACGACCACGGACCAAAGTTTGCCAGCCGCCGACTTGTCCGACGACTATAGGGTCGTCCCCACGGCCACGGTCCAAAGTTGGCCAGCCGCCGACATGTCCGACGACTATAGATTCGTCCCCACAACCCCGGGCCAAAGATGGCCAGTCGCCGACTAGTCCGACGACTATAGGGTCGTCCCTACGATCCCGGGACTAGATTGGGCCGCCACCGCCATGTCCGACGACAATAAGGTCGTCCCCACGGCCACGGGCCACAGTTGGCCAGCCGCCGACATGTCCGACGACTATAGATTCGTCCCCACGACCCCTGGCCAAAGTTGGCCAGCCGCCGACTTGTCCGACGACTATAGGGTCGTCCCTACGATCCCGGGACTAGATTGGGCAGCCGCCGACTTGTCCGACGACTATAGGGTCGTCCCCACGGCCACGGGCCAAAGTTGGCCAGCCGCCGACATGTCCGACGACTATAGATTCGTCCCCACAACCCCGGGCCAAAGATGGCCAGCCGCCGACTTGTCCGACGACTATAGGGTCGTCCCTACGATCCCGTGACTAGATTGGGCCGCCACCGCCATGTCCGACGACAATAAGGTCGTCCCCACGGCCACGGGCCAAAGTTGGCCAGCCGCCGACATGTCCGACGACTATAGATTCGTCCCCACAACCCCGGGCCAAAGATGGCCAGCCGCCGACTTGTCCGACGACTATAGGGTCGTCCCTACGATCCCGGGACTAGATTGGGCCGCCACCGCCATGTCCGACGACAATAAGGTCGTCCCCACGGCCACGGGTCAAAGTTGGCCAGCCGCCGACATGTCCGACGACTATAGATTCGTCCCCACGACCCCGGGCCAAAGTTGGCCAGCCGCCGACTTGTCCGACGACTATAGGGTCGTCCCTACGATCCCGGGACTAGATTGGGCAGCCGCCGACTTGTCCGACGACTATAGGGTCGTCCCCACGGCCACGGGCCAAAGTTGGCCAGCCGCCGACATGTCCGACGACTATAGATTCGTCCACACAACCCCGGGCCAAAGATGGCCAGCCGCCGACTTGTCCGACGACTATAGGGTCGTCCCTACGATCCCGGGACAAGATTGGGCCGCCACCGCCATGTCCGACGACAATAAGGTCGTCCCCACGGCCACGGGCCAAAGTTGGCCAGCCGCCGACATGTCCGACGACTATAGATTCGTCCCCACGACCCCGGGCCAAAGTTGGCCAGCCGCCGACTTGTCCGACGACTATAGGGTCGTCCCTACGATCCCGGGACTAGATTGGGCAGCCGCCGACTTGTACGACGATTATAGGGTCGTCCCCACGGCCACGGGCCAAAGTTGGCCAGCCGCCGACATGTCCGACGACTATAGATTCGTCCCCACAACCCCGGGCCAAAGATGGCCAGCCGCCGACTTGTCCGACGACTATAGGGTCGTCCCTACGATCCCGTGACTAGATTGGGCCGCCACCGCCATGTCCGACGACAATAAGGTCGTCCCCACGGCCACGGGTCAAAGTTGGCCAGCCGCCGACATGTCCGACGACTATAGATTCGTCCCCACGACCCCGGGCCAAAGTTGGCCAGCCGCCGACTTGTCCGACGACTATAGGGTCGTCCCTACGATCCCGGGACTAGATTGGGCAGCCGCCGACTTGTCCGACGACTATAGGTTCGTCCCCACGGCCACGGGCCAAAGTTGGCCAGCCGCCGACATGTCCGACGACTATAGATTCGTCCACACAACCCCGGGCCAAAGATGGCCAGCCGCCGACTTGTCCGACGACTATAGGGTCGTCCCTACGATCCCGGGACAAGATTGGGCCGCCACCGCCATGTCCGACGACAATAAGGTCGTCCCCACGGCCACGGGCCAAAGTTGGCCAGCCGCCGCCATGTCCGACGACTATAGATTCGTCCCCACGACCCCGGGCCAAAGTTGGCCAGCCGCCGACTTGTCCGACGACTATGGGGTCGTCCCTACGATCCCGGGACTAGATTGGGCAGCCGCCGACTTGTCCGACGACTATCGGGTCGTCCCCACGATCCCGGGACTAGATTGGCCCGCCACCGCCATGTCCGACGACTATAGGGTCGTCTTCACGACCACGGGCCAAAGTTGGCCAGGCCGCCGACATTTCCGACGACAATAGGGTCGTCCTCACGACCACGGGCAAACGTTGGCCAGCCGCCGACTTGTCCGACGACTATAGGGTCGTCCCCACGACCCCGGGACTAGATTGGCCCGTCACCGTCTTGTCCGACGACTATAGGGTCGTCTTCACGACCACGGGCCAAAGTTGGCCAGCCGCCGACATTTCCGACGACAATAGGGTCGTCCTCACGACCACGGGCCAAATTTGGCCAGCCGCCGACTTGTCCGACGACTATAGGGTCGCCCCCACGACCCCGGGCCAATAATGGCCAATCGCCGACATGTCCGACGACTATAGGGTCGTACCCACGACCCCGGGACTTGATTGGCCCGGCACCGTCATGTCCAACGACTATCGGATCGTCCCTACGACCACGGGCCTAAGTTGACCAGCCGCCAACATGTCCGACGACTATAGGGTCGTCCCCACGACCCCGGGCCAATGTTGGCCAATCGCCGACATGTCCGACGACTATAGGGTCGTCCCTACGACCCCGGGACTAGATTGGCCCGCCACCGTCATGTCCAACGACTATAGGGTCGTCCCCACGACCCCAGGACTAGATTGGCCCGCCACCGTCATGTCCGACGACTATAGGGTCGTCCCCACGACCCCGGGACTAGGTTGGCTCGCCGCCGACTTGTCCGACGACTATAGGGTCGTCCCCACGACCCCGGGACTAGATTGGCCCGCCACCGTCATTTCCGACGACTATAGGGTCGTCCCCACGACCACGGGCCAAAGATGGCCAGCCGCCGACTTGTCCGACGACTATAGGGTCGTCCCCATGACCCGGGACAAGACTGGCCCGCCACCGTCATGTCTGACGACTATAGGGTCGTCCCCACGACCCCGGGCCAAAGCTGGACAGCCGCCGACTTGTCCGACGACTATAGGGTCGTCCCCACGACCCCGGGTCCAGGTTGGCCAGCCGCCGACATTTCCGACGACTATACAGTCGTCCCCACGACACCGGGCCAAAGTTGGCCAGCCGCCGACATGTCCGACGACTATAGGGTCGTCCCCACGACCCCGGGACTAGATTGGCCCGCCACCGTCATGTCCGACGATTATAGGGTAGTCCCCACGACCGCGAGACTAGATTGGCCCGCCACCGTCATGTCCGACGACAATAGGGTCGTCTCCACGACCCCGGGTCCAGGTTGGCCAGCCGCCGACATTTCCGACGACTATAGAGTCGTCCCCACGACACCGGGCCAAAGTTTGCCAGCCGCCGACATGTCCGACGACTATAGGGTCGTCCCCACGACCCCGGGACAAGGTTGGCCCGCCGCCGACTTGTCCGACGACTATAGGGTCGTACCCACGACCCTGGGACTAGGCTGACAAGCCGCCAACATGTCCGACGACTATCGGGTCGTCCCCACGACCCCGGGCCAAAGATGTCCAGCCGCCGTCTTGTCCGACGACTATAGGGTCGTCCCCACGACCACGGGCCAAAGTTGGCCAGCCGCCGACATGTCCGACGACTATACGGTCGGCCCCACGACCCCGGGCCAAAGTTGGCCAGCTGCCGACATGTCCGACGACTATAGGGTCGTCCCCACGACCCCGGGACAAGGTTGGCCCGCCGCCGACATGTCCGACGACTATAGGGTCGTCCCCACGACCCCGGGACAAGGTTGGCCCGCCGCCGACTTGTCCGACGACTATAGGGTCGTCCCCACGACCCCGAGACTAGATTGGCCCGCCACCGTCATGTCCGACGACAATAGGGTCGGCCCCACGACTCCGGGTCCAGGTTGGCCAGCCGCCGACATTTCCGACGACTATAGAGTCGTCCCCACGACACCGGTCCAAAGTTGGCCAGCCGCCGACATGTCCGACGACTGTAGGGTCGTCCCCACAACCCCGGGACTAGATTGGCCCGCCACCGTCATGTCCAACGAATATAGGGTCGTCCCCACAACCACGGGCCAAAGTTGGCCAGCCGCCGACATGTCCGACGACTATAGGGTCGTCCCCACGACCCCGAGACTAGATTGGCCCGCCACCGTCATGTCCGACGACAATAGGGTCGGCCCCACGACTCCGGGTCCAGGTTGGCCAGCCGCCGACATTTCCGACGACTATAGAGTCGTCCCCACGACACCGGTCCAAAGTTGGCCAGCCGCCGACATGTCCGACGACTATAGGGTCGTCCCCACGACCCGGGACTAGACTGGCCCGCCACCGACATGTCCGACGACTATAGAGTCGTCCCCACGACCCCGGGTCAATGTTGGCTCGCCGCCGACATGTCCGACGACTATAGGGTCGTCCCCACGACCCCCGGGCCAAAGTTGGACAGCCACCGACATTTCCGACGACTATAGGGTCGTCCCCACGACCACGGGCCAAAGTTGGCCAGCCGCCGACATGTCCGACGACTATAGGGTCGTCCCCACGACCCGGGACTAGACTGGCCCGCCACCGTCATGTCCGACGACTATAGGGCCGTCCCCACGACCCCCGGACTAGGTTAGCCGGCCGCCGACTTGTCCGACGACTATAGGGTCGTCCCCACGACCCCCGACTAGGTGGGCTCGCCGCCGACTTGTCCGACGACTATAGGGTCGTCCCCACGACCCCGGGCCAAAGTTGGCCAGCCGCCGACATGTCCGACGACTATAGGGTCGTCCCCACGACCCGGGACTAGACTGGCCCGCCACCGGCATGTCCGACGACTATAGAGTCGTCCCCACGACCCCGGGACTAGGTTGGCTCGCCACCGTCATGTCTGACGACTATAGGGTCGTCCCCACGACCACGGGCCAAAGTTGGCCAGCCGCCGACATATCCGACGACTGTAGGGTCGTCCCCACGACCCCGGGCCAAAGTTGGCCAGCCGCCGACATGTCCGACGACTATAGGGTCGTCCCCACGACCCGGGACTAGACTGGCCCGCCACCGGCATGTCCGACGACTATAGAGTCGTCCCCACGACCCCGGGTCAATGTTGGCTCGCCGCCGACATGTCCGACGACTATAGGGTCGTCCCCACGACCCCCGGGCCAAAGTTGGACAGCCACCGACATTTCCGACGACTATAGGGTCGTCCCCACGACCACGGGCCAAAGTTGGCCAGCCGCCGACATGTCCGACGACTATAGGGTCGTCCCCACGACCCGGGACTAGACTGGCCCGCCACCGTCATGTCCGACGACTATAGGGTCGTCCCCACGACCCCCGGACTAGGTTGGCCGGCCGCCGACTTGTCCGACGACTATAGGGTCGTCCCCACGACCCCCCGACTAGGTGGGCTCGCCGCCGACTTGTCCGACGACTATAGGGTCGTCCCCACGACCCCGGGACTAGGTTGGCTCGCCACCGTCATGTCTGACGACTATAGGGTCGTCCCCACGACCACGGGCCAAAGTTGGCCAGCCGCCGACATGTCCGACGACTATAGGGTCGTCCCCACGACCACGGGCCAAAGTTGGCCAGCCGCCGACATGTCCGACGACTATAGGGTCGTCCCCACGACCCGGGACTAGACTGGCCCGCCACCGGCATGTCCGACGACTATAGGGTCATCCCCACGAACCCGGGTCTAGGTTGGCCCGCCGCCGACTTGTCCGACGACTATAGGGACGTCCCCACGACCCCGGGCCAAAGTTGGACAGCCGCCGACATGTCCGACGACTATAGATTCGTCCCCACGACCCCGGGCCAAAGTTGGCCAGCCGCCGACTTGTCCGACGACTATAGGGTCGTCCCTACGATCCCGGGACTAGGTAGGCCCGCCCCCGACTTGTCCGACGACTATAGGGTCGTCCCCACGACCCCGGGACTAGATTGGCCCGCCACCGTCATGTCCGACGACTATAGGGTCGTCCCCACGACCCCCGGACTAGGTTGGTACGCCGCCGACTTGTCCGACGAGTATAGGGTCCTCCCCACGACCACGGGCCAAAGTTGGCCAGCCGCCGACATGTCCGACGACTATAGGGTCGTCCCCACGACCCGGGACTAGACTGGCCCGCCACCGACATGTCCGACGACTATAGAGTCGTCCCCACGACCCCGGGTCAATGTTGGCTCGCCGCCGACATGTCCGACGACTATAGATTCGTCCCCACAACCCCGGGCATCAGATGGCCAGCCGCCGACTTGTCCGACGACTATAGGGTCGTCCCTACGATCCCGGGACTAGATTGGGCCGCCACCGCCATGTCCGACGACAATAAGGTCGTCCCCACGGCCACGGGCCAAAGTTGGCCAGCCGCCGACATGTCCGACGACTATAGATTCGTCCCCACGACCCCGGGTCAAAGTTGGCCAGCCGCCGACTTGTCCGACGACTATAGGGTCGTCCCTACGATCCCGGGACTAGATTGGCCCGCCACCGTCATGTCCGACGACTATATGGTCGTCCCCACGACCACGGGCCAATGTTGGCCAGCCGCTGACTTGTCCGACGACTATAGGGTCGTCCCCACGACCGCGGGACTAGATTGGCTCGCCGCCGACTTGTCCGACGACTGTAGGGTCGTCCCCACGACCACGGGCCAAAGTTGGCCAGCCGCCGACTTGTCCGACGACTATAGGGTCGTCCCCATGACCCGGGACTAGACTGGCCCGCCACCGTCATGTCCGACGACTATAGGGTCGTCCCCACGACCCCCGGACTAGGTTGGCCGGCCGCCGACTTGTCCGACGACTATAGGGTCGTCCCCACGACCCCCGGACTAGGTGGGCTCGCCCCCGACTTGTCCGACGACTATAGGGTCGTTCCCACGACCCCGGGCCAAAGTTGGCAAGCTGCCGACTTATCTGACGACTATAGGGTCGTCCCCACGACCCCGGGACTAGGTAGGCCCGCCCCCGACTTGTCCGACGACTATAGGGTCGTCCCCACGACCCCGGGACTAGATTGGCCCGCCACCGTCATGTCCGACGACTATAGGGTCGTCCCCACGACCCCCGGACTAGGTTGGTACGCCGCCGACTTGTCCGACGAGTATAGGGTCCTCCCCACGACCACGGGCCAAAGTTGGCCAGCCGCCGACATGTCCGACGACTATAGGGTCGTCCCCACGACCCGGGACTAGACTGGCCCGCCACCGACATGTCCGACGACTATAGAGTCGTCCCCACGACCCCGGGTCAATGTTGGCTCGCCGCCGACATGTCCGACGACTATAGGGTCGTCCCCACGACCCCCGGGCCAAAGTTGGACAGCCACCGACATTTCCGACGACTATAGGGTCGTCCCCACGACCACGGGCCAAAGTTGGCCAGCCGCCGACATGTCCGACGACTATAGGGTCGTCCCCACGACCCGGGACTAGACTGGCCCGCCACCGTCATGTCCGACGACTATAGGGTCGTCCCCACGACCCCCGGACTAGGTTAGCCGGCCGCCGACTTGTCCGACGACTATAGGGTCGTCCCCACGACCCCCGACTAGGTGGGCTCGCCGCCGACTTGTCCGACGACTATAGGGTCGTCCCCACGACCCCGGGACTAGGTTGGCTCGCCACCGTCATGTCTGACGACTATAGGGTCGTCCCCACGACCACGGGCCAAAGTTGGCCAGCCGCCGACATGTCCGACGACTATAGGGTCGTCCCCACGACCACGGGCCAAAGTTGGCCAGCCGCCGACATGTCCGACGACTATAGGGTCGTCCCCACGACCCGGGACTAGACTGGCCCGCCACCGTCATGTCCGACGACTATAGGGTCATCCCCACGAACCCGGGTCTAGGTTGGCCCGCCGCCGACTTGTCCGACGACTATAGGGACGTCCCCACGACCCCGGGCCAAAGTTGGACAGCCGCCGACATGTCCGACGACTATAGATTCGTCCCCACGACCCCGGGCCAAAGTTGGCCAGCCGCCGACTTGTCCGACGACTATAGGGTCGTCCCTACGATCCCGGGACTAGATTGGGCAGCCGCGGACTTGTCCGACGACTATAGGGTCGTCCCCACGGCCACGGGCCAAAGTTGGCCAGCCGCCGACATGTCCGACGACTATAGATTCGTCCCCACAACCCCGGGCATCAGATGGCCAGCCGCCGACTTGTCCGACGACTATAGGGTCGTCCCTACGATCCCGGGACTAGATTGGGCAGCCACCGCCATGTGCGGCGACAATAAGGTCGTCCCCACGGCCACGGGCCAAAGTTGGCCAGCCGCCGACATGTCCGACGACTATAGATTCGTCCCCACGACCCCGGGTCAAAGTTGGCCAGCCGCCGACTTGTCCGACGACTATAGGGTCGTCCCTACGATCCCGGGACTAGATTGGGCAGCCGCCGACTTGTACGACGACTATAGATTCGTCCCCACAACCCCGGGCCAAAGATGGCCAGCCGCCGACTTGTCCGACGACTATAGGGTCGTCCCTACGATCCCGGGACTAGATTGGGCCGCCACCGCCATGTCCGACGACAGTAAGGTCGTCCCCACGGCCACGGGCCAAAGTTGGCCTACCGCCGACATTTCCGACGACTATAGGGTCGTCCCCACGACCACGGGCCATATTTGGCCAGCCGCCGACTTTTCCGACGACTATAGGGTCGTTCCCACGACCACGGGTCAAAGTTGGCCAGCCGCCGACTTGTTCGAGGACTATAGGGTCGTCCCCACGAACCCGGGTCTAGGTTGGCCAGCCGCCGACATGTCCGACGACTATAGAGTCGTCCCCAAGACACCGGGCCAAAGTAGGACAGCCGCCGACATCTCCGACGACTATAGGGTCGTCCCCACGATCCCGGGACTAGATTGGCTAGCCACCGTCACGTCCGACGACTATCGGATCGTCCCCACGACCACGGGCCAAAGTTGGCCAGCCGCCGACATGTCCGACGACTGTTGGGTCGTCCCCACGACCCCGGGCCAATAATGGCCAATCGCCGACATGTCCGACGACTATAGGGTCGTACCCACGACCCCGGGACTTGATTGGCCCGGCACCGTCATGTCCAACGACTATCGGATCGTCCCTACGACCACGGGCCTAAGTTGACCAGCCGCCGACATGTCCGACGACTATAGGGTCGTCCCTATGACCCCGGGACTAGTTTGGCCCGCCACCGTCATGTCCGACGACTATCGGATCGTCCCCACGACCACGGGCCAATGTTGGCCAGCCGCCGACATGTCCGACGACTATAGGGTCGTCCCCACGACCCCGGGCCAATAATGGCCAATCGCCGACATGTCCGACGACTATAGGGTCGTACCCACGACCCCGGGACTTGATTGGCCCGGCACCGTCATGTCCAACGACTATAGGGTCGTCCCCACGACCCCGAGACTAGATTGGCCCGCCACCGTCATGTCCGACGACTATAGGGTCGTCCCCACGACCCCGGGACTAGGTTGGCTCGCCACCGTCATGTCTGACGACTATAGGGTCGTCCCCACGACCACGGGCCAAATTTGGCCAGCCGCCGACCTGTCCGAAGACTATAGGGTCGCCCCACGTCCCCGGGTCATATTTGGCCAGCCGCCGACATGTCCGACGGCTATACAGTCGTCCCCACGACCCCGGGTCAATGTTGGCTCGCCGCCGATATGTCCGACGACTATAGGGTCGTCCCCACGACCCCCGGGCCAAAGTTGGACAGCCACCGACATTTCCGACGACTATAGGGTCGTCCCCACGGACCCCGGGACTAGATTGGCCCGCCACCGTCATTTCCGACGACTATAGGGTCGTCCCCACGACCACGGGCCAAAGTTGGCCAGCCGCCGACTTGTCCGACGACTATAGGGTCGTCCCCATGACCTGGGACTAGACTGGCCCGCCACCGTCATGTCCGACGACTATAGGGTCGTCCCCACGACCCCCGGACTAGGTTGGTACGCCGCCGACTTGTCCGACGAGTATAGGGTCCTCCCCACGACCACGGCCAAAGTTGGCCAGCCGCCGGCTTGTCCGACGACTATAGGGTCGTCCCCACGACCACGGGCCAAAGTTGGCCAGCCGCCGGCTTGTCCGACGATTATAGGGTCGTCCCCACGACCCGGGGACTAGGTTGGCCCGCCGCCGACTTGTCCGACGACTATAGGGTCGTCCCCACGACCCCGGGCCAAAGTTGGCCAGCCGCTGATATGTCCGACGACTATACGTTCGTCCCCACGACCGCGGGACTAGATTGGCTCGCCGCCGACTTGTCCGACGACTGTAGGGTCGTCCCCACGACCCCGGGACTAGATTGGCCCGCCACCGTCATTTCCGACGACTATAGGGTCGTCCCCACGACCACGGGCCAAAGCTGGCCAGCCGCCGGCTTGTCCGACGACTATAGGGTCGTCCCCATGACCCGGGACTAGACTGGCCCGCCACCGTCATGTCCGACGACTACAGGGTCGTCCCCACGACCCCCGGACTAGGTTGGTACGCCGCCGACTTGTCCGACGAGTATAGGGTCCTCCCCACGACCACGGGCCAAAGTTGGCCAGCCGCCGACATGTCCGACGACTATAGGGTCGTCCCCACGACCTCGGGACTAGATTGGCCCGCTACCGTAAAGTCCGACGACTATAGGGTCGTCGCACGACCCCGGGCCAAAGTTGGCAAGCCGCCGAAATGTCCGACGACTGTAGGGTCGTCTCCACGACCCCGGGACTAGATTGGCCCGCCACCGTCAAGTCCGACGACTATAGGGTCGTCCCCACGACCTCGGGACTAGGTTGGCCAGCCGCCGACATGTCCGACCATTATTGGGTCGTCCCCACGACCACGGGCCAAAGTTGGCCAGCCACCGACATGTCCGACGACTATAGGGTCGTCCCCGCGACCCCGGGCCAAAGATGTCCAGCCGCCGTCTTGTCCGACGCCTATAGGGTCGTCCCCACGACTCCGGGACTAGATTCGCCCGCCGCCGACATGTCCGACGACTATACAGTCGTCCCCACGACCCCGGGTCAATGTTGGCTCGCCGCCGATATGTCCGACGACTATAGGGTCGTCCCCACGACCCCCGGGCCAAAGTTGGACAGCCACCGACATTTCCGACGACTACAGGGTCGTCCCCACGGACCCCGGGACTAGATTGGCCCGCCACCGTCAAGTCCGACGACTATAGGGTCGTCCCCACGACCTCGGGTCTAGATTGGCCCGCTACCGTCATGTCCGAAGACTATAGGGTCGTCCCCACGACCACGGGACTAGATTGGCCCGCTACCGTCATGTCCGACGACCTCGGGACTAGGTTGGCCAGCCGCCGACATGTCCGACGACTATAGGGTCGTCCCCACGACCCCGGGCCAATAATGGCCAATCGCCGACATGTCCGACGCCTATCGGATCGTCCCCACGACCACGGGCCAAAGTTGGACAGCCGCGGACATGTCCGACGACTATTGGATCGTCCCCACGACCACGGGCCAAAGTTGGCCAGCCGCCGACATGTCCGACGACTATAGGGTCGTCCCCACGACCCCGGGACTAGGTTGGCTCGCCACCGTCATGTCTGACGACTATAGGGTCGTCCCCACGACCCGGGACTAGAGTGGCCCGCCACCGTCATGTCCGACGACTATATGGTCGTCCCCACGACCACGGGCCAATGTTGGCTAGCCGCTGACTTGTCCGACGACTATAGGGTCGTCCCCACGACCGCGGGACTAGATTGGCTCGCCGCCGACTTGTCCGACGACTGTAGGGTCGTCCCCACGACCGCGGGACTAGATTGGCTCGCCGCCGACTTGTCCGACGACTGTAGGGTCGTCCCCACGACCCCGGGACTAGATTGGCCCGCCACCGTCATTTCCGACGACTATAGGGTCGTCCCCACGACCACGGGCCAAAGCTGGCCAGCCGCCGACTTGTCCGAGGACTATAGGGTCGTCCCCACGACCCCGGGACTAGATTGGCTCGCTACCGACATGTCCGACCACTATAGAGTCGTCCCCACGACACCGGGCCAAAGTAGGCCAGCCGCCGACATGTCCGACGACTATAGGGTCGTCCCCACAACCCGGGACTAGACTGACCCGCCACCGTCATGTCCGACGACTATATGGTCGTCCCCACGACCACGGGCCAATGTTGGCCAGCCGCTGACTTGTCCGACGACTATAGGGTCGTCTCCACGACCGCGGGACTAGATTGGCTCGCCGCCGACTTGTCCGACGACTATAGGGTCGTTCCCACGACCACGGGCCAAAGTTGGCCACCCGCCGACTTGTCCGAGGACCATAGGGTCGTCCCCACGACCCCGGGTCTAGGTTGGCCAGCCGCCGACATGTCCGACGACTATGGAGTCGTCCCCACGACACCGGGACTATGTTGGCTCGCCGCCGACTTGTCCGACGAATATAGGGTCGTCCCCACGACCCCGGGACTAGGTTGGCCCGCCGCCGACTTGTCCGACGACTATAGGGTCGTCCCCACGACCACGGGCCAAAGTTGGCCTGCCGCCGACATATCCGACGACTATAGGGTCGTCCCCACGACCCCGGGCCAAAGTTGGCCAGCCGCCGACATGTCCGACGACTATAGGATCGTCCCCACGACCCGGGACTAGATTGGCCCGCCACCGTCATGTCCGACGACTATATGGTCGTCCCCACGACCACGGGCCAATGTTGGCTAGCCGCTGACTTGTCCGACGACTATAGGGTCGTCCCCACGACCGCGGGACTAGATTGGCTCGCCGCCGACTTGTCCGACGACTGTAGGGTCGTCCCCACGACCCCGGGACTAGATTGGCCCGCCACCGTCATTTCCGACGACTATAGGGTCGTCCCCACGACCACGGGCCAAAGCTGGCCAGCCGCCGACTTGTCCGAGGACTATAGGGTCGTCCCCACAACCCCGGGACTAGATTGGCTCGCCACCGACATGTCCGACCACTATAGAGTCGTCCCCACGACACCGGGCCAAAGTAGGCCAGCCGCCGACATGTCCGACGACTATAGGGTCGTCCCCACGACCCCCGGGCCAAAGTTGGACAGCCACCGACATTTCCGACGACTATAGGGTCGTCCCCACGGCCCGGGACTAGGTTGGCTCGCCACCGACATGTCCGACGACTATAGATTCGTCCCCACGACCCCGGGTCAAAGTTGGCCAGCCGCCGACTTGTCCGACGACTATAGGGTCGTCCCTACGATCCCGGGACTTGATTGGGCAGCCGCCGACTTGTACGACGACTATAGATTCGTCCCCACAACCCCGGGCCAAAGATGGCCAGCCGCCGACTTGTCCGACGACTATAGGGTCGTCCCTACGATCCCGGGACTAGATTGGGCCGCCACCGCCATGTCCGACGACAGTAAGGTCGTCCCCACGGCCACGGGCCAAAGTTGGCCAGCCGCCGACATTTCCGACGACTATAGGGTCGTCCCCACGACCACGGGCCATATTTGGCCAGCCGCCGACTTTTCCGACGACTATAGGGTCGTTCCCACGACCACGGGTCAAAGTTGGCCAGCCGCCGACTTGTTCGAGGACTATAGGGTCGTCCCCACGAACCCGGGTCTAGGTTGGCCAGCCGCCGACATGTCCGACGACTATAGAGTCGTCCCCAAGACACCGGGCCAAAGTAGGACAGCCGCCGACATCTCCGACGACTATAGGGTCGTCCCCACGATCCCGGGACTAGATTGGCTAGCCACCGTCACGTCCGACGACTATCGGATCGTCCCCACGACCACGGGCCAAAGTTGGCCAGCCGCCGACATGTCCGACGACTGTTGGGTCGTCCCCACGACCCCGGGCCAATAATGGCCAATCGCCGACATGTCCGACGACTATAGGGTCGTACCCACGACCCCGGGACTTGATTGGCCCGGCACCGTCATGTCCAACGACTATCGGATCGTCCCTACGACCACGGGCCTAAGTTGACCAGCCGCCGACATGTCCGACGACTATAGGGTCGTCCCTATGACCCCGGGACTAGTTTGGCCCGCCACCGTCATGTCCGACGACTATCGGATCGTCCCCACGACCACGGGCCAATGTTGGCCAGCCGCCGACATGTCCGACGACTATAGGGTCGTCCCCACGACCCCGGGCCAATAATGGCCAATCGCCGACATGTCCGACGACTATAGGGTCGTACCCACGACCCCGGGACTTGATTGGCCCGGCACCGTCATGTCCAACGACTATAGGGTCGTCCCCACGGACCCCGGGACTAGATTGGCCCGCCACCGTCATTTCCGACGACTATAGGGTCGTCCCCACGACCACGGGCCAAAGTTGGCCAGCCGCCGACTTGTCCGACGACTATAGGGTCGTCCCCATGACCTGGGACTAGACTGGCCCGCCACCGTCATGTCCGACGACTATAGGGTCGTCCCCACGACCCCCGGACTAGGTTGGTACGCCGCCGACTTGTCCGACGAGTATAGGGTCCTCCCCACGACCACGGCCAAAGTTGGCCAGCCGCCGGCTTGTCCGACGACTATAGGGTCGTCCCCACGACCACGGGCCAAAGTTGGCCAGCCGCCGGCTTGTCCGACGATTATAGGGTCGTCCCCACGACCCGGGGACTAGGTTGGCCCGCCGCCGACTTGTCCGACGACTATAGGGTCGTCCCCACGACCCCGGGCCAAAGTTGGCCAGCCGCTGATATGTCCGACGACTATACGTTCGTCCCCACGACCGCGGGACTAGATTGGCTCGCCGCCGACTTGTCCGACGACTGTAGGGTCGTCCCCACGACCCCGGGACTAGATTGGCCCGCCACCGTCATTTCCGACGACTATAGGGTCGTCCCCACGACCACGGGCCAAAGCTGGCCAGCCGCCGGCTTGTCCGACGACTATAGGGTCGTCCCCATGACCCGGGACTAGACTGGCCCGCCACCGTCATGTCCGACGACTACAGGGTCGTCCCCACGACCCCCGGACTAGGTTGGTACGCCGCCGACTTGTCCGACGAGTATAGGGTCCTCCCCACGACCACGGGCCAAAGTTGGCCAGCCGCCGACATGTCCGACGACTATAGGGTCGTCCCCACGACCACGGGCCAAAGTTGGCCAGCCGCCGACATGTCCGACGACTATAGGGTCGTCCCCACGACCACGGGCCAAAGTTGGCCAGCCGCCGACATGTCCGACGACTATAGGGTCGTCCCCACGACCACGGGCCAAAGTTGGCCAGCCGCCGACTTGTCCGACGACTATAGGGTCGTCCCCACGACCCCGGGACTAGATTGGCCCGCCACCGTTATGTCCGACGACTATAGGGTCATCCCCACGACCCCGGGACTAGGTTGGCCCGCCGCCGACTTGTCCGACGACTATAGGGTCGTCCCCACGACCCCGGGACTAGATTGGCCCGCCACCGTCATGTCCGACGACTATATGGTCGTCCCCACGACCACGGGCCAAAGTTGGCCAGCCGCCGGCTTGTCCGACGATTATAGGGTCGTCCCCACGACCCCGGGACTAGGTTGGCCCGCCGCCGACTTGTCCGACGACTATAGGGTCGTCCCCACGACCCCCGGACTTGGTTGGTACGCCGCCGACTTGTCCGACGAGTATAGGGTCCTCCCCACGACCACGGGCCAAAGTTGGCCAGCCGGCGACATGTCCGACGACTATAGGGTCGTCCCCACGACCCGGGACTAGACTGGCCCGCCACCGTCATGTCCGACGACTATAGGGTCGTCCCCACGACCCCGGGACTAGATTGGCCCGCCACCGTCATTTCCGACCACTATAGGGTCGTCCCCACGACCACGGGCCAAAGTTGGCCAGCCGCCGACATATCCGACGACTATAGGGTCGTCCCCACGACCCCGGGTCAAAGTTGGCCAGCCGCCGACATGTCCGACGACTATAGGGTCGTCCCCACGACCACGGGCCAAAGTTGGCCAGCCGCCGACATGTCCGACGACTATAGGGTCGTCCCCACGACCCGGGACTAGACTGGCCCGCCACCGTCATGTCCGACGAATATAGGGTCATCCCCACGACCCCGGGACTAGGTTGGCCTGCCGCCGACTTGTCCGACGACTATAGGGTCGTCCCCACGACCCCGGGACTAGATTGGCCCGCCACCGTCATGTCCGACGACTATATGGTC
Organism: Andrena praecox; assembly: GCA_963932275.1. NCBI lineage: Eukaryota > Metazoa > Arthropoda > Insecta > Hymenoptera > Andrenidae > Andrena > Andrena praecox. Next base: position 57,638 of record CAWVQO010000281.1, on the reverse strand, counting down.
GTCCCCACGACCACGGGCCAAAGTTGGCCAGCCGCCGGCTTGTCCGACGATTATAGGGTCGTCCCCACGACCCCGGGACTAGACTGGCCCGCCACCGACATGTCCGAAGACTATAGGGTCGTCCCCACGACCCGGGACTAGACTGGCCCGCCACCGTCATGTCCGACGACTATAGGGTCGTCCCCACGACCCCCGGACTAGGTTGGCCGGCCGCCGACTTGTCCGACGACTATAGGGTCGTCCCCATGACCCGGGACTAGACTGGCCCGCCACCGTCATGTCCGACGACTATAGGGTCGTCCCCACGACCCCCGGACTTGGTTGGTACGCCGCCGTCTTGTCCGACGAGTATAGGGTCCTCCCCACGACCACGGCCCAAAGTTGGCCAGCCGCCGACATGTCCGACGACTATAGGGTCGTCCCCACGACCCGGGACTAGACTGGCCCGCCACCGTCATGTCCGACGACTATAGGGTCGTCCCCACGACCCCGGGCCAAAGTTGGACAGCCGCCGACTTGTCCGACGACTATAGGGTCGTCCCCACGACCCCGGGACTAGGTTGGCCAGCCGCCGGCTTGTCCGACGACTATAGGGTCGTCCCCACGACCCCCGGGCCAAAGTTGGACAGCCACCGACATTTCCGACGACTATAGGGTCGTCCCCACGACCACGGGCCAATGTAGGCCAGCCGCTGACTTGTCCGACGACTATAGGGTCGTCCCCACGACCCCGGGACTAGGTAGGCCCGCCGCCGACTTGTCTGACGACTATAGGGTCGTCCCCACGACCCCCCGACTAGGTGGGCTCGCCGCCGACTTGTCCGACGACTATAGGGTCATCCCCACGACCTCGGGACTAGGTTGGCCCGCCGCCGACTTGTCCGACGACTATAGGGTCATCCCCACGACCCCGGGACTAGGTTGGCCCGCCGCCGACTTGTCCGACGACTATAGGGTGGTCTCCACGACCCCGGGACTAGATTGGCCCGCCACCGTCAAGTCCGACGACTATAGGGTCGTCCCCACGACCCCGGGCCAAAGTTGGACAGCCGCCGACTTGTCCGACGACTATAGGGTCGTCCCCACGACCACGGGCCAAAGTTGGCCAGCCGCCGGCTTGTCCGACGATGATAGGGTCGTCCCCACGACCCCGGGACTAGGTTGGCCCGCCGCCGACTTGTCCGACGACTATAGGGTCGTCCCCACGACCACGGGCCAAAGTTGGCCTGCCCCCGACATATCCGACGACTATAGGGTCGTCCCCACGACCCCGGGCCAAAGTTGGCCAGCCGCCGACATGTCCGACGACTATAGGGTCGTCCCCACGACCCGGGACTAGACTGGCCCGCCACCGTCATGTCCGACGACTATAGGGTCGTCCCCACGACCCCCGGACTAGGTTGGCCGGCCGCCGACTTGTCCGACGACTATAGGGTCGTCCCCATGACCCGGGACTAGACTGGCCCGCCACCGTCATGTCCGACGACTATAGGGTTGTCCCCACGACCCCCGGACTTGGTTGGTACGCCGCCGTCTTGTCCGACGAGTATAGGGTCCTCCCCACGACCACGGCCCAAAGTTGGCCAGCCGCCGACATGTCCGACGACTAAAGGGTCGTCCCCACGACCCGGGACTAGACTGGCCCGCCACCGTCATGTCCGACGACTATAGGGTCGTCCCCACGACCCCGGGACTAGGTTGGCTCGCCGCCGACTTGTCCGACGACTGTAGGGTCGTCCCCACGACCCCGGGACTAGATTGGCCCGCCACCGTCATTTCCGACGACTATAGGGTCGTCCCCACGACCACGGGCCAAAGTTGGGCAGCCGCCGACATGTCCGACGACTATAGGGTCGTCCCCACGACCCGGGACTAGAGTGGCCCGCCACCGTCATGTCCGACGACTATATGGTCGTCCCCACGACCACGGGCCAATGTTGGCCAGCCGCTGACTTGTCCGACGACTATAGGGTCGTCCCCACGACCGCGGGACTAGATTGGCTCGCCGCCGACTTGTCCGACGACTGTAGGGTCGTCCCCACGACCCCGGGACTAGATTGGCCCGCCACCGTCATTTCCGACGACTATAGGGTCGTCCCCACGACCACGGGCCAAAGTTGGCCAGCCGCCGACTTGTCCGACGACTATAGGGTCGTCCCCATGACCCGGGACTAGACTGGCCCGCCACCGTCATGTCCGACGACTATAGGGTCGTCCCCACGACCCCCGGACTAGGTTGGTACGCCGCCGATTTGTCCGACGAGTATAGGGTCCTCCCCACGACCACGGGCCAAAGTTGGCCAGCCGCCGACATGTCCGACGACTATAGGGTCGTCCCCACGACCACGGGCCAAAGTTGGCCAGCCGGCGACATGTCCGACGACTATAGGGTCGTCCCCACGACCCCGGGACTAGATTGGCCCGCCACCGTCTTGTCCGACGACTATAGGGTCGTCTTCACGACCACTGGCCAAAGTTGGCCAGCCGCCGACATTTCCGACGACTATAGGGTCGTCCTCACGACCACGGGCCAAATTTGGCCAGCTGCCGACTTGTCCGAACATTATAGGGTCGTCCCCACGACGCCGGGACTAGGTTGGCTCGCCGCCGACATTTCCGACGACTATCGGATCGTCCCCACGGCCACGGGCCAAAGTTGGCCAGCCGCCGACATGTCCGACGACTGTTGGGTCGTCCCCACGACCCCCGGACTAGGTAGGCTCGCCCCCGACTTGTCCGACGACTATAGGGTCGTCCCCACGACCCCGGGACTAGATTGGCCCGCCACCGTTATGTCCGACGACTATAGGGTCGTCCCCACGACCCCGGGACTAGGTTGGCTCGCCACCGTCATGTCTGACGACTATAGGGTCGTCCCCACGACCACGGGCCAAAGTTGGCCAGCCGCCGACATGTCCGACGACTATAGGGTCGTCCCCACGACCCGGGACTAGACTGGCCCGCCACCGTCATGTCCGACGACTATAGGGTCGTCCCCACGACCACGGGCCAAAGTTGGCCAGCCGCCGACTTGTCCGACGACTATAGGGTCGTCCCCACGACCCCGGGACTAGATTGGCCCGCCACCGTTATCTCCGACGACTATAGGGTCGTCCCCACGACCCCGGGACTAGGTTGGCCCGCCGCCGACTTGTCCGACGACTATAGGGTCGTCTCCACGACCCCGGGACTAGATTGGCCCGCCACCGTCATGTCCGACGACTATATGGTCGTCCCCACGACCACGGGCCAAAGTTGGCCAGCCGCCGGCTTGTCCGACGATTATAGGGTCGTCCCCACGACCCCGGGACTAGGTTGGCCCGCCGCCGACTTGTCCGACGACTATAGGGTCGTCCCCACGACCACGGGCCAAAGTTGGCCAGCCGCCGACATGTCCGACGACTATAGGGTCGTCCCCACGACCACGGGCCAAAGTTGGCCAGCCGCCGACTTGTCCGACGACTATAGGGTCGTCCCCACGACCCCGGGACTAGATTGGCCCGCCACCGTTATGTCCGACGACTATAGGGTCGTCCCCACGACTCCGGGACTAGGTTGGCTCGCCACCGTCATGTCTGACGACTATAGGGTCGTCCCCACGACCACGGGCCAAAGTTGGCCAGCCGCCGACATGTCCGACGACTATAGGGTCGTCCCCACGACCCGGGACTAGACTGGCCCGCCACCGTCATGTCCGACGACTATAGGGTCATCCCCACGACCCCGGGACTAGGTTGGCCCGCCGCCGACTTGTCCGACGACTATAGGGTCGTCCCCACGACCCCGGGACTAGATTGGCCCGCCACCGTCATGTCCGACGACTATATGGTCGTCCCCACGACCACGGGCCAAAGTTGGCCAGCCGCCGGCTTGTCCGACGATTATAGGGTCGTCCCCACGACCCCGGGACTAGGTTGGCCCGCCGCCGACTTGTCCGACGACTATAGGGTCGTCCCCACGACCCCCGGACTTGGTTGGTACGCCGCCGACTTGTCCGACGAGTATAGGGTCCTCCCCACGACCACGGGCCAAAGTTGGCCAGCTGGCGACATGTCCGACGACTATAGGGTCGTCCCCACGACCCGGGACTAGACTGGCCCGCCACCGTCATGTCCGACGACTATAGGGTCGTCCCCACGACCCCGGGACTAGATTGGCCCGCCACCGTCATTTCCGACCACTATAGGGTCGTCCCCACGACCACGGGCCAAAGTTGGCCAGCCGCCGACATATCCGACGACTATAGGGTCGTCCCCACGACCCCGGGTCAAAGTTGGCCAGCCGCCGACATGTCCGACGACTATAGGGTCGTCCCCACGACCACGGGCCAAAGTTGGCCAGCCGCCGACATGTCCGACGACTATAGGGTCGTCCCCACGACCCGGGACTAGACTGGCCCGCCACCGTCATGTCCGACGAATATAGGGTCATCCCCACGACCCCGGGACTAGGTTGGCCCGCCGCCGACTTGTCCGACGACTATAGGGTCGTCCCCACGACCCCGGGACTAGATTGGCCCGCCACCGTCATGTCCGACGACTATATGGTCGTCCCCACGACCACGGGCCAAAGTTGGCCAGCCGCCGGCTTGTCCGACGATTATAGGGTCGTCCCCACGACCCCGGGACTAGGTTGGCCCGCCGCCGACTTGTCCGACGACTATAGGGTCGTCCCCACGACCACGGGCCAAAGTTGGCCAGCCGCCGACATGTCCGACGACTATAGGGTCGTCCCCACGACCCGGGACTAGACTGGCCCGCCACCGACATGTCCGAAGACTATAGGGTCGTCCCCACGACCCGGGACTAGACTGGCCCGCCACCGTCATGTCCGACGACTATAGGGTCGTCCCCACGACCCCCGGACTAGGTTGGCCGGCCGCCGACTTGTCCGACGACTATAGGGTCGTCCCCACGACCCCCCGACTAGGTGGGCTCGCCGCCGACTTGTCCGACGACTATAGGGTCGTTCCCACGACCCCGGGCCAAAGTTGGCAAGCTGCCGACCTATCCGACGACTATAGGGTCGTCCCCACGACCCCGGGACTAGGCAGGCCCGCCGCCGACTTGTCCGACGACTATAGGGTCGTCCCCACGACCCCGGGACTAGATTGGCCCGCCACCGTTATGTCCGACGACTATAGGGTCGTCCCCACGACCCCGGGACTAGGTTGGCCCGCCGCCGACTTGTCCGACGACTATAGGGTCGTCCCCACGACCACGGGCCAAAGTTGGCCAGCCGCCGACATGTCCGACGACTATAGGGTCGTCCCCACGACCACGGGCCAAAGTTGGCCAGCCGCCGACTTGTCCGACGACTATAGGGTCGTCCCCACGACCCCGGGACTAGATTGGCCCGCCACCGTCATTTCCGACGACTATAGGGTCGTCCCCACGACCACGGGCCAAAGTTGGCCAGCCGCCGACATGTCCGACGACTATAGGGTCGTCCCCACGACCACTGGCCAAAGTTGGGCAGCCGCCGACTTGTCCGACGACTATAGGGTCGTCCCCATGACCCGGGACTAGACTGGCCCGCCACCGTTATGTCCGACGACTATAGGGTCGTCCCCACGACCCCCCGACTAGGTGGGCTCGCCGCCGACTTGTCCGACGACTATAGGGTCGTTCCCACGACCCCGGGCCAAAGTTGGCAAGCTGCCGACCTATCCGACGACTATAGGGTCGTCCCCACGACCCCGGGACTAGGCAGGCCCGCCGCCGACTTGTCCGACGACTATAGGGTCGTCCCCACGACCCCGGGACTAGATTGGCCCGCCACCGTTATGTCCGACGACTATAGGGTCGTCCCCACGACCCCGGGACTAGGTTGGCCAGCCGCCGACATGTCCGACGACTATAGGGTCGTCCCCACGACCACGGGCCAAAGTTGGCCAGCCGCCGACTTGTCCGACGACTATAGGGTCGTCCCCACGACCCCGGGACTAGATTGGCCCGCCACCGTTATGTCCGACGACTATAGGGTCGTCCCCACGACCCCGGGACTAGGTTGGCTCGCCACCGTCATGTCTGACGACTATAGGGTCGTCCCCACGACCACGGGCCAAAGTTGGCCAGCCGCCGAAATGTCCGACGACTATAGGGTCGTCCCCACGACCCGGGACTAGACTGGCCCGCCACCGTCATGTCCGACGACTATAGGGTCATCCCCACGACCCCGGGACTAGGTTGGCCCGCCGCCGACTTGTCCGACGACTATAGGGTCGTCCCCACGACCCCGGGACTAGATTGGCCCGCCACCGTCATGTCCGACGACTATATGGTCGTCCCCACGACCACGGGCCAAAGTTGGCCAGCCGCCGGCTTGTCCGACGACTATAGGGTCGTCCCCACGACCCCGGGACTAGGTTGGCCCGCCGCCGACTTGTCCGACGACTATAGGGTCGTCCCCACGACCACGGGCCAAAGTTGGCCAGCCGCCGACATGTCCGACGACTATAGGGTCGTCCCCACGACCCCGGGACTAGATTGGCCCGCCACCGTTATGTCCGACGACTATAGGGTCGTCCCCACGACCCCGGGACTAGGTTGGCTCGCCACCGTCATGTCTGACGACTATAGGGTCGTCCCCACGACCACGGGCCAAAGTTGGCCAGCCGCCGACATGTCCGACGACTATAGGGTCGTCCCCACGTCCCGGGACTAGACTGGCCCGCCACCGTCATGTCCGACGACTATAGGGTCATCCCCACGACCCCGGGACTAGGTTGGCCAGCCGCCGACATGTCCGACGACTATAGGGTCGTCCCCACGACCACGGGCCAAAGTTGGCCAGCCGCCGACATGTCCTACGACTATAGGGTCGTCCCCACGACCACGGGCCAAAGTTGGCCAGCCGCCGACATGTCCGACGACTATAGGGTCGTCCCCACGACCACGGGCCAAAGTTGGCCAGCCGCCGACTTGTCCGACGACTATAGGGTCGTCCCCACGACCCCGGGACTAGATTGGCCCGCCACCGTTATGTCCGACGACTATAGGGTCGTCCCCACGACCCCGGGACTAGGTTGGCCCGCCGCCGACTTGTCCGACGACTATAGGGTCGTCCCCACGACCACGGGCCAAAGTTGGCCAGCCGCCGACATGTCCGACGACTATAGGGTCGTCCCCACGACCACGGGCCAAAGTTGGCCAGCCGCCGACTTGTCCGACGACTATAGGGTCGTCCCCACGACCCCGGGACTAGATTGGCCTGCCACCGTCATTTCCGACGACTATAGGGTCGTCCCCACGACCACGGGCCAAAGTTGGCCAGCCGCCGACATGTCCGACGACTATAGGGTCGTCCCCACGACCACGGGCCAAAGTTGGGCAGCCGCCGACTTGTCCGACGACTATAGGGTCGTCCCCATGACCCGGGACTAGACTGGCCCGCCACCGTTATGTCCGACGACTATAGGGTCGTCCCCACGACCCCCCGACTAGGTGGGCTCGCCGCCGACTTGTCCGACGACTATTGGGTCGTTCCCACGACCCCGGGCCAAAGTTGGCAAGCTGCCGACCTATCCGACGACTATAGGGTCGTCCCTACGACCCCGGGACTAGATTGGCCCGCCACCGTCATGTCCAACGATTATATGGTCGTCCCCACGACCCCGGGACTAGATTGGCCCGCCACCGTCATGTCCGATGATTATAGGGTCGTCCCCACGACCCCGGGACACGCTTGTCCCGCCGCCGACTTGACCGACGACTATAGGGTCGTCCCCACGACCCCGGGACTAGATTGGCCCGCCACCGTCAAGTCCGACGACCTCGGGACTAGGTTGGCCAGCCGCCGACATGTCCGACGACTATAGGGTCGTCCCCACGACCCCGGGTCTAGGTTGGCCAGCCGCCGACATGTCCGACGACAATAGAGTCGTCCCCACGACACCGGGCCAAAGTTGGCCAGCCGCTGACATGTCCAACGAATATAGGGTCGTCCCCACGACCCCGGGACTAGTTTGGCCAGCCGCCGACATGTCCGACGACTATCGGGTCGTCCCGACGACCCCGGGCCAATGTTGGCCAATCGCCATGTCCGACGACTATAGGGTCGTCCCTACGACCCCGGGACTAGATTGGCCCGCCACCGTCATGTCCAACGATTATATGGTCGTCCCCACGACCCCGGGACTAGACTGGCCCGCCACCGTCATGTCCGACGACTATATGGTCGTCCCCACGACCACGGGCCAATGTAGGCCATCCGCTGACTTGTCCGACGACTATAGGGTCGTCCCCATGACCCGGGACTAGACTGTCCCGCCACCGTCATGTCCGACGACTATAGGGTCGTCCCCACGACCCCCGGACTTGGTTGGTACGCCGCCGACTTGTCCGACGAGTATAGGGTCCTCCCCACGACCACGGGCCAAAGTTGGCCAGCCGCCGACATGTCCGACGACTATAGGGTCGTCCCCACGACCCGGGAGTAGACGGGCCCGCCACCGACATGTCCGACGACTATAGAGTCGTCCCCACGACCCCGGGTCAATGTTGGCTCGCCGCCGACATGTCCGACGACTATAGGGTCGTCCCCACGACCACGGGCCAAAGTTGGCCAGCCGCCGACTTGTCCAACGACTATAGGGTCGTCCCCATGACCCAGGACTAGACTGGCCCGCCACCGTCATGTCCGACGACTATATGGTCGTCCCCACGACCACGGGCCAATGTAGGCCAGCCGCCGACTTGTCCGAAGACTATAGGGTCGTCCCCACGACCCGGGACTTGACTGGCCCGCCACCGTCATGTCCGACGACTATAGGGTCGTCCCCACGACCCCCGGACTAGGTTGGCCGGCCGCCGACTTGTCCGACGACTATAGGGTCGTCCCCACGACCCCCCGACTAGGTGGGCTCGCCGCCGACTTGTCCGACGACTATTGGGTCGTTCCCACGACCCCGGGCCAAAGTTGGCAAGCTGCCGACCTATCCGACGACTATAGGGTCGTCCCTACGACCCCGGGACTAGATTGGCCCGCCACCGTCATGTCCAACGATTATATGGTCGTCCCCACGACCCCGGGACTAGATTGGCCCGCCACCGTCATGTCCGATGATTATAGGGTCGTCCCCACGACCCCGGGACAAGCTTGTCCCGCCGCCGACTTGACCGACGACTATAGAGTCGTCCCCACGACCCCGGGTCAATGTTGGCTCGCCGCCGACATGTCCGACGACTATAGGGTCGTCCCCACGACCCCCGGGCCAAAGTTGGACAGCCACCGACATTTCCGACGACTATAGGGTCGTCCCCACGACCACGGGCCAAAGTTGGCCAGCCGCCGACTTGTCCGACGACTATAGGGTCGTCCCCATGACCCGGGACTAGACTGGCCCGCCACCGTCATGTCCGACGACTATATGGTCGTCCCCACGACCACGGGCCACTGTAGGCCAGCCGCTGACTTGTCCGACGACTACAGGGTCGTCCCCATGACCCGGGACTAGACTGGCCCGCCACCGTCATGTCCGACGACTATAGGGTCGTCCCCACGACCCCCGGACTTGGTTGGTACGCCGCCGACTTGTCCGACGAGTATAGGGTCCTCCCCACGACCACGGGCCAAAGTTGGCCAGCCGGCGACATGTCCGACGACTATAGGGTCGTCCCCACGACCCGGGACTAGACTGGCCCGCCACCGTCATGTCCGACGACTATAGGGTCATCCCCACGACCCCGGGACTAGGTTGGCCCGCCGCCGACTTGTCCGACGACTATAGGGTCGTCCCCACGACCCCGGGACTAGATTGGCCCGCCACCGTCATTTCCGACCACTATAGGGTCGTCCCCACGACCACGGGCCAAAGTTGGCCAGCCGCCGACTTGTCCGACGACTATAGGGTCGTCCCCACGACCCCGGGACTAGATTGGCCCGCCACCGTCATTTCCGACCACTATAGGGTCGTCCCCACGACCACGGGCCAAAGTTGGCCAGCCGCCGACTTGTCCGACGACTATAGGGTCGTCCCCATGACCCGGGACTAGACTGGCCCGCCACCGTCGTGTCCGACGACTATAGGGTCGTCCCCACGACCACGGGCCAAAGTTGGCCAGCCGCCGACATGTCCGACGACTGTAGGGTCGTCCCCACGACCCGGGACTAGACTGGCCCGCCACCGACATGTCCGAAGACTATAGGGTCGTCCCCACGACCCGGGACTAGACTGGCCCGCCACCGTCATGTCCGACGACTATAGGGTCGTCCCCACGACCCCCGGACTAGGTTGGCCGGCCTCCGACTTGTCCGACGACTATAGGGTCGTCCCCACGACCCCCCGACTAGGTGGGCTCGCCGCCGACTTGTCCGACGACTATTGGGTCGTTCCCACGACCCCGGGCCAAAGTTGGCAAGCTGCCGACCTATCCGACGACTATAGGGTCGTCGCCACGACCCCGGGACTAGGCAGGCCCGCCGCCGACTTGTCCGACGACTATAGGGTCGTCCCCACGACCCCGGGACTAGATTGGCCCGCCACCGTTATGTCCGACGACTATAGGGTCGTCCCCACGACCCCGGGACTAGGTTGGCTCGCCACCGTCATGTCTGACGACTATAGAGTCGTCCCCACGATCACGGGCCAAAGTTGGCCAGCCGCCGACATGTCCGACGACTATAGGGTCGTCCCCACGACCCGGGACTAGACTGGCCCGCCACCGTCATGTCCGACGACTATAGGGTCATCCCCACGATCCCGGGACTAGGTTGGCCCGCCGCCGACTTGTCCGACGACTATAGGGTCGTCCCCACGGCCACGGGCCAAAGTTGGCCAGCCGCCGACATGTCCGACGACTATAGCGTTGTCCCCACGACCACGGGACTAGATTGGCCCGCCACCGCCATGTCCGACGACAATAGGGTCGTCCCCACGACCCCGGGACTAGATTGGCCCGCCACCGACTTGTCCGACGACTATAGGGTCGTCCCCACGACCACGGGCCAAAGTTGGCCAGCCGCCGACATATCCGACGACTATAGGGTCGTCCCCACGACCCCGGGAATAGATTGGCCCGCCACCGTCATTTCCGACGACTATAGGGTCGTCCCCACGACCACGGGCCAAAGTTGGCCAGCCGCCGACATATCCGACGACTATAGGGTCGTCCCCACGACCCCGGGTCAAAGTTGGCCAGCCGCCGACATGTCCGACGACTATAGGGTCGTCCCCACGACCACGGGCCAAAGTTGGCCAGCCGCCGACATATCCGACGACTATAGGGTCGTCCCCACGACCCCGGGCCAAAGTTGGCCAGCCGCCGACATGTCCGACGACTATAGGGTCGTCCCCACGACCCCCGGACTTGGTTGGTACGCCGCCGACTTGTCCGACGAGTATAGGGTCCTCCCCACGACCACGGGCCAAAGTTGGCCAGCCGGCGACATGTCCGACGACTATAGGGTCGTCCCCACGACCCGGGACTAGACTGGCCCGCCACCGTCATGTCCGACGACTATAGGGTCATCCCCACGACCTCGGGACTAGGTTGGCCAGCCGCCGACATGTCCGACGACTGTAGGGTCGTCCCCACGACCTCGGGACTAGGTTGGCCCGCCACCGTCAAGTCCGACGACCCCGGGACTAGGTTGGCCAGCCGCCGACATGTCCGACGACAATAGAGTCGTCCCCACGACCCCGGGCCAAAGTTGACCAGCCGCTGACATGTCCAACGAATATAGGGTCGTCCCCACGACCCCGGGTCTAGGTTGGCCAGCCGCCGTCATGTCCGACGACAATAGAGTCGTCCCCACGACCACGGGCCAAAGTTGGCCAGCCGCCGGCTTGTCCGACGATTATAGGGTCGTCCCCACGACCCCGGGACTAGGTTGGCCCGCCGCCGACTTGTCCGACGACTATAGGGTCGTCCCCACGACCACGGGCCAAAGTTGGCCAGCCACCGACATTTCCGACGAATATAGGGTCGTCCCCACGACCACGGGCCAAAGTTGGCCTGCCGCCGACATATCCGACGACTATAGGGTCGTCCCCACGACCCCGGGCCAAAGTTGGCCAGCCGCCGACATGTCCGACGACTATAGGGTCGTCCCCACGACCCGGGACTAGACTGGCCCGCCACCGTCATGTCCGACGACTATAGGGTCGTCCCCACGACCACGGGCCAAAGTTGGCCAGCCGCCGACTTGTCCGACGACTATAGGGTCGTCCCCACGACCACGGGCCAAAGTTGGCCAGCCGCCGACTTGTCCAACGACTATAGGGTCGTCCCCATGACCCAGGACTAGACTGGCCCGCCACCGTCATGTCCGACGACTATATGGTCGTCCCCACGACCACGGGCCAATGTAGGCCAGCCGCTGACTTGTCCGACGACTATAGGGTCGTCCCCATGACCCGGGACTAGACTGGCCCGCCACCGTCATGTCCGACGACTATAGGGTCGTCCCCATGACCCGGGACTAGACTGGCCCGCCACCGTCATGTCCGACGTCTATAGGGTCGTCCCCACGACCCCCGGACTTGGTTGGTACGCCGCCGACTTGTCCGAAGAGTATAGGGTCCTCCCCACGACCACGGGCCAAAGTTGGCCAGCCGCCGACATGTCCGACGACTATAGGGTCGTCCCTACGACCCGGGACTAGACTGGCCCGCCACCGACATGTCCTACGACTATAGAGTCGTCCCCACGACCCCGGGTCAATGTTGGCTCGCCGCCGACATGTCCGACGACTATAGGGTCGTCCCCACGACCCCCGGGCCAAAGTTGGACAGCCACCGACATTTTCGACGACTATAGGGTCGTCCCCACGACCACGGGCCAAAGTTGGCCAGCCGCCGACTTGTCCGACGACTATAGGGTCGTCCCCATGACCCGGGACTAGACTGGCCCGCCACCGTCATGTCCGACGACTGTAGGGTCGTCCCCACGACCCACGGACTTGGTTGGTACGCCGCCGACTTGTCCGACGAGTATATGGTCCTCCCCACGACCACGGGCCAAAGTTGGCCAGCCGCCGACATGTCCGACGACTATAGGGTCGTCCCCACGACCCGGGACTAGAGTGGCCCGCCACCGTCATGTCCGACGACTATAGGGTCATCCCCACGACCCCGGGACTAGGTTGGCCCGCCGCCGACTTGTCCGACGACTATAGGGTCGTCCCCACGACCCCCCGACTAGGTGGGCTCGCCGCCGACTTGTCCGACGACTATTGGGTCGTTCCCACGACCCCGGGTCAATGTTGGCTCGCCGCCGACATGTCCGACGACTATAGGGTCGTCCCCACGACCCCCGGGCCAAAGTTGGACAGCCACCGACATTTCCGACGAATATAGGGTCGTCCCCACGACCACGGGCCAAAGTTGGCCTGCCGCCGACATATCCGACGACTATAGGGTCGTCCCCACGACCCCGGGCCAAAGTTGGCCAGCCGCCGACATGTCCGACGACTATAGGGTCGTCCCCACGACCCGGGACTAGAGTGGCCCGCCACCGTCATGTCCGACGACTATATGGTCGTCCCCACGACCACGGGCCAATGTTGGCCAGCCGCTGACTTGTCCGACGACTATAGGGTCGTCCCCACGACCGCGGAACTAGATTGGCTCGCCGTCGACTTGTCCGACGACTGTAGGGTCGTCCCCACGACCCCGGGACTAGATTGGCCCGCCACCGTCATTTCCGACGACTATAGGGTCGTCCCCACGACCACGGGCCAAAGTTGGCCAGCCGCCGACTTGTCCGACGACTATAGGGTCGTCCCCATGACCCGGGACTAGACTGGCCCGCCACCGTCATGTCCGACGACTATAGGGCCGTCCCCACGACCCCCGGACTAGGTTGGTACGCCGCCGACTTGTCCGACGAGTATAGGGTCCTCCCCACGACCACGGGCCAAAGTTGGCCAGCCGCCGACATGTCCGACGACTATAGGGTCGTCCCCACGACCCGGGACTAGAATGGCCCGCCACCGACATGTCCGACGACTATAGGGTCGTCCCCACGACCCGGGACTAGACTGGCCCGACACCGTCATGTCCGACGACTATAGGGTCGTCCCCACGACCCCCGGACTAGGTTGGCCAGTCGCCGACTTGTCCGACGACTATAGGGTCGTCCCCACGACCCCCCGACTAGGTGGGCTCGCCGCCGACTTGTCCGACGACTATAGGGTCGTTCCCACGACCCCGGGCCAAAGTTGGCAAGCTGCCGACTTATCCGACGACTATAGGGTCGTCCCCATGACCCGGGACTAGACTGGCCCGCCACCGTCATGTCCGACGACTATTGGGTCGTCCCCACGACCCCCGGACTTGGTTGGTACGCCGCCGACTTGTCCGACGAGTATAGGGTCCTCCCCACGACCACGGGCCAAAGTTGGCCAGCCGCCGACATGTCCGACGACTATAGGGTCGTCCCCACGACCCGGGACTAGACTGGCCCGCCACCGACATGTCCGACGACTATAGAGTCGTCCCCACGACCCCCGGACTAGGTGGGCTCGCCCCCGACTTGCCCGACGACTATAGGGTCGTCCCCACGACCCCCGGACTAGGTGGGCTCGCCCCCGACTTGTCCGACGACTATAGGGTCGTCCCCACGACCACGGGCCAAAGTTGGCCAGCCGCCGACTTGTCCAACGACTATAGGGTCGTCCCCATGACCCGGGACTAGACTGGCCCGCCACCGTCATGTCCGACGACTATATGGCCGTCCCCACGACCACGGGCCAATGTAGGCCAGCCGCTGACTTGTCCGAAGACTATAGGGTCGTCCCCACGACCCGGGACTTGACTGGCCCGCCACCGTCATGTCCGACGACTATAGGGTCGTTCCCACGACCCCGGGCCAAAGTTGGCAAGCTGCCGACTTATCCGACGACTATAGGGTCGTCCCCATGACCCGGGACTAGACTGGCCCGCCACCGTCATGTCCGACGACTATTGGGTCGTCCCCACGACCCCCGGACTTGGTTGGTACGCCGCCGACTTGTCCGACGAGTATAGGGTCCTCCCCACGACCACGGGCCAAAGTTGGCCAGCCGCCGACATGTCCGACGACTATAGGGTCGTCCCCACGACCCGGGACTAGGTTGGCCCGCCGCCGACTTGTCCGACGACTATAGGGTCGTCCCCACGACCCCGTCCCAAAGTTGGCCAGCCGCTGACATGTCCAACGAATATAGGGTCGTCCCCACGACCCCGGGTCTAGGTTGGCCAGCCGCCGTCATGTCCGACGACAATAGAGTCGTCCCCACGACCAAGGGCCAAAGTTGGCCCGCCACCGTCATTTCCGACGACTATAGGGTCGTCCCCACGACCACGGGCCAAAGTTGGCCAGCCGCCGACATATCCGACGACTATAGGGTCGTCCCCACGACCCCGGGACTAGGTTGGCCCGCCGCCGACTTGTCCGACGACTATAGGGTCGTCCCCACGACCACGGGCCAAAGTTGGCCAGCCGCCGTCATGTCCGACGACAATAGAGTCGTCCCCACGACCAAGGGCCAAAGTTGGCCCGCCACCGTCATTTCCGACGACTATAGGGTCCTCCCCACGACCACGGGCCAAAGTTGGCCCGCCACCGTCATGTCCGACGACTATAGGGTCATCCCCACGACCTCGGGACTAGGTTGGCCAGCCGCCGACATGTCCGACGACTGTAGGGTCGTCCCCACGACCTCGGGACTAGGTTGGCCAGCCACCGTCATGTCCGACGAATATAGGGTCGTCCCCACGACCCCGTCCCAAAGTTGGCAAGCCGCCGAAATGTCCGACGACTGTAGGGTCGTCCCCACGACCCCGGGACTAGATTGGCCCGCCACCGTCAAGTCCAACGACCTCGGGACTAGGTTGGCCAGCCGCCGACATGTCCGACGACAATAGAGTCGTCCCCACGACCCCGGGCCAAAGTTGGCCAGCCGCTGACATGTCCAACGAATATAGGGTCGTCCCCACGACCTCGGGACTAGGTTGGCCAGCCGCCGACATGTCCGACGACAATAGAGTCGTCCCCACGACCCCGGGCCAAAGTTGGCCAGCCGCTGACATGTCCAACGAATATAGGGTCGTCCCCACGACCCCGGGTCTAGGTTGGCCAGCCGCCGTCATGTCCGACGACACTAGAGTCGTCCCCACGACCACGGGCCAAAGTTGGCCAGCCGCCGGCTTGTCCGACGACTATAGGGTCGTCCCCACGACCCGGGACTAGAGTGGCCCGCCACCGTCATGTCCGACGACTATATGGTCGTCCCCACGACCACGGGCAAATGTAGGCCAGCCGCTGACTTGTCCGACGACTATAGGGTCGTCCCCACGACCGCGGGACTAGACTGGCCCGCCACCGTCATGTCCGACGACAATAGGGTCATCCCCACGACCCCGGGACTAGATTGGCCCGCCACCGACTTGTCCGACGACTATAGGGTCGTCCCCACGACCACGGGCCAAAGTTGGCCAGCCGCCGACATATCCGACGACTGTAGGGTCGTCCCCACGACCCCGGGCCAAAGTTGGCCAGCCGCTGATATGTCCGACGAATATAGGGTCGTCCCCACGACCCCGGGAATAGATTGGCCCGCCACCGTCATTTCCGACGACTATAGGGTCGTCCCCACGACCACGGGCCAAAGTTGGCCAGCCGCCGACATATCCGACGACTATAGGGTCGTCCCCACGACCCCGGGTCAAAGTTGGCCAGCCGCCGACATGTCCGACGACTATAGGGTCGTCCCCACGACCACGGGCCAAAGTTGGCCAGCCGCCGACATATCCGACGACTATAGGGTCGTCCCCACGACCCCGGGCCAAAGTTGGCCAGCCGCCGACATGTCCGACGACTATAGGGTCGTCCCCACGACCCCCGGACTTGGTTGGTACGCCGCCGACTTGTCCGACGAGTATAGGGTCCTCCCCACGACCACGGGCCAAAGTTGGCCCGCCACCGTCATGTCCGACGACTATAGGGTCATCCCCACGACCTCGGGACTAGGTTGGCCAGCCGCCGACATGTCCGACGACTGTAGGGTCGTCCCCACGACCTCGGGACTAGGTTGGCCAGCCACCGTCATGTCCGACGAATATAGGGTCGTCCCCACGACCCCCGGACTTGGTTGGTACGCCGCCGACTTGTCCGACGAGTATAGGGTCCTCCCCACGACCACGGGCCAAAGTTGGCCCGCCACCGTCATGTCCGACGACTATAGGGTCATCCCCACGACCTCGGGACTAGGTTGGCCAGCCGCCGACATGTCCGACGACTGTAGGGTCGTCCCCACGACCTCGGGACTAGGTTGGCCAGCCACCGTCATGTCCGACGAATATAGGGTCGTCCCCACGACCCCGTCCCAAAGTTGGCAAGCCGCCGAAATGTCCGACGACTGTAGGGTCGTCCCCACGACCCCGGGCCAAAGTTGGCCAGCCGCTGATATGTCCGACGAATATAGGGTCGTCCCCACGACCCCGGGAATAGATTGGCCCGCCACCGTCATTTCCGACGACTATAGGGTCGTCCCCACGACCACGGGCCAAAGTTGGCCAGCCGCCGACATATCCGACGACTATAGGGTCGTCCCCACGACCCCGGGTCAAAGTTGGCCAGCCGCCGACATGTCCGACGACTATAGGGTCGTCCCCACGACCACGGGCCAAAGTTGGCCAGCCGCCGACATATCCGACGACTATAGGGTCGTCCCCACGACCCCGGGCCAAAGTTGGCCAGCCGCCGACATGTCCGACGACTATAGGGTCGTCCCCACGACCCCCGGACTTGGTTGGTACGCCGCCGACTTGTCCGACGAGTATAGGGTCCTCCCCACGACCACGGGCCAAAGTTGGCCCGCCACCGTCATGTCCGACGACTATAGGGTCATCCCCACGACCTCGGGACTAGGTTGGCCAGCCGCCGACATGTCCGACGACTGTAGGGTCGTCCCCACGACCTCGGGACTAGGTTGGCCAGCCACCGTCATGTCCGACGAATATAGGGTCGTCCCCACGACCCCGTCCCAAAGTTGGCAAGCCGCCGAAATGTCCGACGACTGTAGGGTCGTCCCCACGACCCCGGGACTAGATTGGCCCGCCACCGTCAAGTCCAACGACCTCGGGACTAGGTTGGCCAGCCGCCGACATGTCCGACGACAATAGAGTCGTCCCCACGACCCCGGGCCAAAGTTGGCCAGCCGCTGACATGTCCAACGAATATAGGGTCGTCCCCACGACCTCGGGACTAGGTTGGCCAGCCGCCGACATGTCCGACGACAATAGAGTCGTCCCCACGACCCCGGGCCAAAGTTGGCCAGCCGCTGACATGTCCAACGAATATAGGGTCGTCCCCACGACCCCGGGTCTAGGTTGGCCAGCCGCCGTCATGTCCGACGACACTAGAGTCGTCCCCACGACCACGGGCCAAAGTTGGCCAGCCGCCGGCTTGTCCGACGACTATAGGGTCGTCCCCACGACCCGGGACTAGAGTGGCCCGCCACCGTCATGTCCGACGACTATATGGTCGTCCCCACGACCACGGGCAAATGTAGGCCAGCCGCTGACTTGTCCGACGACTATAGGGTCGTCCCCACGACCGCGGGACTAGACTGGCCCGCCACCGTCATGTCCGACGACTATAGGGTCATCCCCACGACCCCGGGACTAGGTTGGCCCGCCGCCGACTTGTCCGACGACTATAGGGTCGTCCCCACGACCCCGTCCCAAAGTTGGCCAGCCGCTGACATGTCCAACGAATATAGGGTCGTCCCCACGACCCCGGGTCTAGGTTGGCCAGCCGCCGTCATGTCCGACGACAATAGAGTCGTCCCCACGACCAAGGGCCAAAGTTGGCCCGCCACCGTCATTTCCGACGACTATAGGGTCGTCCCCACGACCACGGGCCAAAGTTGGCCAGCCGCCGACATATCCGACGACTATAGGGTCGTCCCCACGACCCCGGGACTAGGTTGGCCCGCCGCCGACTTGTCCGACGACTATAGGGTCGTCCCCACGACCACGGGCCAAAGTTGGCCAGCCGCCGACATATCCGACGACTATAGGGTCGTCCCCACGACCCCGGGCCAAAGTTGGCCAGCCGCCGACATGTCCGACGACTATAGGGTCGTCCCCACGACCCGGGACTAGAGTGGCCCGCCACCGTCATGTCCGACGACTATATGGTCGTCCCCACGACCACGGGCCAATGTAGGCCAGCCGCTGACTTGTCCGACGACTATAGGGTCGTCCCCACGACCGCGGGACTAGATTGGCTCGCCGCCGACTTGTCCGACGAGTGTAGGGTCGTCCCCACGACCACGGGCCAAAGTTGGCCAGCCACCGACTTGTCCTCCGACTATAGGGTCGTCCCCATGACCCGGGACTAGACTGGCCCGCCACCGTCATGTCCGACGACTATAGGGTCGTCCCCACGACCACGGGCCAAAGTTGGCCAGCCGCCGACTTGTCCGACGACTATAGGGTCGTCCCCACGACCACGGGCCAAAGTTGGCCAGCCGCCGACTTGTCCAACGACTATAGGGTCGTCCCCATGAGCCGGGACTAGACTGGCCCGCCACCGTCATGTCCGACGACTATATGGTCGTCCCCACGACCACGGGCCAATGTAGGCCAGCCGCTGACTTGTCCGACGACTATAGGGTCGTCCCCATGACCCGGGACTAGACTGGCCCGCCACCGTCATGTCCGACGACTATAGGGTCGTCCCCATGACCCGGGACTAGACTGGCCCGCCACCGTCATGTCCGACGTCTATAGGGTCGTCCCCACGACCCCCGGACTTGGTTGGTACGCCGCCGACTTGTCCGACGAGTATAGGGTCCTCCCCACGACCACGGGCCAAAGTTGGCCAGCCGCCGACATGTCCGACGACTATAGGGTCGTCCCCACGACCCGGGACTAGACTGGCCCGCCACCGACATGTCCGACGACTATAGAGTCGTCCCCATGACCCCGGGTCAATGTTGGCTCGCCGCCGACATGTCCGACGACTATAGGGTCGTCCCCACGACCCCCGGGCCAAAGTTGGACAGCCACCGACATTTTCGACGACTATAGGGTCGTCCCCACGACCCCCGGACTAGGTTGGCCAGTCGCCGACTTGTCCGACGACTATAGGGTCGTCCCCACGACCCCCCGACTAGGTGGGCTCGCCGCCGACTTGTCCGACGACTATAGGGTCGTTCCCACGACCCCGGGACTAGAGTGGCCCGCCACCGTCATGTCCGACGACTATATGGTCGTCCCCACGACCACGGGCCAATGTTGGCCAGCCGCCGACATGTCCGACGACTATAGGGTCGTCCCCACGACCCGGGACTAGACTGGCCCGCCACCGACATGTCCGACGACTATAGAGTCGTCCCCACGACCCCGGGTCAATGTTGGCTCGCCGCCGACATGTCCGACGACTATAGGGTCGTCCCCACGACCCCCGGGCCAAAGTTGGACAGCCACCGACATTTCCGACGACTATAGGGTCGTCCCCACGACCACGGGCCAAAGTTGGCCAGCCGCCGACTTGTCCGACGACTATAGGGTCGTCCCCACGACCCCGGGTCAAAGTTGGCCAGCCGCCGACATGTCCGACGACTATAGGGTCGTCCCCACGACCCGGGACTAGAGTGGCCCGCCACCGTCATGTCCGACGACTATATGGTCGTCCCCACGACCACGGGCCAATGTTGGCCAGCCGCTGACTTGTCCGACGACTACAGGGTCGTCTCCACGACCGCGGGACTAGATTGGCTCGCCGCCGACTTGTCCGACGACTGTAAGGTCGTCCCCACGACCCCCGGACTAGGTTGGCTTGCCGCCGACTTGTCCGACGACTATAGGGTCGTCCCCACGACCCCCGGACTACGTGGGCTCGCCCCCGACTTGTCCGACGACTATAGGGTCGTCCCCACGACCACGGGCCAAAGTTGGCCAGCCGCCGACTTGTCCGACGACTATAGGGTCGTCCCCACGACCCCGGGACTAGATTGGCCCGCCACCGTTATGTCCGACGACTATAGGGTCGTCCCCACGACCCCGGGACTAGGTTGGCTCGCCACCGTCATGTCTGACGACTATAGAGTCGTCCCCACGATCACGGGCCAAAGTTGGCCAGCCGCCGACATGTCCGACGACTATAGGGTCGTCCCCACGACCCGGGACTAGACTGGCCCGCCACCGTCATGTCCGACGACTATAGGGTCATCGCCACGACCCCGGGACTAGGTTGGCCCGCCGCCGACTTGTCCGACGACTATAGGGTCGTCCCCACGACCACGGGCCAAAGTTGGCCAGCCGCCGACATGTCCGACGACTATAGGGTTGTCCCCACGACCACGGGACTAGATTGGCCCGCCACCGCCATGTCCGACGACAATAGGGTCGTCCCCACGACCCCGGGACTAGATTGGCCCGCCACCGTCAAGTCCGACGACCTCGGGACTAGGTTGGCCAGCCGCCGACATGTCCGACGACTGTAGGGTCGCCCCCACGACCTCGGGACTAGGTTGGCCAGCCACCGTCATGTCCGACGACTATAGGGTCGTCCCCACGACCCCGTCCCAAAGTTGGCAAGCCGCCGAAATGTCCGACGACTGTAGGGTCGTCCCCACGACCCCGGGACTAGATTGGCCCGCCACCGTCAAGTCCGACGACCTCGGGACTAGGTTGGCCAGCCGCCGACATGTCCGACGACTATAGGGTCGTCCCCACGACCCCGGGTCTAGGTTGGCCAGCCGCCGACATGTCCGACGACAATAGAGTCGTCCCCACGACACCGGGCCAAAGTTGGCCAGCCGCTGACATGTCCAACGAATATAGGGTCGTCCCCACGACCCCGGGTCTAGGTTGGCCAGCCGCCGACATGTCCGACGACAATAGAGCCGTCCCCACGACCACGGGCCAAAGTTGGCCAGCCGCCGGCTTGTCCGACGATTATAGGGTCGTCCCCACGACCCCGGGACTAGGTTGGCCCGCCGCCGACTTGTCCGACGACTATAGGGTCGTCCCCACGACCACGGGCCAAAGTTGGCCAGCCGCCGACATATCCGACGACTATAGGGTCGTCCCCACGACCCCGGGCCAAAGTTGGCCAGCCGCCGACATGTCCGACGACTATAGGGTCGTCCCCACGACCCGGGACTAGAGTGGCCCGCCACCGTCATGTCCGACGACTATATGGTCGTCCCCACGACCTCGGGCCAATGTAGGCCAGCCGCTGACTTGTCCGACGACTATAGGGTCGTCCCCACGACCGCGGGACTAGATTGGCTCGCCGCCGACTTGTCCGACGACTGTAGGGTCGTCCCCACGACCACGGGCCAAAGTTGGCCAGCCGCCGACTTGTCCTCCGACTATAGGGTCGTCCCCATGACCCGGGACTAGACTGGCCCGCCACCGTCATGTCCGACGACTATAGGGTCGTCCCCACGACCACGGGCCAAAGTTGGCCAGCCGCCGACTTGTCCGACGACTATAGGGTCGTCCCCACGACCACGGGCCAAAGTTGGCCTGCCGCCGACTTGTCC
The DNA here is from genome assembly GCA_963932275.1 of Andrena praecox. Taxonomy (NCBI): domain Eukaryota; kingdom Metazoa; phylum Arthropoda; class Insecta; order Hymenoptera; family Andrenidae; genus Andrena; species Andrena praecox. The sequence goes on along the minus strand of CAWVQO010000281.1, from coordinate 35,150 downwards.
AACGACTATAGGGTCGTCCCCATGACCCGGGACTAGACTGGCCCGCCACCGTCATGTCCGACGACTATATGGTCGTCCCCACGACCACGGGCCAATGTAGGCCAGCCGCTGACTTGTCCGACGACTATAGGGTCGTCCCCATGACCCGGGACTAGACTGGCCCGCCACCGTCATGTCCGACGACTATAGGGTCGTCCCCATGACCCGGGACTAGACTGGCCCGCCACCGTCATGTCCGACGACTATAGGGTCGTCCCCACGACCCCCGGACTTGGTTGGTACGCCGCCGACTTGTCCGACGAGTATATGGTCCTCCCCACGACCACGGGCCAAAGTTGGCCAGCCGCCGACATGTCCGACGACTATAGGGTCGTCCCCACGACCCGGGACTAGACTGGCCCGCCACCAACATGTCCGACGACTATAGAGTCGTCCCCACGACCTCGGGACTAGGTCGGCCAGCCGCCGTCATGTCCGACGACTATAGGGTCGTCCCCACGACCCCGGGCCAAAGTTGGCAAGCCGCCGAAATGTCCAACGACTATAGGGTCGTCCCCACAACCCCGGGACTAGATTGGCCCGCCACCGTCAAGTCCGACGACTATAGGATCGTCTCCACGACCACGGGCCAAAGTTGGCCAGCCGCCGACATGTCCGTCGACTATAGGGTCGTCCCCACGACCCCGGGCGAATGTTGGCCAATCGCCGAAATGTCCGACGACTATAGGGTCGTCCCTACGACCCCGGGACTAGATTGGCACGCCACCGTCATGTCCAACGACTATAGGGTCGTCCCCACGACCATGGGCCAAAGTTGGCCAGCCGCCGTAATGTCCAACGACTATTGGGTCGTCCCCACGACCCCGGGACTAGATTGGCCCGCCACCGTCAAGTCCGACGACTATAGGGTCGTCCCCACGACCCCGGGCAAATTTGACAAGCCGCCGACATATCCGACGACTATAGGGTCGTCCTCACAACCCCGGGACTAGATTGGCAAGCCACCGTCAAGTCCGACGAATATAGGATCGTCTCCACGACCACGGCCCAAAGTTGGCCAGCTGCCGAAATGTCCGACGACTATAGGGTCGTCCCCACGACCCCGAGACTAGATTGGCCCGCCACCGTCATGTCCGACGACAATAGGGTCGTCCCCACGACCCCGGGTCCAGGTTGGCCAGCCGCCGACATTTCCGACGACTATAGAGTCGTCCCCACGACACCGGGCCAAAGTTGGCCAGCCGCCGACATGTCCGACGACTATAGGGTCGACCCACGACCCCGGGCCAATGTTGGCCAATCGCCGACATGTCCAACGACTATAGGGTCGTCCCTACGACCCCGGGACTAGATTAGCCCGCCACCGTCATGTCCAACAACTATAGGGTCGTCCCCACGACCTCGGGACTAGATTGGCCCGCTACCGTCATGTCCAACGACTATAGGGTCGTCCCCACCACCACGGGCCAAAGTTGGCCAGCCGCCGACATGTCCGACGATTATTGGATCGTCCCCACGACCCCGGGCCAAAGTTGGCCAGCCGACGACATGTCCGACGATTATTGGATCGTCCCCACGACCCCGGGCCAAAGTTGGCCAGCCGCCGACATGTCCGACGACTATAGGGTCGTCCCCACGACCCCGAGACTAGATTGGCCCGCTACCGTCATGTCCGACGACAATAGGGTCGTCCCCACGACCCCGGGTCCAGGTTGGCCAGCCGCCGACATTTCCGACGACAATAGAGTCGTCCCCACGACACCGGGCCAAAGTTGGCCAGCCGCCGACATATCCGACGACTATAGGGTCGTCCCCACGACCCCGGGACTAGATTGGCCCGCCACCGTCATGTCCAACGACTATAGGGTCGTCCCCACAACCAGGGGCCAAAGTTGGCCTGCCGCCGACATGTCCGACGACTATAGGGTCGTCCCCACGACCCCGGGCCAATGTTGGCCAATCGCCGACATGTCCAACGACTATAGGGTCGTCCCTACGACCCCGGGACTAGATTAGCCCGCCACCGTCATGTCCAACAACTATAGGGTCGTCCCCACGACCTCGGGACTAGATTGGCCCGCTACCGTCAAGTCCGACGACTATAGGGTCGACCCACGACCCCGGGCCAAAGTTGGCAAGCCGCCGAAATGTCCGACAACTGTAGGGTCGTCTCCACGACCCCGGGACTAGATTGGCCCGCTACCGTCATGTCCGACGACAATAGGGTCGTCCCCACGACCCCGGGTCCAGGTTGGCCAGCCGCCGACATTTCCGACGACTATAGGGTCGTCCCCACGACCCCGGGCCAAAGTTGGCCAGCTGCCGACATGTCCGACGACTATAGGGTCGTCCCCACGACCCCGGGACAAGGTTGGCCCGCCGCCGACATGTCCAACGACTATAGGGTCGTCCCTACGACCCCGGGACTAGATTAGCCCGCCACCGTCATGTCCAACAACTATAGGGTCGTCCCCACGACCTCGGGACTAGATTGGCCCGCTAACGTCAAGTCCGACGACTATAGGGTCGACCCACGACCCCGGGCCAAAGTTGGCAAGCCGCCGAAATGTCCGACAACTGTAGGGTCGTCTCCACGACCCCGGGACTAGATTGGCCCGCCACCGTCAAGTCCGACGACTATAGGGTCGTCCCCACGACCTCGGGACTAGGTTGGCCAGCCGCCGACATGTCCGACCACTATTGGGTCGTCCCCACGACCACGGGCCAAAGTTGGCCAGCCGCCGACATATCCGACGACTATAGGGTCGTCCTCACAACCCCGGGACTAGATTGGCAAGCCACCGTCAAGTCCGACGAATATAGGATCGTCTCCACGACCACGGCCCAAAGTTGGCCAGCCGCCGACATGTCCGACGACTATAGGGTCGTCCCCACGACCCCGGGACTAGATTGGCCCGCCACCGTCATGTCCAACGACTATAGGGTTGTCCACACCACCACGGGCCAAAGTTGGCCAGCCGCCGACATGTCCGACGATTATTGGATCGTCCCCACGACCCCGAGACTAGATTGGCCCGCTACCGTCATGTCCGACGACAATAGGGTCGTCCCCACGACCCCGGGTCCAGGTTGGCCAGCCGCCGACATTTCCGACGACTATAGAGTCGTCCCCACGACACCGGGCCAAAGTTGGCCAGCCGCCGACATGTCCGACGACTATAGGGTCGTCCCTACGACCCCGGGACTAGGTTGGCCCACCGCCGACTTGTCCGACGACTATAGAGTCGTCCCCACGACACCGCGCCAAAGTTGGACAGCCGCCGACATGTCCGACTACTATAGGGTCGTCCCCACGACCTCGGGTCTAGATTGGCCCGCTACCGTCATGTCCGACGACAATAGGGTCGTCCCCACGACCCCGGGTCTAGGTTGGCCAGCTGCCGACATGTCCGACGACTATAAAGTCGTCCCCACGACACGGCGCCAAAGTTGGACAGCCGCCGACATGTCCGACTACTATAGGGTCGTCCCCACGACCTCGGGTCTAGATTGGCCCGCTACCGTCATGTCCGAAGACTATAGGGTCGTCCCCACGACCTCGGGACTATATTGGCCCGCTACCGTCAAGTCCGACGACTATAGGGTCGTCCCACGACCCCGGGCCAAAGTTGGCAAGCCGCCGAAATGTCCGACGACTGTAGGGTCGTCTCCACGACCCCGGGACTAGATTGGCCCGCCACCGTCAAGTCCGACGACTATAGGGTCGTCCCCACGACCTCGGGACTAGGTTGGCCAGCCGCCGACATGTCCGACCACTATTGGGTCGTCCCCACGACCCCGGGCCAAAGTTGGCCAGCCGCCGACATGTCCGACGACTATAGGGTCGTCCCCACGACCCCGGGCCAAAGATGTCCAGCCGCCGTCTTGTCCGACGCCTATAGGGTCGTCCCCACGACCCCGGGACTAGATTGGCCCGCCACCGTCATGTCCAACGACTATAGGGTTGTCCACACCACCACGGGCCAAAGTTGGCCAGCCGCCGACATGTCCGACGATTATTGGATCGTCCCCACGACCCCGGGCCAAAGTTGGCCAGCCGCCGACATGTCCGACGATTATTGGATCGTCCCCACGACCCCGGGCCAAAGTTGGCCAGCCGCCGACATGTCCGACGACTATAGGGTCGTCCCCACGACCCCGAGACTAGATTGGCCCGCTACCGTCATGTCCGACGACAATAGGGTCGTCCCCACGACCCCGGGTCCAGGTTGGCCAGCCGCCGACATTTCCGACGACTATAGAGTCGTCCCCACGACACCGGGCCAAAGTTGGCCAGCCGCCGACATGTCCGACGACTATAGGGTCGTCCCCACGACCCCGGGACAAGGTTGGCCCGCCGCCGACTTGTCCGACGACTATAGGGTCGTACCCACGACCCTGGGACTAGGCTGACAAGCCGCCAACATGTCCGACGACTATAGGGTCGTCCCCACGACCCCGGGCCAAAGATGTCCAGCCGCCGTCTTGTCCGACGACTATAGGGTCGTCCCCACGACCCCGGGACTAGATTGGCCCGCCACCGTCATGTCCGACGACAATAGGGTCGTCCCCACGACCCCGGGTCCAGGTTGGCCAGCCGCCGACATTTCCGACGACTATAGAGTCGTCCCCACGACACCGGGCCAAAGTTGGCCAGCCGCCGACATGTCCGACGACTATAGGGTCGTCCCCACGACCCCGGGACAAGGTTGGCCCGCCGCCGACTTGTCCGACGACTATAGGGTCGTACCCACGACTCTGGGACTAGGCTGACAAGCCGCCAACATGTCCGACGACTATAGGGTCGTCCCCCGACCCCGGGCCAAAGATGTCCAGCCGCCGTCTTGTCCGACGACTATAGGGTCGTACCCACGACCCCGGGACTAGATTGGCCCGCCACCGTCATGTCCAACGACTATCGGGTCGTCCCCACCACCACGGGCCAAAGTTGGTCAGCCGCCGACATGTCCGACGATTATTGGATCGTCCCCACGACCCCGGGCCAAAGTTGGCCAGCCGACGACATGTCCGACGATTATTGGATCGTCCCCACGACCCCGGGCCAAAGTTGGCCAGCCGCCGACATGTCCGACGACTATAGGGTCGTCCCCACGACCCCGAGACTAGATTGGCCCGCTACCGTCATGTCCGACGACTATAGGGTCGTCCCCACGACCCCGGGACAAGGTTGGCCCGCCGCCGACTTGTCCGACGACTATAGGGTCGTACCCACGACTCTGGGACTAGGCTGACAAGCCGCCAACATGTCCGACGACTATAGGGTCGTCCCCCGACCCCGGGCCAAAGATGTCCAGCCGCCGTCTTGTCCGACGACTATAGGGTCGTACCCACGACCCCGGGACTAGATTGGCCCGCCACCGTCATGTCCAACGACTATCGGGTCGTCCCCACCACCACGGGCCAAAGTTGGTCAGCCGCCGACATGTCCGACGATTATTGGATCGTCCCCACGACCCCGGGCCAAAGTTGGCCAGCCGACGACATGTCCGACGATTATTGGATCGTCCCCACGACCCCGGGCCAAAGTTGGCCAGCCGCCGACATTTCCGACGACAATAGAGTCGTCCCCACGACACCGGCCCAAAGTTGGCCAGCCGCCGACATATCCGACGACTATAGGGTCGTCCTCACGACCCCGGGACTAGATTGGCCCGCCACCGTCATGTCCAACGACTATAGGGTCGTCCCCACAACCACGGGCCAAAGTTGGCCTGCCGCCGACATGTCCGACGACTATAGGGTCGTCCCCACGACCCCGGGCCAATGTTGGCCAATCGCCGACATGTCCAACGACTGTAGGGTCGTCCCTACGACCCCGGGACTAGATTAGCCCGCCACCGTCATGTCCAACAACTATAGGGTCGTCCCCACGACCTCGGGACTAGATTGGCCCGCTACCGTCAAGTCCGACGACTATAGGGTCGACCCACGACCCCGGGCCAAAGTTGGCAAGCCGCCGAAATGTCCGACAACTGTAGGGTCGTCTCCACGACCCCGGGACTAGATTGGCCCGCCACCGTCAAGTCCGACGACTATAGGGTCGTCCCCACGACCTCGGGACTAGGTTGGCCAGCCGCCGACATGTCCGACCACTATTGGGTCGTCCCCACGACCACGGGCCAAAGTTGGCCAGCCGCCGACATGTCCGACGACTATAGGGTCGTCCCCACGACCCCGGGCCAAAGATGTCCAGCCGCCGTCTTGTCCGACGATTATTGGATCGTCCCCACGACCCCGGGCCAAAGTTGGCCAGCCGCCGACATGTCCGACGATTATTGGATCGTCCCCGCGACCCCGGGCCAAAGTTGGCCAGCCGCCGACATGTCCGACGACTATATGGTCGTCCCCACGACCCCGGGCCAAAGATGTCCAGCCGCCGTCTTGTCCGACGCCTATAGGGTCGTCCCCACGACCCCGGGACTAGATTGGCCCGCCACCGTCATGTCCAACGACTATAGGGTCGTCCCCACCACCACGGGCCAAAGTTGGCCAGCCGCCGACATGTCCGACGATTATTGGATCGTCCCCACGACCCCGGGCCAAAGTTGTCCAGACGCCGACATGTCCGACGATTATTGGATCGTCCCCACGACCCCGGGCCAAAGTTGGCCAGCCGCCGACATGTCCGACAACTATAGGGTCGTCCCCACGACCCCGGGCCAATAATGGCCAATCGCCGACATGTCCGACGACTATAGGGTCGTACCTACGACCCCGGGACTCGATTGCCCCGGCACCGTCATGTCCAACGACTATCGGATCGTCCCCACGACCACGGGCCCAAGTTGGCCAGCCGCCGACATGTCCGACAACTATAGGGTCGTCCCCACGACCCCGGGCCAATAATGGCCAATCGCCGACATGTCCGACGACTATAGGGTCGTACCTACGACCCCGGGACTTGATTGGCCCGGCACCGTCATGTCCAACGACTATCGGATCGTCCCTACGACCACGGGCCAAAGTTGGCCAGCCGCCGACAGGTCCGACGACTATTTGGTCGTCCCCACGACCCTGGGACTAGATTGGCTAGCCACCGTCACGTCCGACGACTATCGGATCGTCCCCACGACCACGAGCCAAAGTTGGCCAGCCGCCGACATGTCCAACGACTATTGGGTCGCCCCACGACCACGGGCCAAAGTTGGCCAGCCGCCGACATGTCCGACTACTATAGGGTCGTCCCCACGACCTCGGGTCTAGGTTGGCCAGCCGCCGACATGTCCGACCACTATTGGGTCGTCCCCACGACCACGGGCCAAAGTTGGCCAGCCGCCGACATGTCCGACGACTATAGGGTCGTCCCCACGACCCCGGGCCAAAGATGTCCAGCCGCCGCCTTGTCCGACGCCTATAGGGTCGTCCCCACGACCCCGGGACTAGATTGGCCCGCCACCGTCATGTCCAACGACTATAGGGTCGTCCCCACCACCACGGGCCAAAGTTGGCCAGCCGCCGACATGTCCGACGATTATTGGATCGTCCCCACGACCCCGGGCCAAAGTTGGCCAGCCGCCGACATGTCCGACGACTATAGGGTCGTCCCCACGACCCCGGGCCAAAGTTGGCCAGCTGCCGACATGTCCGACGACTATAGGGTCGTCCCCACGACCCCGGGACAAGGTTGGCCCGCCGCCGACTTGTCCGACGACTATAGGGTCGTCCCCACGACCCCAGCACTATATTGGCCCGCCACCGTCATGTCCGATGACTATAGGGTCGTCCCTACGACCCCGGGACTAGGTTGGCCCACCGCCGACTTGTCCGACGACTATAGAGTCGTCCCCACGACACCGCGCCAAAGTTGGACAGCCGCCGACATGTCCGACTACTATAGGGTCGTCCCCACGACCTCGGGTCTAGATTGGCCCGCTACCGTCATGTCCGACGACAATAGGGTCGTCCCCACGACCCCGGGTCTAGGTTGGCCAGCTGCCGACATGTCCGACGACTATAGAGTCGTCCCCACGACACGGCGCCAAAGTTGGACAGCCGCCGACATGTCCGACTACTATAGGGTCGTCCCCACGACCTCGGGTCTAGATTGGCCCGCTACCGTCATGTCCGAAGACTATAGGGTCGTCCCCACGACCTCGGGACTATATTGGCCCGCTACCGTCAAGTCCGACGACTATAGGGTCGTCCCACGACCCCGGGCCAAAGTTGGCAAGCCGCCGAAATGTCCGACGACTGTAGGGTCGTCTCCACGACCCCGGGACTAGATTGGCCCGCCACCGTCAAGTCCGACGACTATAGGGTCGTCCCCACGACCTCGGGACTAGGTTGGCCAGCCGCCGACATGTCCGACCACTATTGGGTCGTCCCCACGACCCCGGGCCAAAGTTGGCCAGCCGCCGACATGTCCGACGACTATAGGGTCGTCCCCACGACCCCGGGCCAAAGATGTCCAGCCGCCGTCTTGTCCGACGCCTATAGGGTCGTCCCCACGACCCCGGGACTAGATTGGCCCGCCACCGTCATGTCCAACGACTATAGGGTTGTCCACACCACCACGGGCCAAAGTTGGCCAGCCGCCGACATGTCCGACGATTATTGGATCGTCCCCACGACCCCGGGCCAAAGTTGGCCAGCCGCCGACATGTCCGACGATTATTGGATCGTCCCCACGACCCCGGGCCAAAGTTGGCCAGCCGCCGACATGTCCGACGACTATAGGGTCGTCCCCACGACCCCGAGACTAGATTGGCCCGCTACCGTCATGTCCGACGACAATAGGGTCGTCCCCACGACCCCGGGTCCAGGTTGGCCAGCCGCCGACATTTCCGACGACTATAGAGTCGTCCCCACGACACCGGGCCAAAGTTGGCCAGCCGCCGACATGTCCGACGACTATAGGGTCGTCCCCACGACCCCGGGACAAGGTTGGCCCGCCGCCGACTTGTCCGACGACTATAGGGTCGTACCCACGACCCTGGGACTAGGCTGACAAGCCGCCAACATGTCCGACGACTATAGGGTCGTCCCCACGACCCCGGGCCAAAGATGTCCAGCCGCCGTCTTGTCCGACGACTATAGGGTCGTCCCCACGACCCCGGGACTAGATTGGCCCGCCACCGTCATGTCCGACGACAATAGGGTCGTCCCCACGACCCCGGGTCCAGGTTGGCCAGCCGCCGACATTTCCGACGACTATAGAGTCGTCCCCACGACACCGGGCCAAAGTTGGCCAGCCGCCGACATGTCCGACGACTATAGGGTCGTCCCCACGACCCCGGGACAAGGTTGGCCCGCCGCCGACTTGTCCGACGACTATAGGGTCGTACCCACGACTCTGGGACTAGGCTGACAAGCCGCCAACATGTCCGACGACTATAGGGTCGTCCCCCGACCCCGGGCCAAAGATGTCCAGCCGCCGTCTTGTCCGACGACTATAGGGTCGTACCCACGACCCCGGGACTAGATTGGCCCGCCACCGTCATGTCCAACGACTATCGGGTCGTCCCCACCACCACGGGCCAAAGTTGGTCAGCCGCCGACATGTCCGACGATTATTGGATCGTCCCCACGACCCCGGGCCAAAGTTGGCCAGCCGACGACATGTCCGACGATTATTGGATCGTCCCCACGACCCCGGGCCAAAGTTGGCCAGCCGCCGACATGTCCGACGACTATAGGGTCGTCCCCACGACCCCGAGACTAGATTGGCCCGCTACCGTCATGTCCGACGACAATAGGGTTGTCCCCACGACCCCGGGTCCAGGTTGGCCAGCCGCCGACATTTCCGACGACAATAGAGTCGTCCCCACGACACCGGCCCAAAGTTGGCCAGCCGCCGACATATCCGACGACTATAGGGTCGTCCTCACGACCCCGGGACTAGATTGGCCCGCCACCGTCATGTCCAACGACTATAGGGTCGTCCCCACAACCACGGGCCAAAGTTGGCCTGCCGCCGACATGTCCGACGACTATAGGGTCGTCCCCACGACCCCGGGCCAATGTTGGCCAATCGCCGACATGTCCAACGACTGTAGGGTCGTCCCTACGACCCCGGGACTAGATTAGCCCGCCACCGTCATGTCCAACAACTATAGGGTCGTCCCCACGACCTCGGGACTAGATTGGCCCGCTACCGTCAAGTCCGACGACTATAGGGTCGACCCACGACCCCGGGCCAAAGTTGGCAAGCCGCCGAAATGTCCGACAACTGTAGGGTCGTCTCCACGACCCCGGGACTAGATTGGCCCGCCACCGTCAAGTCCGACGACTATAGGGTCGTCCCCACGACCTCGGGACTAGGTTGGCCAGCCGCCGACATGTCCGACCACTATTGGGTCGTCCCCACGACCACGGGCCAAAGTTGGCCAGCCGCCGACATGTCCGACGACTATAGGGTCGTCCCCACGACCCCGGGCCAAAGATGTCCAGCCGCCGTCTTGTCCGACGATTATTGGATCGTCCCCACGACCCCGGGCCAAAGTTGGCCAGCCGCCGACATGTCCGACGATTATTGGATCGTCCCCACGACCCCGGGCCAAAGTTGGCCAGCCGCCGACATGTCCGACGACTATATGGTCGTCCCCACGACCCCGGGCCAAAGATGTCCAGCCGCCGTCTTGTCCGACGCCTATAGGGTCGTCCCCACGACCCCGGGACTAGATTGGCCCGCCACCGTCATGTCCAACGACTATAGGGTCGTCCCCACCACCACGGGCCAAAGTTGGCCAGCCGCCGACATGTCCGACGATTATTGGATCGTCCCCACGACCCCGGGCCAAAGTTGTCCAGACGCCGACATGTCCGACGATTATTGGATCGTCCCCACGACCCCGGGCCAAAGTTGGCCAGCCGCCGACATGTCCGACAACTATAGGGTCGTCCCCACGACCCCGGGCCAAAGTTGGCCAGCCGCCGACATGTCCGACGACTATATGGTCGTCCCCACGACCCCGGGCCAAAGATGTCCAGCCGCCGTCTTGTCCGACGCCTATAGGGTCGTCCCCACGACCCCGGGACTAGATTGGCCCGCCACCGTCATGTCCAACGACTATAGGGTCGTCCCCACCACCACGGGCCAAAGTTGGCCAGCCGCCGACATGTCCGACGATTATTGGATCGTCCCCACGACCCCGGGCCAAAGTTGTCCAGACGCCGACATGTCCGACGATTATTGGATCGTCCCCACGACCCCGGGCCAAAGTTGGCCAGCCGCCGACATGTCCGACGACTATAGGGTCGTCCCCACGACCCCGAGACTAGATTGGCCCGCCACCGTCATGTCCAACGACTATAGGGTCGTCCCACGACCCCGGGCCAAAGTTGGCAAGCCGCCGAAATGTCCGACGACTGTAAGGTCGTCTCCACGACCCCGGGACTAGAATGGCCCGCCACCGTCAAGTCCGACGACTATAGGGTCGTCCCCACGACCTCGGGACTATGTTGGCCCGCTACCGTCAAGTCCGACGACTATAGGGTCGTCCCACGACCCCGGGCCAAAGTTGGCAAGCCGCCGAAATGTCCGACGACTGTAGGGTCGTCTCCACGACCCCGGGACTAGATTGGCCCGCCACCGTCAAGTCCGACGACTATAGGGTCGTCCCCACGACCTCGGGACTAGGTTGGCCAGCCGCCGACATGTCCGACCACTATTGGGTCGTCCCCACGACCACGGGCCAAAGTTGGCCAGCCGCCGACATGTCCGACGACTATAGGGTCGTCCCCACGACCCCGGGCCAAAGATGTCCAGCCGCCGTCTTGTCCGACGCCTATAGGGTCGTCCCCACGACCCCGGGACTAGATTGGCCCGCCACCGTCATGTCCAACGACTATAGGGACGTCCCCACCACCACGGGCCAAAGTTGGCCAGCCGCCGACATGTCCGACGATTATTGGATCGTCCCCACGACCCCGGGCCAAAGTTGGCCAGCCGACGACATGTCCGACGATTATTGGATCGTCCCCACGACCCCGGGCCAAAGTTGGCCAGCCGCCGACATGTCCGACGACTATAGGGTCGTCCCCACGACCCCGAGACTAGATTGGCCCGCTACCGTCATGTCCGACGACAATAGGGTCGTCCCCACGACCCCGGGTCCAGGTTGGCCAGCCGCCGACATTTCCGACGACTATAGGGTCGTCCCCACGACCCCGGGCCAAAGTTGGCCAGCTGCCGACATGTCCGACGACTATAGGGTCGTCCCCACGACCCCGGGACAAGGTTGGCCCGCCGCCGACTTGTCCGACGACTATAGGGTCGTACCCACCACCCCGGGACTAGGCTGACAAGCCGCCAACATGTCCGACGACTATAGGGTCGTCCCCACGACCCCGGGCCAAAGATGTCCAGCCGCCGTCTTATCCGACGACTATATGGTCGTCCCCACGACCCCGGGACTAGATTGGCCCGCCAGCGTCATGTCCAACGACTATAGGGTCGTCCCCACAACCACGGGCCAAAGTTGGCCAGCCGTCGACATGTCCGACGACTATAGGGTCGTCCCCACGACCCCGGCCCAAATTGGCCAGCCGCCGACATGTCCGACGACTATAGGGTCGTCCCCACGACCCCGAGACTAGATTGGCCCGCCACCGTCATGTCCGACGACAATAGGGTCGGCCCCACGACTCCGGGTCCAGGTTGGCCAGCCGCCGACATTTCCGACGACTATAGAGTCGTCCCCACGACACCGGTCCAAAGTTGGCCAGCCGCCGACATGTCCGACGACTATAGGGTCGTCCCCACGACCCCGGGACTAGAGTGGCCCGCCACCGCCATGTCCAACGACTATAGGGTCGTCCCACGACCCCGGGCCAAAGTTGGCAAGCCGCCGAAATGTCCGACGACTGTAAGGTCGTCTCCACGACCCCGGGACTAGATTGGCCCGCCACCGTCAAGTCCGACGACTATAGGGTCGTCCCACGACCTCGGGCCAAAGTTGGCAAGCCGCCGAAATGTCCGACGACTGTAGGGTCGTCTCCACGACCCCGGGACTAGATTGGCCCGCCACCGTCAAGTCCGACGACTATAGGGTCGTCCCCACGACCCCGGGACTAGATTGGCCCGCCACCGTCATGTCCGACGACAATAGGGCCGTCCCCACGACCCCGGGTCTAGGTTGGCCAGCTGCCGACATGTCCGACGACTATAGAGTCGTCCCCACGACATCGCGCCAAAGTTGGACAGCCGCCGACATGTCCGACTACTATAGGGTCGTCCCCACGACCTCGGGTCTAGATTGGCCCGCTACCGTCATGTCCGAAGACTATAGGGTCGTCCCCACGACCTCGGGACTAGGTTGGCCAGCCGCCGACATGTCCGACCACTATTGGGTCGTCCCCACGACCACGGGCCAAAGTTGGCCAGCCGCCGACATGTCCGACGATTATTGGATCGTCCCCACGACCCCGGGCCAAAGTTGGCCAGCCGACGACATGTCCGACGATTATTGGATCGTCCCCACGACCCCGGTCCAAAGTTGGCCAGCCGCCGACATGTCCGAAGACTATAGGGTCGTCCCCACGACCCCGAGACTAGATTGGCCCGCTACCGTCATGTCCGACGACAATAGGGTCGTCCCCACGACCCCGGGTCCAGGTTGGCCAGCCGCCGACATTTACGACGACAATAGAGTCGTCCCCACGACCCCGGGCCAATGTTGGCCAATCGCCGACATGTCCAACGACTATAGGGTCGTCCCTACGACCCCGGGACTAGATTAGCCCGCCACCGTCATGTCCAACAACTATAGGGTCGTCCCCACGACCTCGGGACTAGATTGGCCCGCTACCGTCAAGTCCGACGACTATAGGGTCGACCCACGACCCCGGGCCAAAGTTGGCAAGCCGCCGAAATGTCCGACAACTGTAGGGTCGTCTCCACGACCCCGGGACTAGATTGGCCCGCCACCGTCAAGTCCGACGACTATAGGGTCGTCCCCACGACCTCGGGACTAGGTTGGCCAGCCGCCGACATGTCCGACCACTATTGGGTCGTCCCCACGACCACGGGCCAAAGTTGGCCAGCCGCCGACATGTCCGACGACTATAGGGTCGTCCCCACGACCCCGGGCCAAAGATGTCCAGCCGCCGTCTTGTCCGACGCCTATAGGGTCGTCCCCACGACCCCGGGACTAGATTGGCCCGCCACCGTCATGTCCAACGACTATAGGGTCGTCCCCACCACCACGGGCCAAAGTTGGCCAGCCGCCGACATGTCCGACGATTATTGGATCGTCCCCACGACCCCGGGCCAAAGTTGTCCAGACGCCGACATGTCCGACGATTATTGGATCGTCCCCACGACCCCGGGCCAAAGATGTCCAGCCGCCGTCTTGTCCGACGCCTATAGGGTCGTCCCCACGACCCCGGGACTAGATTGGCCCGCCACCGTCATGTCCAACGACTATAGGGTCGTCCCCACCACCACGGGCCAAAGTTGGCCAGCCGCCGACATGTCCGACGACTGTAGGATCGTCCCCACGAACCCGGGACTAGATTGGCCCGCCACCGTCCAGTCCGACGACCTCGGGACTAGGTTGGCCAGCCGCCGACATGTCCGACGACAGTAGGGTCGCCCCACGACCTCGGGACTAGGTTGGCCAGACGCCGACATGTCCGACGACTATTGGGTAGTCCCCACGACCATGGGCTAAAGTTGGCCAATCGCCGACATGTCCGACGACTATAGGGTCGTACCTACGACCCCGGGACTCGATTGCCCCGGCACCGTCATGTCCAACGACTATCGGATCGTCCCCACGACCACGGGCCAAAGTTGGCCAGCCGCCGACATGTCCGACGGCTATAGGGTCGTCCCCACGACTACGGGCTAAAGTTGGCCAATCCCCGACATGTCCGACGACTATAGGGTCGTACCTACGACCCCGGGACTCGATTGCCCCGGCACCGTCATGTCCAACGACTATCGGATCGTCCCCACGACCACGGGCCCAAGTTGGCCAGCCGCCGACATGTCCGACGACTATTGGGTCGTCCCCACGACCACGGGCCAAAGTTGGCCAGCCGCCGACATGTCCGACAACTATAGGGTCGTCCCCACGACCCCGGGCCAATAATGGCCAATCGCCGACATGTCCGACGACTATAGGGTCGTACCTACGACCCCGGGACTTGATTGGCCCGGCACCGTCATGTCCAACGACTATCGGATCGTCCCTACGACCACGGGCCAAAGTTGGCCAGCCGCCGACAGGTCCGACGACTATTTGGTCGTCCCCACGATCCTGGGACTAGATTGGCTAGCCACCGTCACGTCCGACGACTATCGGATCGTCCCCACGACCACGAGCCAAAGTTGGCCAGCCGCCGACATGTCCAAAGACTATTGGGTCGCCCCACGACCACGGGCCAAAGTTGGCCAGCCGCCGACATGTCCGACGACTATAGGGTCGTACCTACGACCCCGGGACTTGATTGGCCCGGCACCGTCATGTCCAACGACTATCGGATCGTCCCTACGACCACGGGCCAAAGTTGGCCAGCCGCCGACAGGTCCGACGACTATTTGGTCGTCCCCACGATCCTGGGACTAGATTGGCTAGCCACCGTCACGTCCGACGACTATCGGATCGTCCCCACGACCACGAGCCAAAGTTGGCCAGCCGCCGACATGTCCGACGACTATAGAGTCGTCCCCACGACACCGGGCCAAAGTTGGCCAGCCGCCGACATGTCCGACGACTATAGAGTCGTCCCCACGACACCGGGCCAAATTTGGCCAGCCGCCGACATGTCCGACGACTATTGGGTCGTCCCCACGACACCGGGCCAAAGTTGGCCAGCCGCTGACATGTCCAACGACTATAGGGTCGTCCCCACAACCACGGGCCAAAGTTGACCAGCCGCCGACATGTCCGACGACTATTGGATCGTCCCCACGACCCCGGGCCAAAGTTGGCAAGCCGCCGACATATCCGACGACTATAGGGTCGTCCCCACGACCTCGGGACTAGGTTGGCCACCCGCCGACATGTCCGACGACTGTAGGGTCGTCCCCACAACCCCGGGACTAGATTGGCCCGCCACCGTCATGTCCAACGACTATAGGGTCGTCCCCACAACCACGGGCCGAAGTTGGCCAGCCGCCGACATGTCCGACGACTATAGGGTCGTCCCCACGACCCCGGGCCAAAGTTGGCAAGCCGCCGAAATGTCCGACGACTATAGGGTCGTCCCCACGACCACGGGCCAAAGTTGGCATGCCGCCGAAATGTCCGACGACTATAGGGTCGTCCCCACGACACCGGGCCAAAGTTGGCCAGCCGCCGACATGTCCGACGACTATAGGGTCGTCCCCACGACCCCGGGACTAGATTGGCCCGCCACCGTCATGTCCGACGATTATAGGGTCGTCCCCACGACCGAGAGACTAGATTGGCCCGCCACCGTCATGTCCGACGACAATAGGGTCGTCCCCACGACCCCGGGTCCAGGTTGGCCAGCCGCCGACATTTCCGACGACTATAGAGTCGTCCCCACGACACCGGGCCAAAGTTGGCCAGCCGCCGACTTGTCCGACGATTATAGGGTCGTCCCCACGACCCCGGGACAAGGTTGGCCCGCCGCCGACTTGTCCGACGACTATAGGGTCGTACCCACGACCCTGGGACTAGGCTGACAAGCCGCCAACATGTCCGACGACTATAGGGTCGTCCCCACGACCCCGGGCCAAAGATGTCCAGCCGCCGTCTTGTCCGACGACTATAGGGTCGTCCCCACGACCCCGGGACTAGATTGGCCCGCCACCGTCATGTCCAACGACTATAGGGTCGTCCCCACGACCACGGGCCAAAGTTGGCCAGCCGCCGACATGTCCGACGACTATAGGGTCGTCCCCACGACCCCGGGCCAAAGATGTCCAGCCGCCGTCTTGTCCGACGCCTATAGGGTCGTCCCCACGACCCTTGGACTAGATTGGCCCGCCACCGTCATGTCCGACGACAATAGGGTCGTCCCCACGACCTCGGGTCTAGGTTGGCCAGCCGCCGACATGTCCGACGACTATAGAGTCGTCCCCACGACACCGGGCCAAAGTTGGACAGCCGCCGACATGTCCGACTACTATAGGGTCGTCCCCAGGACCTCGGGTCTAGATTGGCCCGCTACCGTCATGTCCGAAGACTATAGGGTCGTCCCCACGACCACGGGACTAGATTGGCCCGCCACCGCCATGTCCGACGACAATAGGGTCGTCCGCACGACCCCGGGACAAGCTTGGCCCGCCGCCGACTTGTCCGACGACTATAGGGTCGTCCCCACGACCCCGGGACTAGATTGGCCCGCCACCGTCATGTCCGACGACAATAGGGTCGTCCCCACGACCCCGGGACTAGGTTGGCCAGCCGCCGACATGTCCGACGACTATAGGGTCGTCCCCACGACCTCGGGCCAAAGTTGGCAAGCCGCCGAAATGTCCGACGACTGTAGGGTCGTCTCCACGACCCCGGGACTAGATTGGCCCGCCACCGTCAAGTCCGACGACTATAGGGTCGTCCCCACGACCCCGGGACTAGATTGGCCCGCCACCGTCATGTCCGACGACAATAGGGCCGTCCCCACGACCCCGGGTCTAGGTTGGCCAGCTGCCGACATGTCCGACGACTATAGAGTCGTCCCCACGACACCGCGCCAAAGTTGGACAGCCGCCGACATGTCCGACTACTATAGGGTCGTCCCCACGACCTCGGGTCTAGATTGGCCCGCTACCGTCATGTCCGAAGACTATAGGGTCGTCCCCACGACCTCGGGACTAGGTTGGCCAGCCGCCGACATGTCCGACCACTATTGGGTCGTCCCCACGACCACGGGCCAAAGTTGGCCAGCCGCCGACATGTCCGACGATTATTGGATCGTCCCCACGACCCCGGGCCAAAGTTGGCCAGCCGACGACATGTCCGACGATTATTGGATCGTCCCCACGACCCCGGTCCAAAGTTGGCCAGCCGCCGACATGTCCGAAGACTATAGGGTCGTCCCCACGACCCCGAGACTAGATTGGCCCGCTACCGTCATGTCCGACGACAATAGGGTCGTCCCCACGACCCCGGGTCCAGGCTGGCCAGCCGCCGACATTTACGACGACAATAGAGTCGTCCCCACGACCCCGGGCCAATGTTGGCCAATCGCCGACATGTCCAACGACTATAGGGTCGTCCCTACGACCCCGGGACTAGATTAGCCCGCCACCGTCATGTCCAACAACTATAGGGTCGTCCCCACGACCTCGGGACTAGATTGGCCCGCTACCGTCAAGTCCGACGACTATAGGGTCGACCCACGACCCCGGGCCAAAGTTGGCAAGCCGCCGAAATGTCCGACAACTGTAGCGTCGTCTCCACGACCCCGGGACTAGATTGGCCCGCCACCGTCAAGTCCGACGACTATAGGGTCGTCCCCACGACCTCGGGACTAGGTTGGCCAGCCGCCGACATGTCCGACCACTATTGGGTCGTCCCCACGACCACGGGCCAAAGTTGGCCAGCCGCCGACATGTCCGACGACTATAGGGTCGTCCCCACGACCCCGGGCCAAAGATGTCCAGCCGCCGTCTTGTCCGACGCCTATAGGGTCGTCCCCACGACCCCGGGACTAGATTGGCCCGCCACCGTCATGTCCAACGACTATAGGGTCGTCCCCACCACCACGGGCCAAAGTTGGCCAGCCGCCGACATGTCCGACGATTATTGGATCGTCCCCACGACCCCGGGCCAAAGTTGTCCAGACGCCGACATGTCCGACGATTATTGGATCGTCCCCACGACCCCGGGCCAAAGATGTCCAGCCGCCGTCTTGTCCGACGCCTATAGGGTCGTCCCCACGACCCCGGGACTAGATTGGCCCGCCACCGTCATGTCCAACGACTATAGGGTCGTCCCCACCACCAGGGGCCAAAGTTGGCCAGCCGCCGACATGTCCGACGACTGTAGGATCGTCCCCACGAACCCGGGACTAGATTGGCCCGCCACCGTCCAGTCCGACGACCTCGGGACTAGGTTGGCCAGCCGCCGACATGTCCGACGACAGTAGGGTCGCCCCACGACCTCGGGACTAGGTTGGCCAGACGCCGACATGTCCGACGACTATTGGGTAGTCCCCACGACCATGGGCTAAAGTTGGCCAATCGCCGACATGTCCGACGACTATAGGGTCGTACCTACGACCCCGGGACTCGATTGCCCCGGCACCGTCATGTCCAACGACTATCGGATCGTCCCCACGACCACGGGCCAAAGTTGGCCAGCCGCCGACATGTCCGACGGCTATAGGGTCGTCCCCACGACTACGGGCTAAAGTTGGCCAATCCCCGACATGTCCGACGACTATAGGGTCGTACCTACGACCCCGGGACTCGATTGCCCCGGCACCGTCATGTCCAACGACTATCGGATCGTCCCCACGACCACGGGCCCAAGTTGGCCAGCCGCCGACATGTCCGACGACTATTGGGTCGTCCCCACGACCACGGGCCAAAGTTGGCCAGCCGCCGACATGTCCGATGACTATATGGTCGTCCCCACGACCCCGGGTCTAGGTTGGCCAGCCGCCGACTTGTCCGACGACTATAGAGTCGTCCCCACGACACCGGGCCAAAGTTGGCCAGCCGCCGACATGTCCGACGACTATAGAGTCGTCCCCACGACACCGGGCCAAAGTTGGCCAGCCGCCGACATGTCCGACGACTATTGGGTCGTCCCCACGACACCGGGCCAAAGTTGGCCAGCCGCTGACATGTCCAACGACTATAGGGTCGTCCCCACAACCACGGGCCAAAGTTGACCAGCCGCCGACATGTCCGACGACTATTGGATCGTCCCCACGACCCCGGGCCAAAGTTGGCAAGCCGCCGACATATCCGACGACTATAGGGTCGTCCCCACGACCTCGGGACTAGGTTGGCCACCCGCCGACATGTCCGACGACTATAGGGTCGTGCCCACGACCCCGGGTCTAGGTTGGCCAGCCGCCGACATGTCCGACGACTATAGAGTCGTCCCCACGACACCGGGCCAAAGTTGGCCAGCCGCCGACATGTCCGACGACTATTGGGTCGTCCCCACGACACCGGGCCAAAGTTGGCCAGCCGCTGACATGTCCAACGACTATAGGGTCGTCCCCACGACCATGGGCCAAAGTTGACCAGCCGCCGACATGTCCGACGACTATTGGATCGTCCCCACGACCCCGGGCCAAAGTTGGCAAGCCGTCGAAATGTCCGACGACTGTAGGGTCGTCCCCACAACCCCGGGACTAGATTGGCCCGCCACCGTCATGTCCAACGACTATAGGGTCGTCCCCACAACCACGGGCCAAATTTGGCCAGCCGCCGACATGTCCGACGACTATAGGGTCGTCCCCACGACCCCGGGCCAAAGTTGGCAAGCCGCCGAAATGTCCGACGACTATAGGGTCGTCCCCACGACCACGGGCCAAAGTTGGCATGCCGCCGAAATGTCCGACGACTATAGGGTCGTCCCCACGACACCGGGCCAAAGTTGGCCAGCCGCCGACATGTCCGACGACTATAGGGTCGTCCCCACGACCCCGGGACTAGATTGGCCCGCCACCGTCATGTCCGACGATTATAGGGTCGTCCCCACGACCGAGAGACTAGATTGGCCCGCCACCGTCATGTCCGACGACAATAGGGTCGTCCCCACGACCCCGGATCCAGGTTGGCCAGCCGCCGACATTTCCGACGACTATAGAGTCGTCTTCACGACACCGGGCCAAAGTTGGCCAGCCGCCGACATGTCCGACGATTATAGGGTCGTCCCCACGACCCCGGGACAAGGTTGGCCCGCCGCCGACTTGTCCGACGACTATAGGGTCGTACCCACGACCCTGGGACTAGGCTGACAAGCCGCCAACATGTCCGACGACTATAGGGTCGTCCCCACGACCCCGGGCCAAAGATGTCCAGCCGCCGTCTTGTCCGACGACTATAGGGTCGTCCCCACGACCCCGGGACTAGATTGGCCCGCCACCGTCATGTCCAACGACTATAGGGTCGTCCCCACGACCACGGGCCAAAGTTGGCCAGCCGCCGACATGTCCGACGACTATAGGGTCGTCCCCACGACCCCGGGCCAAAGATGTCCAGCCGCCGTCTTGTCCGACGCCTATAGGGTCGTCCCCACGACCCTTGGACTAGATTGGCCCGCCACCGTCTTGTCCGACGACAATAGGGTCGTCCCCACGACCTCGGGTCTAGGTTGGCCAGCCGCCGACATGTCCGACGACTATAGAGTCGTCCCCACGACACCGGGCCAAAGTTGGACAGCCGCCGACATGTCCGACTACTATAGGGTCGTCCCCAGGACCTCGGGTCTAGATTGGCCCGCTACCGTCATGTCCGAAGACTATAGGGTCGTCCCCACGACCACGGGACTAGATTGGCCCGCCACCGCCATGTCCGACGACAATAGGGTCGTCCGCACGACCCCGGGACAAGCTTGGCCCGCCGCCGACTTGTCCGACGACTATAGGGTCGTCCCCACGACCCCGGGACTAGATTGGCCCGCCACCGTCATGTCCGACGACAATAGGGTCGTCCCCACGACCCCGGGACTAGGTTGGCCAGCCGCCGACATGTCCGACGACTATAGGGTCGTCCCCACGACCTCGGGCCAAAGTTGGCAAGCCGCCGAAATGTCCGACGACTGTAGGGTCGTCTCCACGACCCCGGGACTAGATTGGCCCGCCACCGTCAAGTCCGACGACTATAGGGTCGTCCCCACGACCCCGGGACTAGATTGGCCCGCCACCGTCATGTCCGACGACAATAGGGCCGTCCCCACGACCCCGGGTCTAGGTTGGCCAGCTGCCGACATGTCCGACGACTATAGAGTCGTCCCCACGACACCGCGCCAAAGTTGGACAGCCGCCGACATGTCCGACTACTATAGGGTCGTCCCCACGACCTCGGGTCTAGATTGGCCCGCTACCGTCATGTCCGAAGACTATAGGGTCGTCCCCACGACCTCGGGACTAGGTTGGCCAGCCGCCGACATGTCCGACCACTATTGGGTCGTCCCCACGACCACGGGCCAAAGTTGGCCAGCCGCCGACATGTCCGACGATTATTGGATCGTCCCCACGACCCCGGGCCAAAGTTGGCCAGCCGACGACATGTCCGACGATTATTGGATCGTCCCCACGACCCCGGTCCAAAGTTGGCCAGCCGCCGACATGTCCGAAGACTATAGGGTCGTCCCCACGACCCCGAGACTAGATTGGCCCGCTACCGTCATGTCCGACGACAATAGGGTCGTCCCCACGACCCCGGGTCCAGGCTGGCCAGCCGCCGACATTTACGACGACATAAGAGTCGTCCCCACGACCCCGGGCCAATGTTGGCCAATCGCCGACATGTCCAACGACTATAGGGTCGTCCCTACGACCCCGGGACTAGATTAGCCCGCCACCGTCATGTCCAACAACTATAGGGTCGTCCCCACGACCTCGGGACTAGATTGGCCCGCTACCGTCAAGTCCGACGACTATAGGGTCGACCCACGACCCCGGGCCAAAGTTGGCAAGCCGCCGAAATGTCCGACAACTGTAGGGTCGTCTCCACGACTCCGGGACTAGATTGGCCCGCCACCGTCAAGTCCGACGACTATAGGGTCGTCCCCACGACCTCGGGACTAGGTTGGCCAGCCGCCGACATGTCCGACCACTATTGGGTCGTCCCCACGACCACGGGCCAAAGTTGGCCAGCCGCCGACATGTCCGACGACTATAGGGTCGTCCCCACGACCCCGGGCCAAAGATGTCCAGCCGCCGTCTTGTCCGACGCCTATAGGGTCGTCCCCACGACCCCGGGACTAGATTGGCCCGCCACCGTCATGTCCAACGACTATAGGGTCGTCCCCACCACCACGGGCCAAAGTTGGCCAGCCGCCGACATGTCCGACGATTATTGGATCGTCCCCACGACCCCGGGCCAAAGTTGTCCAGACGCCGACATGTCCGACGATTATTGGATCGTCCCCACGACCCCGGGCCAAAGATGTCCAGCCGCCGTCTTGTCCGACGCCTATAGGGTCGTCCCCACGACCCCGGGACTAGATTGGCCCGCCACCGTCATGTCCAACGACTATAGGGTCGTCCCCACCACCAGGGGCCAAAGTTGGCCAGCCGCCGACATGTCCGACGACTGTAGGATCGTCCCCACGAACCCGGGACTAGATTGGCCCGCCACCGTCCAGTCCGACGACCTCGGGACTAGGTTGGCCAGCCGCCGACATGTCCGACGACAGTAGGGTCGCCCCACGACCTCGGGACTAGGTTGGCCAGACGCCGACATGTCCGACGACTATTGGGTAGTCCCCACGACCATGGGCTAAAGTTGGCCAATCGCCGACATGTCCGACGACTATAGGGTCGTACCTACGACCCCGGGACTCGATTGCCCCGGCACCGTCATGTCCAACGACTATCGGATCGTCCCCACGACCACGGGCCAAAGTTGGCCAGCCGCCGACATGTCCGACGGCTATAGGGTCGTCCCCACGACTACGGGCTAAAGTTGGCCAATCCCCGACATGTCCGACGACTATAGGGTCGTACCTACGACCCCGGGACTCGATTGCCCCGGCACCGTCATGTCCAACGACTATCGGATCGTCCCCACGACCACGGGCCCAAGTTGGCCAGCCGCCGACATGTCCGACGACTATTGGGTCGTCCCCACGACCACGGGCCAAAGTTGGCCAGCCGCCGACATGTCCGATGACTATATGGTCGTCCCCACGACCCCGGGTCTAGGTTGGCCAGCCGCCGACTTGTCCGACGACTATAGAGTCGTCCCCACGACACCGGGCCAAAGTTGGCCAGCCGCCGACATGTCCGACGACTATAGAGTCGTCCCCACGACACCGGGCCAAAGTTGGCCAGCCGCCGACATGTCCGACGACTATTGGGTCGTCCCCACGACACCGGGCCAAAGTTGGCCAGCCGCTGACATGTCCAACGACTATAGGGTCGTCCCCACAACCACGGGCCAAAGTTGACCAGCCGCCGACATGTCCGACGACTATTGGATCGTCCCCACGACCCCGGGCCAAAGTTGGCAAGCCGCCGACATATCCGACGACTATAGGGTCGTCCCCACGACCTCGGGACTAGGTTGGCCACCCGCCGACATGTCCGACGACTATAGGGTCGTGCCCACGACCCCGGGTCTAGGTTGGCCAGCCGCCGACATGTCCGACGACTATAGAGTCGTCCCCACGACACCGGGCCAAAGTTGGCCAGCCGCCGACATGTCCGACGACTATTGGGTCGTCCCCACGACACCGGGCCAAAGTTGGCCAGCCGCTGACATGTCCAACGACTATAGGGTCGTCCCCACGACCATGGGCCAAAGTTGACCAGCCGCCGACATGTCCGACGACTATTGGATCGTCCCCACGACCCCGGGCCAAAGTTGGCAAGCCGTCGAAATGTCCGACGACTGTAGGGTCGTCCCCACAACCCCGGGACTAGATTGGCCCGCCACCGTCATGTCCAACGACTATAGGGTCGTCCCCACAACCACGGGCCAAAGTTGGCCAGCCGCCGACATGTCCGACGACTATAGGGTCGTCCCCACGACCCCGGGCCAAAGTTGGCAAGCCGCCGAAATGTCCGACGACTATAGGGTCGTCCCCACGACCACGGGCCAAAGTTGGCATGCCGCCGAAATGTCCGACGACTATAGGGTCGTCCCCACGACACCGGGCCAAAGTTGGCCAGCCGCCGACATGTCCGACGACTATAGGGTCGTCCCCACGACCCCGGGACTAGATTGGCCCGCCACCGTCATGTCCGACGATTATAGGGTCGTCCCCACGACCGAGAGACTAGATTGGCCCGCCACCGTCATGTCCGACGACAATAGGGTCGTCCCCACGACCCCGGGTCCAGGTTGGCCAGCCGCCGACATTTCCGACGACTATAGAGTCGTCTTCACGACACCGGGCCAAAGTTGGCCAGCCGCCGACATGTCCGACGATTATAGGGTCGTCCCCACGACCCCGGGACAAGGTTGGCCCGCCGCCGACTTGTCCGACGACTATAGGGTCGTACCCACGACCCTGGGACTAGGCTGACAAGCCGCCAACATGTCCGACGACTATAGGGTCGTCCCCACGACCCCGGGCCAAAGATGTCCAGCCGCCGTCTTGTCCGACGACTATAGGGTCGTCCCCACGACCCCGGGACTAGATTGGCCCGCCACCGTCATGTCCAACGACTATAGGGTCGTCCCCACGACCACGGGCCAAAGTTGGCCAGCCGCCGACATGTCCGACGACTATAGGGTCGTCCCCACGACCCCGGGCCAAAGATGTCCAGCCGCCGTCTTGTCCGACGCCTATAGGGTCGTCCCCACGACCCTTGGACTAGATTGGCCCGCCACCGTCATGTCCGACGACAATAGGGTCGTCCCCACGACCTCGGGTCTAGGTTGGCCAGCCGCCGACATGTCCGACGACTATAGAGTCGTCCCCACGACACCGGGCCAAAGTTGGACAGCCGCCGACATGTCCGACTACTATAGGGTCGTCCCCAGGACCTCGGGTCTAGATTGGCCCGCTACCGTCATGTCCGAAGACTATAGGGTCGTCCCCACGACCACGGGACTAGATTGGCCCGCCACCGCCATGTCCGACGACAATAGGGTCGTCCGCACGACCCCGGGACAAGCTTGGCCCGCCGCCGACTTGTCCGACGACTATAGGGTCGTCCCCACGACCCCGGGACTAGATTGGCCCGCCACCGTCATGTCCGACGACAATAGGGTCGTCCCCACGACCCCGGGACTAGGTTGGCCAGCCGCCGACATGTCCGACGACTATAGGGTCGTCCCCACGACCACGGGCCAAAGTTGGCATGCCGCCGAAATGACCGACGACTATAGGGTCGTCCCCACGACCCCGGGACTAGATTGGCCCGCCACCGTCATGTCCGACGATTATAGGGTCGTCCCCACGACCGCGAGACTAGATTGGCCCGGCACCGTCATGTCCGACGACAATAGGGTCGTCCCCACGACCCCGGGTCCAGGCTGGCCAGCCGCCGACTTGTCCGACGACTATAGGGTCGTCCCCACGACCCCGGGACTAGATTGGCCCGCCACCGTCATGTCCGACGACAATAGGGTCGTCCCCACGACCCCGGGTCTAGGTTTGCCAATCGCCGACATGTCCGACGACTATAGGGTCGTACCTACGACCCCGGGACTTGATTGGCCCGGCACCGTCATGTCCAACGACTATCGGATCGTCCCTACGACCACGGGCCAAAGTTGGCCAGCCGCCGACAGGCCCGACGACTATTTGGTCGTCCCCACGACCCTGGGACTAGATTGGCTAGCCACCGTCACGTCCGACGACTATCGGATCGTCCCCACGACCACGAGCCAAAGTTGGCCAGCCGCCGACATGTCCAACGACTATTGGGTCGCCCCACGACCACGGGCCAAAGTTGGCCAGCCGCCGACATGTCCGATGACTATATGGTCGTCCCCACGACCCCGGGTCTAGGTTGGCCAGCCGCCGACATGTCCGACGACTATAGAGTCGTCCCCACGACACCGGGCCAAAGTTGGCCAGCCGCCGACATGTCCGACGACTATAGAGTCGTCCCCACGACACCGGGCCAAAGTTGGCCAGCCGCCGACATGTCCGACGACTATTGGGTCGTCCCCACGACACCGGGCCAAAGTTGGCCAGCCGCTGACATGTCCAACGACTATAGGGTCGTCCCCACAACCACGGGCCAAAGTTGACCAGCCGCCGACATGTCCGACGACTATTGGATCGTCCCCACGACCCCGGGCCAAAGTTGGCAAGCCGCCGACATATCCGACGACTATAGGGTCGTCCCCACGACCTCGGGACTAGGTTGGCCACCCGCCGACATGTCCGACGACTATAGGGTCGTGCCCACGACCCCGGGTCTAGGTTGGCCAGCCGCCGACATGTCCGACGACTATAGAGTCGTCCCCACGACACCGGGCCAAAGTTGGCCAGCCGCTGACATGTCCAACGACTATAGGGTCGTCCCCACGACCATGGGCCAAAGTTGACCAGCCGCCGACATGTCCGACGACTATTGGATCGTCCCCACGACCCCGGGCCAAAGTTGGCAAGCCGTCGAAATGTCCGACGACTGTAGGGTCGTCCCCACAACCCCGGGACTAGATTGGCCCGCCACCGCCATGTCCAACGACTATAGGGTCGTCCCCACAACCACGGGCCAAAGTTGGCCAGCCGCCGACATGTCCGACGACTATAGGGTCGTCCCCACGACCCCGGGCCAAAGTTGGCAAGCCGCCGAAATGTCCGACGACTATAGGGTCGTCCCCACGACCACGGGCCAAAGTTGGCATGCCGCCTAAATATCCGACGACTATAGGGTCGTCCCCACGACACCGGGCCAAAGTTGGCCAGCCGCCGACATGTCCGACGACTATAGGGTCGTCCCCACGACCCCGGGACTAGATTGGCCCGCCACCGTCATGTCCGACGATTATAGGGTCGTCCCCACGACCGAGAGACTAGATTGGCCCGCCACCGTCATGTCCGACGACAATAGGGTCGTCCCCACGACCCCGGGTCCAGGTTGGCCAGCCGCCGACATTTCCGACGACTATAGAGTCGTCCCCACGACACCGGGCCAAAGTTGGCCAGCCGCCGACATGTCCGACGACTATAGGGTCGTCCCCACGACCCCGGGACTAGATTGGCCCGCCACCGTCATGTCCGACGATTATAGGGTCGTCCCCACGACCGCGAGACTAGATTGGCCCGCCACCGTCATGTCCGACGACAATAGGGTCGTCCCCACGACCCCGGGACAAGCTTGGCCCGCCGCCGAATTGTTCGACGACTATAGGGTCGTCCCCACGACCCCGGGACTAGATTGGCCCGCCACCGTCATGTCCGACGAAAATAGGGTCGTCCCCACGACCCCGGGTCTAGGTTGGCCAGCCGCCGACTTGTCCGACGACTATAGGGTCGTACCCACGACCCCGGGACTAGGCTGACAAGCCGCCAACATGTCCGACGACTATAGGGTCATCCCCACGATCCCGGGCCAAAGATGTCCAGCCGCCGTCTTGTCCGACGACTATAGGGTCGTCCCCACGACCCCGGGCCAAAGTTGGCCAGCCGCCGACATGTCCGACGACTATAGGGTCGTCCCCACGACCCCGAGACTATATTGGCCCGCCACCGTCATGTCCGACGATTATAGGGTCGTCCCCACGACCGCGAGACTAGATTGGCCCGCCACCGTCATGTCCGACGACAATAGTGTCGTCCCCACGACCCCGGGTCCAGGTTGGCCAGCCGCCGCCATTTCCGACGACTATAGAGTCGTCCCCAGGACACCGGGCCAAAGTTGGCCAGCCGCCGACATGTCCGACGATTACAGGGTCGTCCCCACGACCCCGGGACAAGGTTGGCCCGCCGCCGACTTGTCCGACGACTATAGGGTCGTACCCACGACCCTGGGACTAGGCTGACAAGCCGCCAACATGTCCGACGACTATAGGGACGTCCCCACAACCACGGGCCAAAGTTGGCCAGCCGCCGACATGTCCGACGACTATAGGGTCGTCCCCACGACCCCGGGCCAAAGTTGGCCAGCTGCCGACATGTCCGACGACTATAGGGTCGTCCCCACGACCCCGGGACAAGGTTGGCCCGCCACCGTCAAGTCCGACGACTATAGGGTCGTCCCACGACCTCGGACCAAAGTTGGCAAGCCGCCGAAATGTCCGACGACTGTAAGGTCGTCTCCACGACCCCGGGACTAGATTGGCCCGCCACCGTCAAGTCCGACGACTATAGGGTCGTCCCACGACCCCGGGCCAAAGTTGGCAAGCCGCCGAAATGTCCGACGACTGTAGGGTCGTCTCCACGACCCCGGGACTAGATTGGCCCGCCACCGTCAAGTCCGACGACTATAGGGTCGTCCCCACGACCCCGGGACTAGATTGGCCCGCCACCGTCATGTCCGACGACAATAGGGTCGTCCCCACGACCTCGGGACTAGGTTGGCCAGCCGCCGACATGTCCGACCACTATTGGGTCGTCCCCACGACCACGGGCCAAAGTTGGACAGCCGCCGACATGTCCGACTACTATAGGGTCGCCTCCACGACCTCGGGTCTAGATTGGCCCGCTACCGCCATGTCCGACGACTATAGAGTCGTCCCCACGACACCGCGCCAAAGTTGGCAAGCCGCCGAAATGTCCGACGACTGTAAGGTCGTCTCCACGACCCCGGGACTAGATTGGCCCGCTACCGTCAAGTCCGACGACTATAGGGTCGTCCCACGACCCCGGGCCAAAGTTGGCAAGCCGCCGAAATGTCCGACGACTGTAGGGTCGTCCCCACGACCCCGGGACTAGATTGGCCCGCCACCGTCAAGTCCGACGACTATAGGGTCGTCCCACGACCTCGGGCCAAAGTTGGCAAGCCGCCGAAATGTCCGACGACTGTAGGGTCGTCTCCACGACCCCGGGACTAGATTGGCCCGCCACCGTCAAATCCGACGACTATAGGGTCGTCCCCACGACCTCGGGACTAGGTTGGCCAGCCGCCGACATGTCCGACCACTATTGGGTCGTCCCCACGACCACGGGCCAAAGTTGGACAGCCGCCGACATGTCCGACTACTATAGGGTCGCCTCCACGACCTCGGGTCTAGATTGGCCCGCTACCGCCATGTCCGACGACTATAGAGTCGTCCCCACGACACCGCGCCAAAGTTGGACAGCCGCCGACATGTCCGACTACTATAGGGTCGCCTCCACGACCTCGGGTCTAGATTGGCCCGCTACCGTCATGTCCGAAGACTATAGGGTCGTCCCCACGACCTCGGGACTAGATTGGCCCGCTAGCGTCAAGTCCGACGACTATAGGGTCGTCCCACGACCCCGGGCCAAACTTGGCATGCCGCCGAAATGTCCGACGACTGTAGGGTCGTCTCCACGACCCCGGGAATAGATTGGCCCGCCACCGTCAAATCCGACGACTATAGGGTCGTCCCCACGACCTCGGGACTAGGTTGGCCAGCCGCCGACATGTCCGACCACTATTGGGTCGTCCCCACGACCACGGGCCAAAGTTGGCCAGCCGCCGACATGTCCGACGACTATAGGGTCGTCCCCACGACCCCGGGCCAAAGATGTCCAGCCGCCGTCTTGTCCGACGCCTATAGGGTCGTCCCCACGACCCCGGGACTAGTTTGGCCCGCCACCGTCATGTCCAACGACTATAGGGTTGTCCCCACCACCACGGGCCAAAGTTGGCCAGCCGCCGACATGTCCGACGATTATTGGATCGTCCCCACGACCCCGGGCCAAAGTTGGCCAGCCGCCGACATGTCCGACGATTATTGGATCGTCCCCACGACCCCGGGCCAAAGTTGGCCAGCCGCCGACATGTCCGACGACTATAGGGTCGTCCCCACGACCCCGAGACTAGATTGGCCCGCCACCGTCATGTCCGACGACAATAGGGTCGTCCCCACGACCCCGGGTCCAGGTTGGCCAGCCGCCGACATTTCCGACGACTATAGTGTCGTCCCTACGACACCGGGCCAAAGTTGGCCAGCCGCAGACATGTCCGACGATTATAGGGTCGTCCCCACGACCCCGGGACAAGCTTGGCCCGCCGCCGAATTGTTCGACGACTATAGGGTCGTCCCCACGACCCCGGGACTAGATTGGCCCGCCACCGTCATGTCCGACGAAAATAGGGTCGTCCCCACGACCCCGGGTCTAGGTTGGCCAGCCGCCGACTTGTCCGACGACTATAGGGTCGTACCCACGACCCCGGGACTAGGCTGACAAGCCGCCAACATGTCCGACGACTATAGGGTCATCCCCACGATCCCGGGCCAAAGATGTCCAGCCGCCGTCTTGTCCGACGACTATAGGGTCGTCCCCACGACCCCGGGCCAAAGTTGGCCAGCCGCCGACATGTCCGACGACTATAGGGTCGTCCCCACGACCCCGAGACTATATTGGCCCGCCACCGTCATGTCCGACGATTATAGGGTCGTCCCCACGACCGCGAGACTAGATTGGCCCGCCACCGTCATGTCCGACGACAATAGTGTCGTCCCCACGACCCCGGGTCCAGGTTGGCCAGCCGCCGCCATTTCCGACGACTATAGAGTCGTCCCCAGGACACCGGGCCAAAGTTGGCCAGCCGCCGTCAAGTCCGACGACTATAGGGTCGTCCCACGACCTCGGACCAAAGTTGGCAAGCCGCCGAAATGTCCGACGACTGTAAGGTCGTCTCCACGACCCCGGGACTAGATTGGCCCGCTACCGTCAAGTCCGACGACTATAGGGTCGTCCCACGACCCCGGGCCAAAGTTGGCAAGCCGCCGAAATGTCCGACGACTGTAGGGTCGTCTCCACGACCCCGGGACTAGATTGGCCCGCCACCGTCAAGTCCGACGACTATAGGGTCGTCCCACGACCCCGGGCCAAAGTTGGCAAGCCGCCGAAATGTCCGACGACTGTAGGGTCGTCTCCACGACCCCGGGACTAGATTGGCCCGCCACCGTCAAGTCCGACGACTATAGGGTCGTCCCCACGACCCCGGGACTAGATTGGCCCGCCACCGTCATGTCCGACGACAATAGGGTCGTCCCCACGTCCCCGGGTCTAGGTTGGCCAGCTGCCGACATGTCCGACGACTATAGAGTCGTCCCCACGACACCGCGCCAAAGTTGGACAGCCGCCGACATGTCCGACTACTATAGGGTCGTCCCCATGACCCCGGGCCAAAGTTGGCCAGCTGCCGACATGTCCGACGACTATAGGGTCGTCCCCACGACCCCGGGACAAGGTTGGCCCGTCGCCGACTTGTCCGACGACTATAGGGTCGTACCCACCACCCCGGGACTAGGCTGACAAGCCGCCAACGTGTCCGACGACTATAGGGTCGTCCCCAGGACACCGGGCCAAAGTTGGCCAGCCGCCGACATGTCCGACGATTACAGGGTCGTCCCCACGACCCCGGGACAAGGTTGGCCCGCCGCCGACTTGTCCGACGACTATAGGGTCGTACCCACGACCCTGGGACTAGGCTGACAAGCCGCCAACATGTCCGACGACTATAGGGTCGTCCCCACAACCACGGGCCAAAGTTGGCCAGCCGCCGACATGTCCGACGACTATAGGGTCGTCCCCACAACCCCGGGCCAAAGTTGGCAAGCCGCCGACATATCCGACGACTATAGGGTCGTCCCCACGACCTCGGGACTAGGTTGGCCACCCGCCGACATGTCCGACGACTATAGGGTCGTGCCCACGACCCCGGGTCTAGGTTGGCCAGCCGCCGACATGTCCGACGACTATAGAGTCGTCCCCACGACACCGGGCCAAAGTTGGCCAGCCGCCGACATGTCCGACGACTATTGGGTCGTCCCCACGACACCGGGCCAAAGTTGGCCAGCCGCTGACATGTCCAACGACTATAGGGTCGTCCCCACGACCATGGGCCAAAGTTGACCAGCCGCCGACATGTCCGACGACTATTGGATCGTCCCCACGACCCCGGGCCAAAGTTGGCAAGCCGTCGAAATGTCCGACGACTGTAGGGTCGTCCCCACAACCCCGGGACTAGATTGGCCCGCCACCGCCATGTCCAACGACTATAGGGTCGTCCCCACAACCACGGGCCAAAGTTGGCCAGCCGCCGACATGTCCGACGACTATAGGGTCGTCCCCACGACCCCGGGCCAAAGTTGGCAAGCCGCCGAAATGTCCGACGACTATAGGGTCGTCCCCACGACCACGGGCCAAAGTTGGCATGCCGCCTAAATATCCGACGACTATAGGGTCGTCCCCACGACACCGGGCCAAAGTTGGCCAGCCGCCGACATGTCCGACGACTATAGGGTCGTCCCCACGACCCCGGGACTAGATTGGCCCGCCACCGTCATGTCCGACGATTATAGGGTCGTCCCCACGACCGAGAGACTAGATTGGCCCGCCACCGTCATGTCCGACGACAATAGGGTCGTCCCCACGACCCCGGGTCCAGGTTGGCCAGCCGCCGACATTTCCGACGACTATAGAGTCGTCCCCACGACACCGGGCCAAAGTTGGCCAGCCGCCGACATGTCCGACGACTATAGGGTCGTCCCCACGACCCCGGGACTAGATTGGCCCGCCACCGTCATGTCCGACGATTATAGGGTCGTCCCCACGACCGCGAGACTAGATTGGCCCGCCACCGTCATGTCCGACGACAATAGGGTCGTCCCCACGACCCCGGGACAAGCTTGGCCCGCCGCCGAATTGTTCGACGACTATAGGGTCGTCCCCACGACCCCGGGACTAGATTGGCCCGCCACCGTCATGTCCGACGAAAATAGGGTCGTCCCCACGACCCCGGGTCTAGGTTGGCCAGCCGCCGACTTGTCCGACGACTATAGGGTCGTACCCACGACCCCGGGACTAGGCTGACAAGCCGCCAACATGTCCGACGACTATAGGGTCATCCCCACGATCCCGGGCCAAAGATGTCCAGCCGCCGTCTTGTCCGACGACTATAGGGTCGTCCCCACGACCCCGGGCCAAAGTTGGCCAGCCGCCGACATGTCCGACGACTATAGGGTCGTCCCCACGACCCCGAGACTATATTGGCCCGCCACCGTCATGTCCGACGATTATAGGGTCGTCCCCACGACCGCGAGACTAGATTGGCCCGCCACCGTCATGTCCGACGACAATAGTGTCGTCCCCACGACCCCGGGTCCAGGTTGGCCAGCCGCCGCCATTTCCGACGACTATAGAGTCGTCCCCAGGACACCGGGCCAAAGTTGGCCAGCCGCCGACATGTCCGACGATTACAGGGTCGTCCCCACGACCCCGGGACAAGGTTGGCCCGCCGCCGACTTGTCCGACGACTATAGGGTCGTACCCACGACCCTGGGACTAGGCTGACAAGCCGCCAACATGTCCGACGACTATAGGGACGTCCCCACAACCACGGGCCAAAGTTGGCCAGCCGCCGACATGTCCGACGACTATAGGGTCGTCCCCACGACCCCGGGCCAAAGTTGGCCAGCTGCCGACATGTCCGACGACTATAGGGTCGTCCCCACGACCCCGGGACAAGGTTGGCCCGCCACCGTCAAGTCCGACGACTATAGGGTCGTCCCACGACCTCGGACCAAAGTTGGCAAGCCGCCGAAATGTCCGACGACTGTAAGGTCGTCTCCACGACCCCGGGACTAGATTGGCCCGCCACCGTCAAGTCCGACGACTATAGGGTCGTCCCACGACCCCGGGCCAAAGTTGGCAAGCCGCCGAAATGTCCGACGACTGTAGGGTCGTCTCCACGACCCCGGGACTAGATTGGCCCGCCACCGTCAAGTCCGACGACTATAGGGTCGTCCCCACGACCCCGGGACTAGATTGGCCCGCCACCGTCATGTCCGACGACAATAGGGTCGTCCCCACGACCTCGGGACTAGGTTGGCCAGCCGCCGACATGTCCGACCACTATTGGGTCGTCCCCACGACCACGGGCCAAAGTTGGACAGCCGCCGACATGTCCGACTACTATAGGGTCGCCTCCACGACCTCGGGTCTAGATTGGCCCGCTACCGCCATGTCCGACGACTATAGAGTCGTCCCCACGACACCGCGCCAAAGTTGGCAAGCCGCCGAAATGTCCGACGACTGTAAGGTCGTCTCCACGACCCCGGGACTAGATTGGCCCGCTACCGTCAAGTCCGACGACTATAGGGTCGTCCCACGACCCCGGGCCAAAGTTGGCAAGCCGCCGAAATGTCCGACGACTGTAGGGTCGTCCCCACGACCCCGGGACTAGATTGGCCCGCCACCGTCAAGTCCGACGACTATAGGGTCGTCCCACGACCTCGGGCCAAAGTTGGCAAGCCGCCGAAATGTCCGACGACTGTAGGGTCGTCTCCACGACCCCGGGACTAGATTGGCCCGCCACCGTCAAATCCGACGACTATAGGGTCGTCCCCACGACCTCGGGACTAGGTTGGCCAGCCGCCGACATGTCCGACCACTATTGGGTCGTCCCCACGACCACGGGCCAAAGTTGGACAGCCGCCGACATGTCCGACTACTATAGGGTCGCCTCCACGACCTCGG